>CM021106.1:298348512-298499229 GCA_007115665.2 Sequoiadendron giganteum
AATGGTAGATGCTGAAGGAACTTCGATGAAGATGGAGGAAGTCTCATATATTAAATCTCTGAACAGAGGAGTGATATCCCCTCAAGAATATCATCCAAACCTGTAGAAATAGCCAAGTCAACAATCCCTGAAACAAAGCCATCTTGTGATGTCAAGTCTGGAAAATAGAATGTGTCCTGATGAATGATGATGATGGAAGCCTCAATCAATGAATCTGGACAAGGAATCACTGAATGTGAAGGGATACCAATTGTCTCTGATGGAGAAGAAGAATCATCTGAAGCAACCTTGCCAACCTCTTTGGAAGATGCAAGGCAATCCAAACAAACAACCTCCTGCATATAGCAATATCATCATGGGGTACTTGATCTAAAACCTGACATTCTGAATCATGACCATCAAGGAAGGGTGGAGTATCTGAATCTCCATATATCTCCCAAATCTTAGTCCAAAGGATGTGAGGACTATCACAATGATCAATAGATTCCAAAATATCACAATCAACATGCATTGCAATCACCGCTAAAACATTATATCTGCTGCAACTCCAAGCAAATTTTTGAATACCTTGACCTAGATGGGGAACCGTACCATACAAATGTGGCAACAATTCAAGTGTTTGGAGATGGTGGATGATCCCATCTCGCCATTGTTTATAGTTTCCCTTGTGCAACATAGTTAGAGAAGGATAATATGCAAGCCCCATAATGTACAAACAAATTTCTCCAAAAATACAAAGACAATGACCTTCAACAGCAAATAGAAACTTCCAAATCTGATATGCAGTTGAAGTGATGCAACCCAAAACAAAATACCTTTTCCCAAGCTTTAGGATATCCAAGTTATTGAACAAATGCACGAAGTTGAACAAAAAAAATGCAAGAGTACCTAGAGATAAAACTGATCAAGGTGACTGGACTGATGAAAAGATCTCTGAATCACCTTCCTGATGCCGTTGGAATCATTGAATTTCGATCAACGGTTGCGAAGATATGAGTCTTTATGTCCAAATTAGGGTTTTGACTTCAGTTGACTGTAGAATTTTCTGGAAGCAAAATTTCCTAGAATGGATGTCACCACTAGAAAGAGCACTGAATTCCCTTTCCGACGGTATCTCGTTTGCAGATTTTTTATTCCCTGGTGAAAAGATATGATAAAATGAAAAAAATGCCTAGATGAGGCACTTTGCAAGCTAAATAGGCGCAAAAGTTTGGCCCTCGGGCACTGGCTCCAGGTCGTTGATGTGATCGTAGAGCGCTGGGCTGGCAAAAAAAGGCACCGTCGGATAGGTGGCAGTGGAGCGGAGGTATGGCGGTGATTGGAGTGGCGACGCTAGCAGGTGGAGTCTCCGGTTGTGGTTAACGCCCGGCAGTGAAGGGCCGGCTGGAGGATGCTCGTTGGACGTCGACAGTGACAGCGGATGGGCCCGACGGAGATGTGACAGTGTACGGCGGCCGGTGGACTGGCCGACAAACGTACCGCCGACTCCAATGAATGCGGCCCAAAAAATAACTTCTGTAGACTTTTGAAATAATAAACCGACCCCTAATATATATATATATTTTTAATAATGCTAAAATAGCAATTAAAAAAATGTCGATAGAAAACTATAGTTTGCGGAAACAAAATAATTATGCCGACCTGTATTTTAATTACCAGTCGCCCGTAGATACAAATTTTTGCCAAAACTATAGAAATGTTTGCCCGAATGGAAAAATAAAAAATGCCCAATGACCTAAAAAAATTTTGCCATGATGGAGGACATACAGGAGATATTTTATTTCTGCAAAAACTGTACGGATCGTACAAAAATGCAAAAAACCCTAGATACCTCAAATGGCTCCTGGATGAAATATGTCCAAATCGGACGAATGGGTAGGTGATCTATAGGTTTTGAGGCCTTCTGAGCGCAATGGAGAGGTCGGATAGAGCCTGATTTGCACCAGAAAACAGCTTGGTCCCCGGGTAGAACCAACTAGCCTGCAAAGAAAACCTTCAAGCCTGCAAGAATCTCTATAGCCCAACTTTCTTGATACTGGGTTGAACCTTCAATGGAATGGCTCTAATACCATGTTGGAATAATGGATGTTGAATCATCCAATGAAGCTGCGCACACTTCAAAGAGGACCTGCCAAGAAGAAATTCAACCACACAGAAAGTGTTGCAACTAAGGGCATGCAAATAGAGATTATCTGATTGATATTCAGAATATGATAGAATTAATTACAAAGAGCACATATGCCTGATTATATAGGCAAGTGCAAAACCTAAAATGCATAAGATGTTGCCAAGTGTACAAACCACACTTCATGTGACAACATGAAACCCTAACCTAGGGAATGATAACAAGATGGAGATAACTTCTAGAAAAGACAACTCATCTTCTAGCAGGGAATCTTATCTCAACACCATTATTAAATGATAAAAAGTAACCTAGGACTAATATGATTAATTAGCCCTAAGTTAACTTATGCAAGTGTAATAATTAATTAATTAATTACACTAACAAGTACTTCCCTTTGGTTTTATGTACACCTACAGCGCTTCCAAAGGCGGAGTCATCAACATATTTTGAGACATCTTAGTTGGTACTTGGAAATCTATATGGACCACAACACAACCCTGGTGCTGACTTTGATGAACCATTGGAGAAATCTTGAGAAAGTTCTATAGAGATGTGAAGACAAAAGGTAATGCTTCATGATGATGCAGGAAGGTGTAGTCCTTGGCCACTACATCTCTCACAAGGGCATTCAAGTTGACCCTACAAAAATCAAGGTAATTACTAATCTACCTACACATACAAAAAAAAAGGATGGTAGGAGTTTCTTGGGACATGCAAACTATTATAGATGTTTCATCAAGGATTTCAGAAAAAAAAACAACACCTTTGTATACTCTTCTTACCAAAGATGTTGAATTCCAATGGATAGAAGATTGTGCTAAAGCATTTTCTGACTTGAAGGCAACTTTGACTCATGCTCTGGTGCTTAAGGGACCTAATTGGGAAATTCCCTTTCATATCCATACAAATGCATTAAACAATGCTATAGGACCATTCTTAGGATAGAAGGAAGGATCCATTAAAATGCCATTTATTTTGTTAGCAAAAATCTGCAAGGAGCTGAATTCAACTATACAGTAACAAAAAAAGAAATGTTAGTAGTAATCTACACCTTGAACAAATTCAGGCACTACATAATAAGCTACCAAGTCTTTGTGCACACTGATCATGCAACCATTAGATATCTCATGAAAAAACCCCTGATCTCAGGAAGTTTAGCCAGATGGTTATTGTTGATGCAAGAGTTTGACATAACCATTGTGGACAAACCAGGGAAGGCCAATGTTGTTGCAGATTTTCTTTCACAACTGACCACATTTGAGGATAATCAAGCCATATATGACTCTTTTCTTGATGAGAATATATTTTACATTAGAGTGCATACACCCTGGTATGCTGACATAGCTAATTACCTTGTGATAGGGAGAGTTCCTCCTCACTTCTCTCCAAAAGAGAGAAGAGTGCTCATTGAAAAATCTTTTCCTTTTATGTGGATTGATAGATGCTTGTTTTATACTAGGCTAGATCATGTTATGAGAATATGTGTGAGGTAAGATGAGACATATGACATTTTGCATGCATGTCATGATGAACCCTATGGAGGGCATTTTGCAGCCAATAAAACAATAATGAATATTTTGAACACAGTATACTATTGGCCAACACTCCACAAGGATGTAGGAAGATATACAAGAAAATGTGATAGGTGCCAAAGAATGGGCTGACCAACCAAATTGGATGAGATTCCACTCTATCCAGAAGTAGTAGTCACTCCCTTTGACAAGTGGGGGTTGGACTTTGTGGGACCCATTGATCTCCCATCAAATGGTAAGTCTTATATCCTGGTATGCACTGATTATATAACTATGTGGTTAGAAGTCAAGGCTATGAAGCATGCAAGAGATAAGAAGGTTGCAAAATTTCTTAATGAAGAAATTTCACATGATATGGAGTGCCAAGAGAAATAGTAACTGATCAAGGAGCTCAGTTTACCTTGACACTTGTTACCTCACTAGTTAATGAATATAACATAAGGCACAAAAAGTCTACCCCTTATCACCCTCAGACCAATGGACAAGTTGAGGTGAATAACAAAGAAATTGAAGCCATCCTAACCAAAATAGTAGTTATTCACAGATGGATTGGGAAAATAGACTATCAGAAGCAATTTGGGCCTACAGAGCCTCATGGAAAACTACTACAGGCTTTACTCCATTTGAGTTGATGTATGGGAAGACAAACATGATGCCTATTGAATTCAAGCACAAGACTCTTAGAACCATAGTAGAGTTGGGAATGAATATTTATGAGGCAAAAAGAGATAAGATCATGTAGATGAATGCTTTAGATGAGATGAGGAAGACAACCTTGCACCACACTGAGTTTGTGCATAATCAAAGAATTAGATGGCATGAAAAATTTATCAAAGAGAAGAAATTTTAGCCAGGTGATTGGGCATTTCTTGATGACTCACGATATCAGGACAATACAGGAAAATTGTAGACAAGGTGGATAGGACCATATGAAGTTGCTGAGGTCTTTCCCAATGGAATTTTTCAGCTCACCACCATTCATCCTTCCATATTCAAGTTACTAGTTAATAGTCATCATCTCAGACTATATCATATGGCAGCTTCCAAAGAAGAGTTCCTGCAAAAATTCAGCCAACCAAAAGCACCCGAGCTTCTTGCAGCCAAAGTTAGTGGACCTAGTGTCCCTCCTTCTAGCTAATTAAGGTATGCACTTATCATAATAAAGACTTTTACTTTTGTAGAAGTCCATTTCTTCACCCATCCGCCCATTCGTACCACCTTTCTCTCTCTTCCATCACTTCATTCCACCTCGCCTCATTCCACTTCATCATCACTAATTGCTCACATTATTTCCTAAAAAGGTGAACGGTACTTTCTCCATGATATTTTCAATGTATCCTCCACACACCTAGGTATGTGCACATTAATTGCTTTCTTAATTATCTTTTTAGTGCATTCATTTAATCACTATACGATTAGTATGTACGTTCACATAATTTTCATAACTCCCTTATCAAATCATTGCTGTCATTCCACATGTGTGGACATATGTCCAAATTTAGGCTGGGGGGAAAGGACAGATGCAAATATATTATCCACATGTTATTCCATGACTTGTTTGCATTAGAAAATCTTGTTGAGTTGATTTAAAATTTAAAATAAAGGACGACTCACATATGTGATGTGACACTAAACTACCATCGCCATTTCTTTTCATCATAACTCCATTTTATTACCCTTCTTTTCCATTATTATCCCCATCATAATCTTGAATTGAAAGTGGTAAAAGGTAAAAACAAAGAAGAAAATTCAATCGACAATGGTGCAGGATAATTCAGCTAGCAAAGTGTTACAGAAAGAAATTTGTTTTTAGATGAGAATTACAAGAAGGGAATTTTGCAGAGTGATAGAAATTGTAGACAATAGGATGCATACTCATTTGAAATGAGCCTTTGGTTCATGATACCTTATTGCATGATGCACAATGCCTGCCTAAATTTAGAAATTGTGGCTAGTTGGACTACTTTCTAAAGCTGGATGGTTTTGATGAAGGCATTGCACTAGAGTTCACCTAGACATTTTCAAAAGGAAAAGCCATAGTAAAATGATTGGATATTGTGGAAACTAAGGAAAGAATAGAGTAATTTATAGTTTTACCTGCTAATGGAGAGCATTATCCTATTTCTAGAGATTCCAGGTTAGCTAGGGGCATGTTCACAATACATGGTGACCCTCCAATCAGTATAGACAAGAAGGGTGCCAAAAGACTCTCTCTCCCTAAGCTGTGGAAGCAGGAAATTGTCTACATTATTAGGTACATCACTTGTGAAGTTCGATTATCAAATTTATATTCAGTGAATTTTAAGCTTTTAAGTCACATGAGGTACAGGAGGAGGATGAATGTGCCCAATGTTTTATATAACCTTCTCTCCATCATGGTTGTTGAAACTAAGAAAGGTAGGGACAAATCTATCTCACACCATTGCCTCATTAAATTACTGGTTGAAAAATCTCTGCATTATGTAGCACCTGAAATGACTTGGGAGGAATCCAAAAATGTTAATCAATTTAGACTTGAGTAGCTACAATCTAAGGCTTTACCTCAGACACGTAGGTCTAGCTGGAGATTAAGCAGGGCTAAAGTTGCCCTTGGTTCTTCAACCTCTGGTGTTGGCTCTAGTATGAATCCTCTTGCAACAAAAAATACCATAGATATTAGTTCCTTTGAAACAATGCACTTTGAAAAATAAAGTTCTTCATCGGATTCTGATGATGTACCACTTGAAACCCTAATGAGAACTAGGGAACAAAAGGAGAAGGCAAAGGCATGAAAAATAAAAGCTAAAACACAACCTATGGAAAGAGAAGTGCCAAGTCCTAAGAAGAAAAAGGTTGATACTATTCATCCTGAAGCCAAAGGAAAATGTGAGATCCCTCTCAAGAAGTCAACACCAGCTATTGATATGAGTTCGCAAAAAACCCTAAGCATGGAAGGAAATCACACAAGAGCACAACAAATCCAATGGGACACGAAAATGATAAAGAAAAGGATATATTCAAAGAAGCAACAAAAGCGACCTTGGTGGATCTTGCTGCCCTTGCAGAGGAAGTTGAAACTCGAGAGTATGAATAAAACCTAGAGTTCCTATAGCAAAACCAAGAATTAGATCAGGATTTCTTGCAGCAACTGCAAGAACTAGAATAAGAGGCCCTTTAGCAAGAAGTGGGAGAACAAATTGTACCTTTGTAGCCTAAGCTAGTAGGACAACCTGAATGTATGCAAATAGTATTGTATGGAGTGCAAACATCAACAAAAAACCTGGTAGGAATTCATAAACCTCCTAATTTTTTAGTGCATACAACAATTTTAAATTTATGGAAAGAAATAAAAAGGTGAGAGGAAGAATGGAAAAAGGAAAAGAAAAGATTGAAAAAGGAAATTAAAGAGAGGGATGGAATTATTGAAGATAAGAATAATGAGATTGCCTCTCTGAAAGAGAGGGTGGACAACATTTCAGCCCTAGTGCCATAGATCTTAGAATGCAAAACCCCTCCAAAGGTTTATGCTTTGCACCTGAAGGAAAAATATATCTCTTTTAAGTTGTCAAAGCATATCTCAAGTTTGAATCCCTCAATTGAGACTCCCATTGAATTTTTAAATGCTTATAGGGTTGCCTCCCCTAAAATGAAGAACTTGTTATGTGAATTTTATTTAAATAATTTTTCTGTAACTCAAGACCACGACTGGGACCCCCTACTATATGTTGGAGATGTCCAACTAAGAAAATTCATGTCTTGGGTGCAAAATGAGATTAGCTGGGGAGAGCAATATAATGCTTATAGGAAGCAGGAATCCACTATCCCATTGGCAGTTAGGGGAGAATCAGGAAACCCCAAGGATATTTACAAAGATTGGAACAAGCTTATTTTTAGGCCTAGTTATGGTAATAGAATTATGTCTTGGATTGAGGAAGTTTATAGTGAATGTGATGTAAAAACAACAGTAAAAGAGGATATCATGAAAGGATATCTATCATAGAGATGGAACACTTTAACTAATGAGTTGAAATAGGTTGAACCTCATTCCATCCAGAACTATCATGCAAAAATAAAAAGAGTTGAAAGGTACATTCAGCTTGGGAGAGAAAAGGGCCAAGATTGGCCTCCTTGAATTTTCAGCCACCCATCCTCTTGTGGCCTATTCCAAATTTTAGATTCTACCACTATGACATTGTTGAGGAAAGGTAAAGATGGAAAATAATTGATAGTATGGAAGGATTCTACTGGGACCCTGATTCATGCTCAATAGACACTGATATTGGACAGTTATCAGTTGTAAATTTTAGAGCTTTGACCAAATAGAAAAAAACTCTTCCCCTGCTAGAGGACCAAAAAAACATTAAGTTGGGGGGAGTGATGAGCCTAGTTTTTGGTCCTATTTTGGGTAGAATCTATAGTTTATTTTCTAAAGTTGACATGGGCATTGATACTAAGTTTTTTATATTTCTATAATGTTTCTCTCAAACCATAAACATTGGGTTTAAATCCATTTCTTCCAGTTTTAATGACATTAGCCTATTATGTGGACCATCAGCATTAATTTTGCATGTGGTTGATGAATGTTCTTTAAGGTGGTTATAGATGTGCAATTATTATGCCTATTGACATTGCCATGCAAACATATTTGAGGATGCTAAATGGAGAAATGCAACCACCAACCGGTCATGCAGAGGAATCGTTTGAAGGTCTACTGAAGGAAAATGATAGGAGATTCCCCATGCTAGCCGCATGTAACATCCTTTTTATTGATCTTTCATGATGAGTGAGAATTTGCGGGAATTACCATAGTGTTGAATCTACATATGGACATGCATGTCTGACTGTATTCCTTGCATGTGTAACCGCCTTGCCACTCTTTTCTCCACTTTCCCTAAATGGCATCCTCTCGATTGTGGGAGTTGACTACCCTGTTTAGTTGGTAGGATAAATAAGGTTTAGATTGTCCTTATTTGAGATTTTGAAGTTTGTCAAGTTGTTGAGTTATTGATGTTGTATGATATTATATTCTTCTAAAAAAATTCCATACATGTTACTCTTTTGTATTTGAATTTCTCAATGAACAAGATGTAGTTTTGAGTTTGCATTATTCTTAGAGGATACTCTTCCAAGGGGTCCCTCTTGGTGAGTAATCCATCCCTTAGAGTTATTAATTTATGTTTAGTACTTAGTTAAGAATTGGCACTAACTGTTCCTTCAATCACTAGAATTCCATTTTGTGATTGTTCCTGCAGCCAAAGCAGATAGAGTTGTTTCCTGTCTGTTGCTCATATTTTCATTCCTCTCATGCTTGTTCAACTTAGTTTAATTGTTGAGTGATTTTCAACATTTAATTTGTTCCTTTCCATGCAATTTTCTTTCAGTATTGAATCTTTCTTAGCTGTAGAATGAAGATGACTACTATGAAGTCTCTAGTGCACATACTATGCTGACCCATTTCAAGTTCACATCCCTAGGTTGATAATTTAAATGCACCTTTATGATGGTTAAAATGGCTATTCAAGTTATATGTCCAATCTATGAATCACGGTTTTAAAGGCTTAGTTATTTAAATCATTGTAAGAGGTCAACACACTGGTTTGGTTGACCTTGGGTGAAATACTAATTTTGAGGATGATGAAGTGTGTTGGATATTTTTGGGTCCCTTGATTCATGTGTTTTGGTCAACCTCATTCTAATTCCACCCTATGATGTTTTGACGTCGACCTAATTTGAATTTGAATTTGGATGGTCGACTTTGGATATGTTTCAAAGTTGAAGATGGTATAAATGCAAGATGAGTTAATGATGAAAAGTGAAGAGAGGCAAGAGAAAAGAAGTAGAGCGACAAGAGAAAAGAGAAAGTATAGTTTTTTGTGACATTGATTCTATTCAGTAAGTCTATGTGTTGAGAGTGTGATAGATCAATATGAAGCTTAATGTTGAGTTTTTGGATGCAGTGAGCAGATGGGGAACTCTATCATTTATGCATGTGTGGAGTAATTATGGTGGAATCCTTTGTTGCATTGGGATTGTACTATCTTTGTGTGAACCCCTAAACCTGCAAATACACAAGAGAAAAAAAACACATTAGGTTGTTAGATCAAATGTATGCAAACAAGTATGAGAGATTCCCCATAAAATCCATCTATTCAAACTAAATTAGGAAATGAAGAACACAATAAACTTCAAATAAAAGAGATTCAATCCTAATTAAGCTAACAGCATGATGATCTTATGGGGGAATTGGTGTCAATGAAGTGTTGCAATTGGCCCTTTCCCAATTCCTAAGTAGCAATGGTGTGTGATTGAGAAATGGTCAAATCTCCAAAGAGATTTGACCATAACCTTGTTGCAAATCTTGAAAGGTGATGGTGGATTGATTGAAATGGGAAAAATTGGCTCTCAATGTGAAGAGAGTAACTTTGCATATGACTGCGGATGAGGATGGATTTGAGTATAATAAGTTTACTCAAATTGTGGTTGATTGAATGATAGGGAGAGTCTCTCATTTATAGATTTCTAAAATGGAAGAGAGGGTGAAAATAAGCAATGTGGGATGATTCAACATCCAATGGCCAAGTACCACTTGTCAAGATGTGAATGGTTGAGGAATGAGCAAATTTTGGTCAATGTGCATGATAAATGCCATGAAATTCAAATTTTAAATTTGAATGTGGCATGTTGGGGGGAGAGAAGAATGGAGTTAATGTCACTTGGCTCAATGCACAAGGACATGTAAGAGGCATTGCATGCCTTGTTGGAAGGACCAAGCCCATTTGAATTTGAATTCAAATTGAGGGAATATTCCCTTTTGATGCCATGTGAGGGAAAATAGATGAATTAATAAATCAAAGTAATTGATTTATTGTGCAAGTTGCATTCTCTAGAGAATGTGACATAGATTAAGATTAATTTAATCAAAGTTTAATTAATTTAATGAGGAATTTAGGAGATGTGACAATTTAGACTTAAATTTATGAATTGATTTAAATCAAATTGAGAGGAAGGGTTTAATTAAATAAATGTTTTTGATTTATTTAACTAAAGGGGATAATGTTAGATTAAATAAAATAATGTTTAATTTATTCAATTTAAAAAGAAGACTTTTAGGGATTTAATCAAATAAAATGAATTATTTAATTAAAAAGGAGTTTTACATAATGAATTAAATAAAATTGATTTATTTAATTAATAGGAGATGATGACTTAATTAGATAAAATTGATTTATTTAATTAAGAGATGAAGAGTGATGAATTTAATCAAATATAGATTATTCGATTAGATGAGTAGAAAAGAAGATGATTCGAGATGAAATGGTGTTAGTAAATTAGGATCTAGTGTGTTCGATTGAATTGTACATTTTTCATGTCTACACTTTGTAACATCTCTTCTTTGTCTTCTTTGTATCCCTGTGGCAGTGAGCCCTTCGGGTTGTAGTCCTGTTGGACAGTGAGTCCTTGTTTTGGATAGTGAGTCCTTATTTTAGGTAGTGAGCCTTTTGTAATCAATTTTGATATTCTCTATAGTGTGAGTTAATCCTCACCTTAGTTTTTCCAACATTGGGTTTTCCATGTAAATATGGTGTTATTGTGTTTATGTGTCGGATTTAAGTTTTTACTATGGAATTTGATGATTAATCATTTAAGCAGTAATAAGGATTAGTTCCAGTGATTGAATTAAAGACCTAATTCTATGAAAAATGATTCACCCCCCTCTCAATTGTCCTTTTCAACACACCACACACAAGAGAACACCATATTTACATGGAAAACCCAATATGGGAAAAACCACGGTGAGGATTAGCTCAAAATATAAGTAATATCAACACTTATTACAAAGGCTCACTACTAGAGGGCTCATTGACTAGAAAAAGAAAGGCTCATTGCCAAAAGAGAAAAGAAGATAAAGAAGAAATGTTACACAGAGATAAAAATCTCAATACAAAAGAGAATCCACCACAATGTCACCAACACCTTCACATCTTGATTGAATATTTGTAAACACCTTCTACTCACTGCATGTAGTAATGTAACACATGAAAGCTCGCATTGCATTTCTCAAATTCACACTCTATATCTCTACAATTTGCATCTCATTTTCTATCTCTTCTATCACACCATCCGTCAACAACTTAACTCTTATTGATACAGTCTTCAACCTTGAAAAACTACTCCAAGATCGGCTATGCACCTTATACGCAAAAATATAAATTAGTTTAGCACCAAAATATTTCAACAATGGAAAGGAATGAAGGTGGACCAAAAAACACCTTAGATAGGACCTAAATCCATCCTTACATGCCACTCCACACTTCCAAAAACAATGAAGTACCTTTGCAAGTAGTGTAAACACCAAGGTCGGTTGATACCCATGTAAACACCATTAATCTTTTAAGTGCATAGTTCCTTTGATCAAATAACAACTTGTAGACAACAACAATCACCTGAACACAATCTGGAATATTCCATAAACACCCTAAAATCCAACAAAATCCTTCACAACAACTTTCACTTGAAGAATGTACACACGCAATACATTCATACAACTCTACCATAATATGCAACTCAAGAAACATACTTCCTTAGCTCCAAACCACAAACAACTTCACCCAAAGAAAGATACCAACACTATTAGAACACCTTCAGATCCACAAGACATGAAACCAAATTGTGGAGAAATGTGGAGCAAAAAAATTTCTCCTAGACACCTCTAAAATACACAATTCACACATTGGTGAACACAAATTTCTCCACAAAATGATCCAACACACAAAATTCAGAATATAACACCTCTAATCAACATATCTAAAATGCATAAGAAGATCTTCAACCTAGAAGAAATGTGGAGGAACACAAGAGCACAACTCTACTACCCAGAACAACACTATAACACACTGTTTCCCCTTTTTTTTATTATCATTTTTTCTCAAAATAACTCTAAAACCACATACCGACACATCCTCATCATATTCATTACTTTTGAAATGAAGAAAATAGGTGTTCCACCTTGTGGGAGGTGGAACACAAACTAGTCTTTAGGGACCTACACAAATTTTCTTCAAGTTTCATTCAAGGAAACCTTAGAGATCTCAATAAGGTGTCATAGGGGTGTGATTAAGACTAAAAGGGGGTTCACCACCAAGCTAGGACTTGGAAAGACAAGAAATGAATGTAACATGCAAAACCTAACTAGATGACCTAGGAAATGAAACTGAACCAAGGATAACAAACTGAGAATGAGCATAAGTACATCTAGAAGAGAGATGAGGTCAAAATAAGATCCAAAATGCTGAAATATTGATCTTTAATGCTCACTGGGACTCATACGCTAGTCTAGGTGATTTAGTCCCATATTATGGTTTTTGTGCCAAAATTGGAATCTTTCAAGGATTGATTTGAATCTCCTGAAACCTAAAAAAGGGTAGTATTAAGACTCATACGCTATAAGTGGTGATTTAGTCCTAGTATTATGGTTTGGTTGAAATTATAGCATTCTTTGGTGATCTCCTATAGCTTCTCTCCTATCAAATCTCCAAGTCTGAAACATCAAATTGCAACCTGTAGGTGACTTTTCATGAAAATGACAACCTTGTGACAACTTGAAAACTTTCCTCAATCTTGCAACTTAGTCTTCAAAGAATATCCAAGCTTCAAACCACCTAAATTTGCAATCACACATGTAGAGAGAAAAACTTGTTGATTGTTAGGGAATAGGGGTTTTCCATCTTGGTCAAATCCCATTTAGGTAATTAAACCTTGTGATGAAATAATGAAATATAAACACGAAAAATGAAATATGAAACATGGACATTGATATCTTAAATAATGTATTGACATGAAAATCAATAATCTAACATGCAGTGGCCATGTAGAATGTAGATATTGATCTTGAATTAGATGTAGAACAATGCTTAATCTTGGATCTTGAATGCTACATCACAACACTAGCTCAACAATATTTTTGATGCACTATGCCTTGGACATGATGATGGATCTTGAATGGCTGCAACAAATGATGAAGAAATCTACCCTTGAATGCTTTAGAAATTCTCTTGTAAACTCTGTTGATGCTCTTATGAAGTATTATAATGCTTAAATCTTGATTACTAGGTTGATATTATGATTTCTTCGGTGAAATAATGATTTGAAACCTTTTTTATATAGGAATTTCATCTAGCTTATCATTTATTAAATCCCAAATGTCAACATTCATGAAATTTGAATTCAAAACCCTGATTTCCTACTTAAAACCCTAAAAGGTGCCAAATAGGACTCATACGACACTATGACATATAGGTCCCATCTGGGTCGGAATCATATGCCCAAGGTGGCATATGGCTCCCACTAGGCCTTTTTAGGTGGAGGAAATGTCAGGAGCTAGAAAATTAAGTGTATTTGTTGATTATGTAAAGATCCCAATTAAAATAAGACTTAGAATGCATAATAAAGGGTCGTAGGGGCCTATTAATGGTGATATGAAGGTCATAAATGGAAGAGGGCCCAAAACTTAATGTGAAGGTGTAAATAAATACACTTTACAACACTAAATTAAGACGAAATTAGGTCTATTTAGCTTAAAAGGCCCCTAAACCTAATGTGAATGTGTAAAAAACATTACAACACTAGATCAAGGAAACATTAGGTTTATTTTAATATCAATCATTCCCAAATCAAGTGTCAAAATGTAAAGGATGGCATTTTTCTACACTACATTTAGCCCCCACTTTAGTGAGAGGATGAACTTGCTTCAAACTTACACTAAAGTAGACATTCAAGAGGGGTCCAAGTGTACCGATGTGAATGGAATAGGATGAAAAAGATAAAAGGAGGTGGCCAAGCCCCCATGATCCAAGATCTTACGTCAAACCAACATAAGCACAAAAGGACAAACACAATGTGTATGATATGCAACAAAACAAGATACACAAACAAACAATGTCAAAGAAATAAAGACGAAAGAAAAAGAAAGAAAGGTTGATCAAGTTTCGATAGTTTGTTATGTATGTTGTGGATCAGATCTAAGTTGTTTGTTTAGAAATTCATGCTCACTCTCAGGCAATGAAACTTTAGGTTGTTCATTGGGTGAGTATCCAAAAAGGGTGGCTTACAAGTGGAACACGATGTCCACTATGCAAACCAAATGCATGCTCACAAGAGCTAGTGGAACCTCAAGCCACCCACTAGGTGAGCCCTTAGAGAGTTGAGGCACATAAGCACATGACCGGTATGCATCCACACACACAAGAAAGTGGATATGGGAGAGTCATGCCTATGTTCGACTCCCATATGCACAACCATACCAAAGTTATAAATCCTGATAACTTTGATAAGGCACCACACATAAATGAATGAGGGAAATAGATCTGCAATAAGGTGTCCTAGGTGTGTGATTAAGACTAAAAGGGGATTCACCACCAAGCTAGGGCTTGGAAAGAAAAGAAATGAATGTAACATGCAAAATCTAACTAGATGACCTAGGAAATTAAACTAGAAATCAAGATAAAAAATTAAGAATGAACATAAGTGCACCTACAAGAGAGATGAGGTCAAAAAAAGCTCCAAAACCTTGAAATCCTAATATTTAATGCACACTGGGACTCATATTCCAGTTTGGGAAATTTAGTCCTAGACTAGGGTTTCTATGCCAAAACTGGAATCTATCAAGGACTAATTTGAATATCCTAAAACTTAAAAAATGGCAGTATTGGGACTCATATGGCACAAGTGGTGACTTAGTCTGAGTATTAGGGTTGGATAAAATTTTGGTATTCTTTGGTTATCTCCTGTAGCTTATCTCTTTTCAAATCTCTGAGTTTGAATCATCAAATTCCAACTTGTAGGTGACTTTTTGTGAAGATGACAACCTTGTGACAACTTGACAACTTTCCTCAATCTTGCAAATTAGTCTTGAAAGGATCTCCAAGCTCCAAAACACCTAGATCTGCAATCACACATATAGAGAGAGAAAAAATTATTGATTTTTAGGGAATAGGGGTTTGCCTTGGTCAAACCCCATTTAGGTAATTAAACCTTATGATGAAACAATGAAATATGTACATGAAACTTGAACAATGATACCTTGAATGATGTCTTGACATGCAAATCAAAAATCTAACATGAAGTGACCATGCAGAATGTAGACCTTGATCTTGAATTAGATGTAGAACAATGCTAATCTTGGGTCTTGAATGTTACATCACAACACTAGCTCAACAATATGCTTGATGCATTATGCCTTTGAAATGATGATGGATCTTCAATGGCTGCAACAAATGATGAAGAAATATGACCTTGAATGCCTTAGAAATTCAACAAATGATGAAGGTTGATATTGTAATTTATTAGGTGAAATAATGATTTGAAACCTTGTTTATATATGAATTTTATCTAACTTACCGTTTATTAGATCCCAAATGCCGACATTCATGAAATTTAAATTCAAAACCTTGATTTCTCACTCAAAATCCTAAAAGTGGCCAAATGGGACTCATATGCCACTTGTGGCATATAGGTCCCATCTGGGTGGGACTCATTCGCCATATCCTTAGTGAATATATTAGAAATCTAATCCTTTGTAGGCACATATTCAAGCTTCAATTTATTCTCTAGAACTTTTTCTCTTAGAAAGTGATACCGAATTAAGATATGATTTTTCCTTGAATGCATTACTAGGTTCTTTGAAATATTGATTGCACTTGTATTGTCACAAAAGATAGAAATTGGTTCATTATACACCACTCTAATATCTTTCAATGTTTTCCTTATCTACAACACCTATGTGCAACAAGATGTTGTTGCAATGTACTTAGCCTCTATAGTAGATAAAGATATTGAATCTTGTTTCTCACTTAACCATCACACCAAGAAAGAATGTGCCACTACTTGCACTCTTTTTGTCATCAACACAATCAATCCAATCTACATATGTGTAAGCACTCAAAGTGAAATAAATATCCTTTGGATACCATAATCCATAATTTGGAGTGCCCTTCAAGTATCTGAATATCCTCTTCATTGTTGGACCATGTGACTCTCTAAGATCTTGAAATCTAGCCACAAGAAAACCTACATGCATGATATCTGTTCTAGTAGCAATTAGTTATAGCAATCCACCAATCATTGATCTATACATGCTTTGATAACCCTTAGGATATTCAACATATTTTCTTAGCTTGCAACCAATAACCATAGGGGTACATACCAGTTTAGAATATTCCATTCCAAACTTCTTCAACATTTCTTTGACATATTTTGATTGTGAGATGAAAATACATTTATCTATTTGATTGATTTGTAGCCCAAGAAAGAAATTCATTTCCCCAAACATAGACATTTCAAACTCTTTTTGCATCTCTTCTAGAAATTTATTGCACATCTCTTCATTTCCTCCAAAGAGTATGTCATTAACATACACAACTAAAATTAGGATTTGATTTTTTTCAACTTTAAAATAAATATTGTTATTTGTGGTACCTTTATTGAATCCTTGTTGTATCAAATACTTGTCCAACCTTGCATACCAAGCTTTGGAAGATTTCTTCAATCCATATAACTCCTTCCTCAATCTACAGACCATATCTAGTTTGTCTGATAACTAAAATCCTTCTGGTTGTTCCATATATATATATGTCTTCTTCCAATTCTCCATTCAAGAAAACAAACTTCACATCAATTTGACAAACTTTAAAATCCTTATGTGTTGAAAAAACCAAAAACATCTTGATAGCCTCCATTCTTTCCACTGGAGAAAATGTCTCCTCAAAATCTATTCCTTCAACTTATAAGTAGCCCTTACACACAAGTCTTGCCTTGTTTCTTTCCAATTCTCCATTCTCATTTAGTTTGTTTTTGAACACCCACTTAGTTCCAATTATATTTTTATTTCTAGGTCTTGGACAAGTTCCCAAGTCTGATTCTTCTTAATCTATAGTAGTTCTTCTTCCATATCCTTTATCCAATGTTCATATTTGCATGCCTCAATTACTATTTAGGTTCAACTTAAAAAAGTAAACACAAATTTACCTATTCTTCAACAACTTTCCTTCTTGTCAATACACCTTTGCTTTTGTCCCCAGTGATATGTTCTTTAGAATGATCCTTCTACACATACTTAGGGGTTCTAGGGGCCTTTTATAGAGCTTCTTCCTCTTCAACCTATACTTATGTTTCATTATCTTTTTCTTCTTCTCTACAAGTATGCTCATCTAATTCATATTCATCTATTACCACTAAATTCTTCTAAATATCTTCATCAACTTTGACACTTGCTCTCTCAACAATATTTCTTAGTCTCTTGTTGTAGCATCGATAAGATTTTCTTTTAGTAGAATATCTAAGGAAGATACCTTCATCAAACCTTGCATTGGAATTTCCTAAGTTTTATTCATCTCTTTTGATATAACATTTTATTCCAAACACTCTAAAGTACTTGAACATAGGAATCCTTCCATAGCATAGCTCATAGGGATTCTTTGTGTTGTTTTATTTTGCTTGAGCTCTATTAAGTATATAAATAGTAGTATGAATTACTTCTTTCCAATAGATTTCTGGTAGATTTTCTTCTTTCATCATAGTCCTTGCAGCTTATTGAATAGTCCTATTTCTCCTTTCAACCATTCCATTCTACTAAGGAGTCCTAGGGGCAGATAATTTCCTTGTTATGACATGATTGTCAAAAAAACATGTTAAAATCATCAGAGGTGAACTCTCCACCTCTATTAGACCCCAAAACCTTGATTTTAATATTCATTTCATTCTCAACCATAAATTTAAATGTTTTGGACTTGTCTAGAGCTTTATATTTTTCTTTAAGGTAACCCATGTCATTCTAGAATAATCAACATTTAAAAGCATGAAATACCTATCACCTTGAAGAATTCTTACTCTTGTAGGACCACAAAGATCTATATGCAACAACTTCGATAATCTGGTAGTAGATTGTTCTTTTGCCTTGAAAATTCTTGTTTACTTTCCAATTTGACAATCCTTGTAGACAACATTAATAGGCTTTTTAATCTTTGGCAGATCTCTCATTGCTTAAACTAAACTAATTCTTACTAGGTTATCAAAGTTGATGTGACACATCCTCCTATGCCATAGTCAACTTTCATTAATCTGAGTTATAAAGAAATGACCATCAGGACCCTTAAGCTGATAAAAAATTCCAGTTCTCCTTCTTCCAGCAAAAATCATAGTTCTAGATCCTTTTTTGATCTCACATTGATCATCTTCAAACATAATATTGTATCCTTTGCTACCCATTTTTCCAACACAAGCGATTATGCCTTAAACCCTTAACATAGTAAACGTCATCAATATTATGCTTGCCATCAAAATTGATTGAACCTATTCCACATATCTTAGAAGATGTATCATCACCAAATCTAACACATCCTCCATCATAATTTTCAAATTTAACAAACTTACTCTTGTCACCGGTCATATGGTTAGAGCATCCACTATCAATCATTGAGTAGTTCTTCTCCTGTCTAGCATGAAAAGAAGATACCAAAGTACCTTCACTCTTATCCTTTGTCTCCAAAAGGCCTTCCTTCACACATCTTTCAGAGTTAGCATACTTGGTTTCATCTTTTAAAGCCATAAAAAAGAATTCACTACCATCATCATTCTCATAGTCACATTCATCATAAAAAATACTCGCATTTTCCCTAACATTTAATCATCTTTCCTTTATTTTCCTTGTTTTTTCATTCACAACTTTATTTTGACATCTTGAAGCATAGTGACCTATCTTTCCACAATTGAAAATTAAAAAAAAAAACTTACCTTTGTACTTACCAGTACCCTTTTTCATCCTTCTCACAAAGTTAGCTTCAACACCATAGAGATCCTCCTAATCTGATTCTTCAATCTTCTTTGATTTTCCAACCTTAAAAGCAGTCTCAACTTTTGCACTATTATTTGTACCAAATTATCTCATTTTAAATGTATTTAATGATCCATACAACTGATCTTTGGTGTACTGATCTAGATTTGAAAATTACTCGATATAAAAAAATTTATCACTATAAGCTTTAGGAAGAATTATGAGAATTTTCTTTACCATTTTTTATTCTTTGAATTTTCTACCAAGACCTTTGATGGAATTAACCACTTCATTTGTCCATTGCATGTAGCTTGTAATTTTTTCATCTTCATACATATGTAGGCTCCCAAATGTAATCTTCAAATTCTATATCTTAGCTTGTTTGACCTTATCATCTCGTTCATAAATTCTCTCCAACTTTGTCCATATTTCTTTAGCAGTTTTCAGATCCATAACTTTCACTAATTTAAAATTAGTAAGACTACACAAGAGAGCATACCTATTTTTACCATTGCTTTCATAGGCCTTGATTTTATCTCCAATTCTTGGACCATTTGTAGGCATAGTATAATCACTTTGTACTGCCTTCCAAATGTCAAATCCAAGATAAACAAGAAAACCTTCCATCCTTGTCTTCCAAAATGCATAGTCCATGCCATCAAACATAGAGATCTCCTTCTTGTATGCCATACGAGATCTACCTCAAGTGGTTAATATTTCTTCCAAGGAACCTTCCTCTAATACAAATTATTGAATACACAAGATAAATGAGAGGGGGGTGAATCATTTGTACCTTAAAACTTCAAAACCCTCACACACATTTAGATCCATTGCTCATTAATTAAACCCTTAATTTGTTATGATGATTTTACATGAAAAGAAAATAATAAAAATTGAAACACAAAAACACCATACACAAGAGAACACCATATTTATGTGGAAAACCCAAGATGGGAAAAACCACAGTGAGGATTAGCTCACAATATAAGTAACATCAACACCGATTACAAAGGCTCACTTCCAAAAGAGAAAATATGATAAAAAATAAATGTTACACAAAGAAAACAATATCAATGCAACAAAGAATCCACCACAATGTCACTGACACCTTTGTAGCCTGATTGAATAATTGTAGACACTTTTTTTTCACTGCATCTAGTAATCTAACACATGAAAGCTCACACTACACTTCTCAAATTCACACTCTATATCTCTAGAATTCACATCACACTTTTCTCTCTTCTATCACACCATCCCTCAACAACTCAATTCTTATTTATATGGTCTTCAACCTTGAAAACCTTCTCCAAGATTGTTTATGTACCTTAAATGTGCAAATTCAAATTAGGTCAGCACCAAAACATTCATGCGTTGGAAACGAATGAAGTTGGACCATAAAAAACCTTAGCTATGACCCAAATCCATCCTTACATGCCACACCACACATCTACAAACAATGAAGTACCTTCACTAGTGTAAAAACCAAGGTTGGTCGATACCTGTGTAAACACCATTAATATTTAAATACATGATTCCTTTGATCAAATAACAACTTGTGGACAACAAATGTCACCTAAAAATAATTTGGAATATTCCATAAACACCCCAAAATCCAACAAAATCCTTTGCAACAACTTTCACTTGAAGAATGCACATGCACAATACATCCAGGCAACTTTGACATACTTTGTAACTCAACAAACATTTCTCCTAGACACCTTTGCAATACATTATTCACACATTGATGAACACAACTTTCTCTACACAATGATCCAACATACCAAATTTTGAATATATCACCTTGGAACATATTTGATCAACATATCTGAAATGCATAAGTAGATATTCAACCTAGAAGAAATGTAGAGCAACACAAGAGAATAACTCTACAACCCAAAACAACATTGCAATACATTGTTTCCCCTTTTTTAGTCAAATTTTCTCAAAAGAAATTGGAACCAAAATACCAAAAACACATCCTCATCTTCATTATTTTATCATCAATACATCCATATTCATAATCTTATCAAAGAAATGCTAGAGGTTGAAATCAATAGCTTTACTAATGACAACATAATGTAGCTAATCAAAGCATAGACAACATCAACTACTCATTCTAAAACAATAATATTCTTTTGTCTCATACAATTGACACAAATGACAATGCCGACTTGTTGATATCAATGACAACACCAACTGCTCTACTTACAACAATTTCTCCCTTATCCTTTTGACCAAACGACCTATCAATTTCAAAAGATCTTACATTGGAAGAATTTCTTCTAACTGCTACCATAGTTTTGGCCTTCCTCTTAGGCTTAAGACTCTCTATTTTCTGCATTATAAGTTTGAATCCTAATGAAACTATTTTAACATGCACTGGTTGCTAAAATTCACTAGCACACCAATTGGGAGCCTCTTTAGATGTGAAGCATGAATGTAATAGACATATGATGATGTATTATGATATGATGAATGTCTAAGTATAATATGGAGCTGATATGTGTGAATGGTGTATAAGTTTATTTCTATTTGTATTATTCTATAATCCACCACACACGTTCTAAATCTCTTTCTTATCCATCACACTAGGGTTATTGTCAACATCTATTTCCTTTTTTTCCATTACCCTTACAAAAAGAATTAAACTTTTAGAACTTGGAAGGGTAAGAACATGCGTAAGAACCATGAGAAGATGAGATATACTTAAGAACATTGGATTAGAGACATTTTCAATTTAATATTCTTTACATAAGCACCCATATCCACAAAATAAGCAATTTTGTTCAAGTACACATTGTCTTTAAAAGTTGGAAACAATTTGTTAATAAAAATAATTTGTAATTAATCACCAAGTTAATAATGTATATTAGAGTATAAGGAGAAAACCCTAATAATTTATTCATGTGTATTCACTCATTAGCTCTTTGGACACACTCAAATAAATTAATATTAGCCATTGAGTCCATATAACTTTGAAGTGTCCAACAAATGTCTTGGCTAGTTTCCAAAAAGAATGGATAGATTCATAAGGAAAAGATAACAACCACCCCATGGCATAATATTTTTAGGTGAGTGGAAATAACTTATGCAAGATTTTATCTTCATATGGACATAATTTAAATATGCGATGATAAAATATCTCAAATATGTATCAAGGTCACCTTTCCATTATAAATTTCAAATTGAAATGCCACAAAATCACTAGGTAAATGATAATGAACAATCTCAAATGTAGGTGGTGCATTTTATGCTTCCACATATTCATATTTATCTTGTCTAAAAAATTTGTGATCTAATCTATCTATATTTTAAATAAATTCATCTAAGGTAGATGTAGGAATGGTGGTGGTAGGTACATGAGACATAAAATATTAAGTTGGTTAGGTTGATAAAATATATTTAATGAGAAGTAAAAGATATAGTCATGGTATGAGTGGAGTGTGGTATGGAAGAATGTATGGAATGAGTGGTGGAACTAAAAATGAAATGAGATGGAATATGGAATATTAATAGTGCAAGTAAAAATGTCAAGACACTAGAAGGATAAAAAAGAAAACAAACACCAGGGGTGGAGATGGGAATGGTATAAGAAACACTAGGACCACATGCAAACATAACACTAGTAGGGATAGCATGAAAAGTGAATGAAATAATAGTAAGATGAGAGGAAGGAGGAAATAGTGTAGAAAGATCAAGATGGGAAGTAGGTATGGGATGAGGTTCTAACATGGTTGAGGATGAACAAAATTAGGAGGTATACAATATTGAGGAATAAAACCAAGAGGAAAATATTTAAATAGGACATGCAATTTAAATAACTAGGAATAAACTTAGCACCAATGTATTTAAGCACTTGCAAACCAAATGGTTTAGACATAAATAAATCATGAAAAATATTGAGACATGTTTTTAGGGATATCCACATTAGCTAGACTAGTAAGATCATGTGAAAATTATTTTTATTCTAAATGTGGTTCATGATCATAATATTCAATCTCATTCTCAATAATAGATGTAACATTATGACATGAAGTTTCTATTAGGATTCAACTATATAGTTTTTAAGTCAACCTTTATCAACCTATATTTCATGAGTATTAGTTTGTAAGAACCCATATTGAATTACTATGAACAACCCACTTAGACCTCATCAAAATATAATTAAAAACATTGTTCTTGGTAGATTAGGCCATTGAGAATTCAAATGAGGATTATTAGTCTAATTCATTCCATGCACTTAAGCTAAACTTAGGAGTATTTTTCTTGTTAACTGGAGTGATTTTTTATTAGATCATTTAGTCTCATCACATAGGATGTTGAAGCTTGTTATGATCTAATCCCTTTATCATTTAGGGTTTCTCCTATAAAGCACTCACCCTTATTTTTTAATCTCTCAATCTCCTTGAAGATTCTTGATGTTTATTTTGTAAGTTTTTCTTGTTGAGAATACAACAAATCATTATTTGTAACTCTCTTTGTGTGAAAGGTGTTTGTGTTCATTGTTTGATCTTGCATCTCATGTATATACACAATTATAATGTGGTATGAAAGCATGGATTCAAAAAATCCCTTCTTGATTTTTGAGTTTTTCTCAACTAGGGTTGTATGTGCAAATCTAGAATATTCATTGATTTTTAGTAACTTTTGGATTTGGGTGATTTTTTGGTGCACTTTGGCATGAAAAGGACCTTATTGTTGCATTTAGGAGGTCGATTCAATTATTTTTGAAAAAAACTATCCCTATTTTTTTGGAGTACGTGAGACACTAAGAGGAGGGTGAATCAATGTCTAAACAAATTAATTCAATTTGTTGACATTTAAAAAACCCTTTTAAACCCTTTGAGAACAATAAAAATTATGTTTCAAGAGCTAACATGTAAGTGCAGAAATTTATAACTATGAAACAATAAGATCACAAATGAAACCAAATAAAGAACCATAACACAATGAATTTCTTGAGTGGAAAACCCTCTTGGGGTAGAAAAACCACTCATAAAATCTCCTCACTGGTTTAATGAACCTCACTAGTTATAGAATGCCTCACTCAAAAAAATGGCCTCACTGACCAAAGAACCTCACTAGTTACAAGAATGCTTCACTGACATTAAAACATGCCTCATTGGGAATGATCATTTTGTCTCATTGACTTGATCATTTTAAATTCACTATACATTTCTGAAAAAGAGAATAGTTCAACTACAAAGGATCACTTTGTTTCTCTACAAATAACATTTCACTTTCAATCTAATACATTTAATATCTTAAAGATTAATTTACTAGAATCTCTAAAATATTAGATATATCAGTTATACAATCTGTTTTGCATTACTATTTACAAAACTCAAATTACAAAAATCAGATTAAACTTTCAACATGATATTCCTTATGTAAAACACACCAATCACTAACAGTGAGAAGTCATTGTTTAAATAAACAATCACAATCTGCATTTAAAGTGCCTTCTTAATGTTCATTACAAACTCCCTCATCAAATGATTTCTCCATGATCAGAACAATAAACTTCCTTTCATATTACAAGACTATGTAATATCAAAATGATATTCAATCAACCATGCAACACAACCTGAGAGCGATGAAGACAATATAAATCTGCTCATTACCAAACAATTGTAACTGCCAACAAGATACCTATCACCGAAGATTACAATCACCAAAATATTGTCACAAAATACCCATCATCAAAGATTAGAAACACCTTGAAAGACACCACATAAACACTGCAAGTTCAATGCCTTCAAAACATATTCAATGACCTAATAAGCCCTGTTTAGCTTTTGAAACATTTGAAACAACAAAAATATTTGAAGACCCCATGCACTAGTAGTAGGGATAATTAAGACATGATATCCACATTCAAAGATGGACCCAAAGTAAAAACCCTTTGTCAATGAACCCCTTTATAGTACCCTGTCATTCAATCTTTTGAGTAAGATCAAAAAATTTATTAATTCAGTTTTAGAAAAAACCAAAACAAACAAATCTTTGTTTGTTTGCTAGAATATTAACACAAAATAGGATTAGCATGGGAAAAGAAAGATATCACCTAAAACCATCCAAATCATCATGCCCTATAACTATCTCGGTCCAACTTCTGGCAAAAAAACAAAAATTGTCTTAGACTAACAATAATCTTCATGCCCTAGCATAGCTCGGGCTTCAAAATGTCGACAACCATTGGAACACAGATGATACCCTAATCTCAACACTTCAAAAAAATAATGATGCCCTTGAATGATTATGTTACCTTTTTGATAATTATCCTTGAATATCATGTTTTAACAATGTCAAAGACTGATACCATGATACTTAGAACACTTACTATGTTCTCATCAACCTAGACATTATCACCTTCACTTCCCTTCCTTAATAACTTAATAATGTAGGAGTTACAAGAGAAAAAAATGTATGTAGCAAGTCAAATAATATATCTTTCCTGCACATAGAGAAAATTTTATCACTATAGGGTATATGTCACCAATCAATATCCCATTGCCATATATCATCAACAAGTAATGCAAATAAACAACCATGAATTGTACCATCAACACTACCAAGATCACCGATTTCATACAAACCTATCAACTGTATAACCATTTTCAACCATATATAAACCAAGTATTGTAACAATTGTATCACCATTTTCAATCAAGCCTTTTTGTCAACAAGGACAACCAAAACCAAGGAATACAGAACAACAACTTTTTCATTGGGAGCTTTTGAGGCAATTTTTTTCTATAGGGGCTTGTATGGCCATATTGTGCTCCGATGAAGGGTCGCCCATGCGAAAAAGGGCCAACATTTTTCAGCCTCTATGGGGGCTTTTATTTTCGTTGATGCCCTAATTGGGAAAAAAAATTTGAGGCATAATTTTTCACTTTCTTACCAAAATCAAGAAAACAAGATATTTTTAGAAAGCTAGTTTCGAGCACTATCTAATGGTGCTAGTTTTTTTCCCAAAAAAATTCTACTGGTACATTTTATCACCTATAAATGTTAGATGTATTTTTTTTACTCTCAAGCTCACAAATTTTGACCTGATTCTCTATTTTTCACAATTTTAGTGGTGTTGGAAAGGTTATTCAAAGCTCTTCATAGCTATTCTTGCAATTTTTCTATAAATTTATCTAGGTATATTTTTTCAATTTTTTATGTTCTCACATTATGTTGAATTACTTGGGCATTTTAGCTCTTGAATTTTTTATGTTTGAATGGGAAGACTTGTTTTAGTTTATTTTATATGTATTTGCATCTTTATATCCTATTTGAACATTTTGATCATCTTTTGCATGCACTTTCTCTTTTGTAGACGCATTGAGATAAAGTGTCATTCTAGTGTACACTTTTTGGAGATTTTTGCACATATTGTTGTACCTTTTATACTCACACGATGATGTAACATGTCATGGGTGGGTTGTCAGTTCCTTTGTTTTTCCATCACACATTTTTCAAGTGAGTGTCCCTTCCACGACAACATAAAATCTCAATGATTCATGCCTCATGTGTGTGTGCCCTAGTTTGCACACCCTTTTTATTTGTAGGAACTTTTATGTGCATATTCATATGTTCTTTTTTCTCCTTCATGAACCTTTTTTAGTGACAGAGTTTTAGTGGAATTTTCTTGGCTCCCCCTTTCTGCATTATGAGGGATTTCTACTATTAGTGCTAATGCTTCCTTGGTTTCATTTTTTGAGTGATTTATGTATCTAATCCTTGTTCCTATGTAATAGGTGGATGCAGCAGCTAGTTACCCATGAATTTACATGGTGAGATGGAGAATTTACCATGTGGACACTCTTGCATTCCTATTTATGGAGACAACCTTCTATTTTCACTTGATCAGTGTTCTTCAAACTATACATACCTATATTTTTTACTTGCATCTTGCATGTTGAGTGGTGTAGTAGGGGTCACTCATGAAAAATCATGTGCCATTTGTATCTTTGAGTTCTAGTTTTTTGCCTTTGTTTACCATTTGATTCAAGTAGTGTTGTTGGAGGCACTCATGTAGATTCTTATCTTCTTGATCCCAATCATCATTTGTTCCAAAGAAGGTTCTTCATTCTAGTAATATAACAACCATCATTCCTTAATTTTCAACAACTTCTTCATGCTTGTGTAATGTTCTTAATTTTCCTATTATTTTTGGGACATTATTTTAGAGGCTTTTCAATCTATCATTCATCTTTCTCTCTTTTCAAGAGGATTTTTTCCCATGAGGTTTCCTCCCTTTTTCTCTAGTTGTGAGAGATTAGATTATTTGTGAAAATGGATATTGTGAACATAAAATTCCCAAGCTCCCTTTGGGTGAGTTTATTTTTGCCTAAGTATTGGCTGCGCCTTCTTTTGAGAAATATAGGGCTCCTTTCGCACAAACTCATGCCAATACTACCACTTGTTACCTAAGTGCTCCCCGCAAAGATTTCCTTTGATCACTTTCTGAAAGCTTGCGATAGGATTTCACGTTTCAATTGTTCACAAACTTTGGAGCCTCTTTGTATTGCTTCCTTTTTGGGTCCCAGCCGCATGCCACGTAGCATCAGTTCATGCACATTTCTTGGTGGACCCCACTATTCAGAGTGGTATGCAAAGGACCTCCATGTGTCTTCATAGCGCAAGTTATTCATCACCCAAGGGAAATGATTAGCATCAGGCCCCGACCGCTTGCTGTGTGATCTTCCAAAGGCTTCAGACAAAGTTAAACCAAGCAGGCACCAACCTATCACCAACTGGCATGTTCTTAAAGTGCTGCCATGAGTGGATTGCACATGTCTGTGCTTTGGTCTGTTGGGACCACTACCATCATTCGTAGGGGATGCATCAGGCCCTCAGATCTCCTCATTCATAGCCCGAATCTTTTCAATTGCAATGACCAAGGGAAAACCATGGCTAAGGCATCATTGTTCGTGATGAAAGAATATTTCCCGTTGCTTTCTCATCAAGCCGGGTTTCCATTATAAATACTACTTCTTAATTCAAAGAAAAGGGTTCCATAAGTTCCATGAGTTCCAAATTTTTTTCAGATTTTGAGAGAAGAATTGATAAAAGAACTAGGCCTTTATTTGTTTTATTAGATTATTGTAAAAGAACTCAAACTGTGCCATTGTTTGGCCTTTCTGCTTTCCTCGATATTTGATAATTTTTACTGTGCCATTGTTGTACTGGATGTTTCACTCATAGACTTCTATAAATTAATACAAGTTGTTGGTTTAGATCATGTCTTGGACTCTTCTTTCTAGCGAATGTGTATGAAGCTTATTTTATGTCATGTAGTGAATCATTCGGGATTCTATATTTATTTTTCCATTCTAGAACACAACAGACTACCAATGGGACCTTAAATCGTATCCCCAAGATAGATTTACCATGCCTAAAATCCAAATCTCGACGTATCTCCTTAGATAGATCCTTTTATTTAATATATGATTCCTATTCCCATTCAAAAACCCAATTATAGAAGAATTTGGCTTCTTAAAAATCTAGATGTTACTCAATTTGGTGTAATAGGTCCCTCCTAAAACTGAGTTTCCCACAGAGGGCTGTTAACTTGCCATTTTTTGGCATCAATGGTTTTTTCTTTCCTAGCACACTCGGTGGGACCCAAAATAAATACCAAATTAAAAGGGGTGTGTAAGTCATTAGACTTTAACTAGACCGCAAACCACAAAATAAACAAGCTTGTTAAGTATTCTTGCTGGTAACAACACATGCCCAAACTTGCCTAGTAGAACTATCAGATCCTTGCCATAATGCTAATCACAAACTAAAATTATGTGGCTCGGGACACTGGAAGTCCTCTTGTTGCCCTAGTAGCACCTGCTGTAAGGGCCCCTATCCTGGTCTTTGCTCTTAAATCTATTCCAAAATTTATCAGACATGGCTCAAAAACACCATCTGAACATCTACAAGATGTTGTGGACATGTGTCTAGTGCATAGAGTAACAGATTAGAACATAGCACTGAGGTTGCTTGTAACTTCTTTCAGAGGAAGAGCACTAGATTGGTATTGCACTCTACCTTCCAACACTATCTGTACTTGGGATGAGCTCGAAGATCCCTTTTATGAGATATTTTATAATGACAAAGATCGGTCTTCGCTATATCACTAGCTATCTACAATAAAGCGGGCCCCATCTGAAGCCATGATAGATTTTAACGCCTAATTTCATATGACTTGGAAAAGAATCCATAATTCCATCTGACTTTTGGTTGAGTTAGAATTCATGTTCTACCTAAATTCCATCAACACCAACATTTCCATGATGATCTAGTCACTTGGCGGAACTACATTACCAGATGCATATAGCATAGCGGTGAAAGCAGAGAACAATCTGATCGACATTGGGAAGTTGCCACCTTGACCTATTATGCTGATCTTTCCTAAAGTATCAGCTTCTAATCAGGAGATTCCATCTACTAGAAAAACCATGCAACCATCATCTATGTACACATATCCAATCATGTAAACAAATTTTGCTTCCATGTCTGGCACTCTGAAGTATGAAATGAGCAACATAAGGGAGATGTTATGAAACCTCAAAAATGAAGTAACTATCATTAAGTGCAACCAAGTTTCTCCTTTGAGACCAACCTATTAAATTTATCAGGGTAACAAACCTTCCTACCAATAGAATCAATATCAAGGGGTCGTACACACAACTCCGTCGACTCAGACAAATAACCAAATAGTACCAGTACTAAATCCACTGGGAATTACTCAGACAAGTACAAGTAGGGAACTAATCACTGGGTACAACAACCTTGTTGAGAATTTCAACCCCTGGTGCTATCCTTGCGGCACCACTCATATGCCTCAAAATTTCCCACATGACAATTTACAGTAGAAAATCACCGAACAACACAGACAAGACTCAACGATGAGTTTGGGAGGGTATACATACACCTCTTCCACATTGGAGGATGTGGTTCTCACCTCATAGATGCAAGGAATATCCCTAAAGCAAGAAGGTGACATAGCTCATGACCATGCCCTCCTTTCTTGGATGGAAGGGGATGAAGCATTGTTCACTTATGAAGCATCCATAATGGCGACCCCGAAGGTGCAATCTGATTACAACACCCAATCAAAGAGAATATTCACAGGCAAGCTGGTCACTCCATAGCCTAGGAGTATTCCCAACCAATTCCCTAGCCCTTCTTCAGTTGTTCTAGAGCCTCAAGTGTGAAAATAAATTTCTATCACCAAGGCAAAGGAACAAAATCCTCCAAATCCATCACTCATCAACGTGGTGGAACAATTAAAGAAATCTTCCCCTAATGTGTCCCTTTAGGATATCTTAGCTATCCCAAAACATAAATCATTCCTACAAGAGGCCCTATAGAAAGATACAATTAAACAACCAACAAAATAATTTGTTGAAAGAACCACCAACGTATCATGATTAGCCAAAGTCCTTGCAAACACTATAGAGGAGGTTCTGACAAAGGGAAAAGAGGAGAAGCCAAAACCTAAACCCTTCTTCCTAACTCTCATTGTTGGTAAGAAACTATTGCAGAACTCCAATGATTGACTCTAGTGCTAGTACCACATTCATGCCCAAGTAGCTAGCTGAAGCCTTAGGACATAGCTACAAACCCCTAAAGAGAGGAGTTATGCAACTGGATGAGAACAAGGTCAAAACAATAGGCTTCATTAAGGATCTCCCTTTAACATTGTTTTCCTATCCTAGCATCACAGTATTGCAAGATACCATGATCATTGATGTTCCCCCCATGTTCGGCCTTTGTCTATCATGATAATTTATGGCCAAGATAGGTGGATACGTTTCTTTGGATTGGTTTCACCTAATTCTATGAACCAGACACAAAGCTAAGATGAAGATCATATCAGAATCCCTGCATTCAGATCATGTGGCCAATGAATCCATGATCATCTATGAGGCTACCCATACTCCTCCCAAAAGAGAAGAAATCAAAGTTTTTCAAACCTCTTTTACAAAAGAAGAGGTTGTTTGTAGCAAGCTACAAGAAGAAGAGAAGGCGACCGAAGACAAAGTCGCTTCTAAAGAAGTCTTTTTGAGTGACTATGCAGATACCAACCATTTTGACACTTGTCATCCTACCGGATTAGGCACCTACATCATTTATGATGAAGATCAAGAGTTGCCAAGGATAGAAAAGGACTTTGCAGCTGGTCAAACCTTAGAGCTATGGACATTGCACTTTGAGGGTGCAAGATACAAAATTGGTGTTGGTGTTGGGATATGCCTAACATCTCCAAAAATTGAGTAGATTCTCAAATCCTTCCGCTTTTAGTTTTCCTGCTCAAAAAATGAGGCTAAATATGAGGGTCTTGTGCAAGGACTAAGCCTCATGGAGCACATGGGTATCAAACAAGTAAAAGTGTTTAGACATTCCGAACTCATAATCAATTAGGTCAGAAACACCTCTACTATGAAAAATGTTCGCATGCGATCTTATAGACACAAAGTATGGGACCTCATTGAAAATTTTGAAGCCTTCAACATCCATGTGGTGTCAAGGGAGCATAATTCAACTAGGGATCGCATTGCAATGATAAGATCTCACTTTGATCCTATTTCTGACTTGATAGAGAATGTACACTCAGTATGAGTAATCGTTTGACCATCCATTCCAAAAAATGATTAGAGATGGAAAGTGTTCGAAAGAGACGAACACATTGCATCATTCATTCAATAGTCGGGTGAGTTTGCTGAACGGCTCCAACCAAAGATTGCAGAAGCATACGAAGGACAAATCATTGAATTTAGGTAAAACAAAATTTTGAACGGATTGGTCATGATTGAGAATATTTTTGACTATGATGATGCAAGAAACGATAGGAGTAATTTTGTGGCAAACCAAGCGAACTATGTTGACCTTGAGGTTGGAGGTAGAAGGAAACTAAAGGTCGGGAAAGAGGTCTCACAATATTTAAAAGATAGGTTGATCCACCCCTACGAAGCATATGAAGGAGTAGTAGCTTGGTCTTATGAAAAACTTAGAGGATATGATCCTGGTATCATCTAGCATACCATTGAACTCATAGATGGTGCTAAACCTATCCGACAAAAAACAAAGGCTTGTCAATCCGAAGATTGAAGCCTTGATGGCACAAGAGCTAGGAAAACCGATACAGTCAAGGATCGTATTTCTAATCAAACACAACACCTGGGTGTCTAACCTCGTGCCACTTTGAAAAAATAATGGAGACATTCATCTATGTGTTGACTTTCACGACTTGAACAAAGAATCACTAAAATATCATTATCCGCTGTCTTCCATGGAATCCATTCCATAGACTGTGGTAGGTTCATAAATTTTTTCTTGACTAGATGGCTTCTCGAGCTATAATCAAGTCTGAGTCAAAGAAGAAGATCAATATAAGACCACATTCACCATGAAATGGGGAATGTTTGGATATGCCAAAATTCCTTTCAGCCTATCAAATGTGGGAGCTACCTTTCAATGGGAAATGGACATCGCCTTTAGTGAACTAATCAATAAGATCATCCTCAACTATTTAAATGACCTAGCTGTGTTTTCCAAGTCAAAAGATGACCATTTTGATCATCTGAAAATGGTTATCAAAAGATGCCAAGATTTCGGGGTATCCTTGAAACCCAAAAATGTGTTTTTGACGTGCCGCAAGGCAAGCTACTAGGGCACGTGGTGCCCAGAGATGGGATTGCAATCGATCCTAAAAGGGTAAAAGAAATCAAAGAACTTCCCCTTTCAAAAAACAAAAAGGGAGTTCAGTCCTTTCTAGGAAAGGTAAACTTCGTAAGAAAATTAATCTCTAATTTTGCAGGAATAATTCGGCCAATTACCCTAATGTTAAAAAGGGACCAATTATTCAAATGGACAAAGGAAGCAAAAGAAGCTTTTGAAAAGGTAAAAGACATTATTTCTTCTACTCCTATGCTGGTAAATCCAGACTTTTCCAAAGACTTCATGATGTATTTTTTCAGTAGCATGTCAAGTATCACCACTATCCTAACCTAAAAGGAAAATGAAGGGAAGGGAGAACATCCAATAGCATTTCACTCCCGGACCTTAAAAGAGTATAATTTGAGTTACAACTTTATCGAAAGACAAGCATTCACAATAATAAAGGGACTCAAAAATTTATGACATATGATATGTTGCAACAAGGTGATCTTCTATGTCACACACTCCAGTGTGTGCAAATATATTATGGAGGGAGAAATCATTGGAAAGAGAGCCAATTGGATCACTAAGATCCTGGAATATAACATTGAAGTCAAGCCCATGAAGACCATCAAAGTAAGAGGTTTGTGTGAATATTTGGCACATAGCGAAGAAATAGAAATAGAAACAGAGCAAGCAAAACTGATCCTATTGAATGAGTTAGAATTTGAGGGATGTTGGCTAACAGATAGGACAAGATTTATGCTCATTGGAAAATATTCATTAGGCCTCCCTTTGCAGAAAAGAAGGTTTTACTGATTACAAAACAACAAGTATGCGCTCATTGAAGGGGTTATCTTTAGGAGAAATTTCAACGATGTCCTATTACGATGTGTCACTATGGAGCAAGTGATGAAAATTCTTGACACATTCCACAATAGCCCCAAAGGGGGACACTTCTCTGCAAAAACTGTTGCCATCAAAATCTTGCGTGTTGGGTACTTTTGGCCCACGCTATTTAATGATTCCTACAAAATGATAAAGGCCTGAAAAGAATGCCAATTCTATGCAGGAAGGAGGAAAAAATCCACCATGCTTCTTAATCCAATAGTATCAGATGAACCATTCGTGCAATGGGGGCTAGAATTCATAGGAACGATCAACCTAGCTTCCAGCACTGACCATAAGTGGATTCTCATAGCTATAGATTACTTCACAAGATGGACCAAAGCCATACCCCTAAAGAATGCAACCGAAATAGAAATTCAGGATTTTCTTGAAGGGCTAGTAATGAGGTTTGTCCCACCGAAGACCATCATCTCAGACAATGCCAAAGAATTTCTAGGCTCTAAGGTATGTCAGTTCATGCTTACACATGGCATATTCTTGAAAGCGTCATCAAACTATTACCCGTAGGGAAACGACTTGGCTGAGTCAACTAATAAAAATTTAGTCTGACTCATCAAAAGGATTGAGTCTGATCATGAGAAGGAATAGAATAAGCATCTCCAAACAAGATTATGGGTAGACCACATAACTCCTAAAAAATCCTTGAAGACCTTGCCATATGAGCTAGTATACGGGAAAGAAGCACTGCTTCCCATCTCTATAGATATACCTACAATACAATTACTCAAGTCTTTGGATATTGAAGTGAATGGAGCAATGGAGATTCAGGTGGCCGAATTATTGGAGGGGCAAGAAAAAAGAGAGAAATCCCTAACAACCATGACTAATCGCCAGCAGGTGGTTAAGAAATGGTTTGATAAAAAAGCTTCAGACCAAAGTCTAAAATGCGGAGACTTGGTACTAAATTTTAATGAAAGAGCCACAAAGCCTAGAAAACATGGAAATTTTGACAAGATGTGGGAGGGACCTTTGAAAATAATTCAGTACAAATAGAACAATGCATTTGAATTAGAAAATATGGAACAAGAGCCACTTGGGATTCCAGTCAACGAAATTCGCTTAAAATTGTTCAATTAGGTTGTAGTTGTTTTATCCAAGTGTAAATTTGTAAAAAATGTAATTAGGTTTCCTTTTCATGTTTTGTCGGCCGATTATTTTATCACATTTTTCATAGTTACAAGGAGCGGGGGAAATTTCATGAAGTCCATTATTACAAGAAAAGAGAAAAATTATGCCACTTAAGGTTGCAGAATTTAAATTCAAATACAAAAGATTCAACCCATGTTGTGAAAACAAAAGGATGAATACAAAGAGGTTTAACATAAGCAAGTATATCCATTATATATATATACTATGATAAATCATTGTCAAAATGGCTTTGTGGCCAAAAATTTAAAAGTATAACTGTATACATGGCTTCATTACATACATATATGCGAGCCTTCTTTCAGGCATATATATAAAAAATAAAAAAAAACATGTCAGTCTTCATATCTCAGCATTATGGGTATTTTCTTCATCACCTGGTACATTATTGGGAGAAATGGGAAGATTCTCAGCAGTAGCAATACCTGTGGTGAAAGCAACATCAACACCCATGATGAGTAGCAGAGGAAACACAAGGTTCCTAAAATCGGTGTAGCAATCCACGTCATAGAACAAAAAAACATTGTAGTAGCGCAATAGGAAATGGCATGCATGGGTGACCATATCATGATGCTCCACTAGTGATTGAAGCTGAAAACCACTTAGGAATGGCACCCCTAGTACCAATGCGTCTTCTTCAACATGCTTTCTCACATCACTTGCAACAAGAAGTCCTAGGCCATACACCACATTTCTCACAGCTTCGCCAAGGCCTCCAATGTACTTCTTTGAAAAAATTTGAAATGCCAAATGAAGGATCATAGATTTCAGAGCTTGAGCATCGACCAGTGAAGCAATTAAGTAGGAGCTAATATCAGTGTTTACCCGATATTTATCTTCGTATTCAATAGTCTTTGCCTAAGACCCATTTGATGGCTATGATGGCCAGGAAATGCTTGTTCTTTGTCATATGTTTCAAATGCCTGCTTGAAATATCTCCTAGGAAATTTGTTTGAGCCTTGTTACACACTAGCCTTATTGGAGTATTCATAGTGTTAGCCTCTGCCCATAACACCTAAAAACTATTGTAATGTAAACTCTAAACCTATCCAATCACCCAATGTTTCTTTTTCTAAAACACTAAGTATGGTTTCGCTACTGTATTAGGGCTTATTTATAGAAATATCCAAGGTAGCCTGCATACAGAGCATGATGGTAATTGAGTGCTTACTCGAAAATCCCACAAAAGGCTAGCTCGATATTCCAACATGGTTATGTCTGTAGGTATGAATTGTTGCATGCAAGCTTAAGGAGTGGTAATCAATTAATGCAAATTAGTGGTAGTCCCAGGTGATGACTCATACGGATAGAGGCTAGGTGGCATGACACAGGCCATTTCGATTTCGGCTTGATCATGCTTTGAAGGATATTAATTGCTAAAGTGGATGAGGAGATGAAACACATTGTACTGGTGGCTCAAGTTCCCATGAAAATCATGCCGAAAGGATGCTATTAGCAATACGATTATGAATTCATGTCTTTTCAAAAGAGGCTAGTAGCTTATTTTGAATAAGCAAGGGAGTTTGTGATGCATGCCAACTTAAATGCGAAAATAAGTCGTTACCTACCTATTTAGATGCAAGAAACCAAAGAAAATCCAAGTGTCGCATCCAAAAGGTAGGACAAAACATAAAACCTTCTTTAGCACACAAAAGGAATAGAGAAGAATGAGGCTATCAAAGAAACTAAGTATAGTGCAATTCGTAGTAAGGGAGCTGAAGACAGGTGATTGCAGAAAATTCACTGCCTCAGTGTGAATTGAACCTAAAACAAAAGGTTTCCTAGTGTTGAGATTCAAAGCCTCGCGTTGTGTTTTAGGTTCCATTCATACAACTTTAGTGTACCTTCTAGGCAAAAAAAGGAAAAATAAATGGCGTACATTCAAGATTCGCAAGCAAAATTGAAGGAAGGAGAAGTGCAAAGCTTATTTAATCTCATGTGTGCAGCACTAGGAGCCTACGTCTTTGAAGATGTCTCTTATGCCATGCCTAGAATACCAAAGAATCCAACTTGGGTGAACACTCGAGTTGTAGAAAAGAAGTTCCCTCGCAAGGAAAATAAACGAATTAAAGAAGAATGGGAAAAAATTCATCACCCCATTCTTGAAAGAAATCCAAAGTCACTTATGGAGGTGGCCTGTGAGAGGATAAAAAAGAATAGTGACCCAAATTCTTTGGTGCAAAAGTGTTGGTACAATGGACTTCCTCAATATATGGTCTCATTTGTACATTACTGCCCTGAATTAGTGGATGAGGCCATCAAACATTTCAACCCAGAGACCAACAGCATTGAAGGTCGAGAGGTAATGGTGAAAATATGAAAAGAAGCTATCTCAAACATTGTCTGCATCCCAAAGCAAAGCTTCAAAGTGAAAAAAATTGAGCCATTCACTCCAACAAAAGGAGAGTCCTATTGGAGAAGTAGAGACCTGGCAATGAATTTTTACAACACAGAGATGCAAAGGCTCAGGGAGAACCAACATAAACCAATGAAGATCCCAGTGGCGCTCAAAATATTTTATGTTGATATGAAGGATGCGTTCTCAATGATGGAATTCATTTGTGGATCAAACTTTGACAAGGAGGTCCACGAGTTTCAACTAGGATTGGGCTTTCAATTACAAAGGCAACATTCTTTCTTCTGGTATGATTTCGTTGAATTTGTTGAACAAGAAATTCTCAGCTAGATTGATGAATACAAGCTTCAATGAAGGTTTAGGTTCCCATCCCTCCTTGCACAAATTTTCTTGCACCAGAATCCTGACTTCTTGCAGAGGTGTTTTGAGCTCTCAATCTTTGATGAAAGCCAGAAAAGAAAGCAAGTTTTTATATGGACCCCCCTTCTCTCTGCAACATATGACTATTATGCATTTTTAGAATATTTCTTGTATCCGATTTTGCAGGATTTAAGAGGGTATAGTACTATCTTATAGTTCAGCTCAGACCAAACTGAGTTCATGCAGAACTTTGTTCCAAGGTGTGACTAGTTTCTGGGCAGAGACTTCGCGTCCGTCTGATTGCACGGATACACCGAAGAGCCCTTTCGACTTCAATCATGTCTTATAGATCGGGTACTGGCACTAGAGGTTTTCCGCCAAGTCTTAGTAATCGATGACATATTTTGTAGTAAGAAGGCATGTAAGAAGAGTTTTTTCAATCCTCTGGTAAGCTTCAAGGTTGTGATGATGACTAAAAGGAAGACCCACAACATACTGGAGGTAAAGCTAGCTCATGTAGGGTTGGTATGGATCTACGGTAAATGGAACTACAACCTCGATGATGACTTGCCAAACAAATATGTCAAGGTAACACACTACCCCCAACCTTACTGGGAGGAATATTAGAATCTAGTTTCAGATGTAGATGAATGTATCATCGACCTGGCTTACATTCCTACCGAAGATCATCAGTTTCCCTGGCTAAGGTTCTACTACTAGACTAGGTAGTTTGTCAAAACCAGAAAGATTGGAACAACCTTACACAATGATCTGCTAAATAATTATGACTAGAAGGAGGAGAAGATCAATAACTTCTAGATATACCACCAAGAAACCTGACAGACTGAGGCTCCCTATAATAGCCTAGAGATGGACGACAAGATTCACAAATTGTGGAACAATGAGCATCTAGATTCCAATGAGAGTGGTGAAAATAATTCCAATTCCGATGAATCCAAGTCATAGTCAGATGAAGGGGCTTAACCAGAAGCAGAAATAAAGGACACCTTTGGATAGCAAAGGGGAAAGGCATTAAAACAACCTACTAAGGTTTCCTTTAATGTATGGGTCAATATATTGAGTGTGAGGTCTTCATTGACTTGCACCTGGACTAGGAGGAAAACCTAACAACCTCACCAAAACAATTTGAAATCATAGCAGTTGACAACTCATCACTAGCAAAGCGGTGGCGAACCGAGGCACTTTTTGGAGAATGTTCATAGGACTGGGGCACAAGCGAAGAGCTTGCAACATATCAAGAACCATAGTCATCCGCACCGCAGGTATTTTTCGATCCCTCTTCTATGATTTCACAAACCTTGGTTGACCCCGTTGCATCCGCAACACCTCATATTTCATGCGTCGACCAATGCATTTCGGCTTTTGCTTCAATAACCACAGGGGGTTTCACACAATTCTCTCACATGGCCCCATTTTCCCTCACTCCTCCGCTGAACCTCACTCCATTTTCCTTGGCCCATTCCATGTCCCAAAGAATCATGTACTCTTCCCCTACTATGACGTTATTTGAGTTGATCCACTCTTCCTAGAAAATGGAGACCATCTTGACTCCACTCTGTTTGGTCCCTTCTAGTTCACAGTTCGATTATTGGAGTATCCTCCTTTCTCATCTCAAACTGCCAAGATTCCAAAGAAGAAGTCACCTTGGACTGATGTCCTCTCATTTCCTTTCTCCCTTCCTCCCTGTGCACCTTTCATAGGTGGACTCATCAAATCGCTCACTGAAGTCTTGATAGAAGGCGATAAAACAAAGCAAGCGCGAGTGATCAGAACCCAGAAGATAAGAGGTAAAGATGCCAAGAGGCTAGCAAAGCCAAAATTACTCATTGTTTTTAAGGAGGCTCAACAGTCACTGCATTTTGCGACAATGTTCCCGACCGTTAGAAAACCATAATGGGAGATGCAGTTGGATGACTACAACATGTATGTTGTGGGGCTTGACTTGAGCATGGCCCAGTCACAGGATAAGGTGGAAATCATGGAGGAAACACAATGGGTAGTGACCACTAACTTTCTTGAGTTCGATCGCTAGCTCAAGAAAAAGGAAGAAGAGGTGAAAACCCTGAAAGATAGAGTTGATGTCTTGGTCTCCAAGGAAAAGGATATGGGGGCTGAATTTAAGTGCCTCTCATAGTAGAGGGAAGTAGAAGAATAAAATATTCAAGAAGAACTCATGAGACTTCAGTTGCTCGATCCTAGTTTGGTCACTGAGATACAACAAAAGAACCAAGAATATCGAGACCAATTGGCAAGATTGAAGCAGCAAATGCAGGAGAAAGATGTAGATTTCCAAAACCACCAGACTCAATTAGAGAACAAAATCACAGAGCTCAAGTCTTCACTAGAGAAACAAGTGACGAACAAAGAGCGAGCTGAGATTAGTTGGCTCACAGAGTCACGAAATATGCAAGGGCAAGTCAACAAGGCAAACCAAAAGGTTGTAGAGCTCGCACCGGATATAGAATGAAGGGATGAGGAGATCACCCTATTAAAGGGCTCAGCCTTACTCTTAGCCAATCAAACAAACCTCCTACAAATAGCCCAACAGTTGCACATCTACTATTGGGAAAGAGTGAAGGTCTTCTACCTAACTCTGCAGCCAACACTCTGATTTATGACAGAGGCAATAGATCTAGGTAGGAGAGTTTGAGAGGCGATCGAGAAAATTCCTCAGTTCATTGTGGAAAAGGTTTCGGAGGTTGAAAGATTATTAAACAATTTATATTGGGTCCCAGACGAAGTATTGACAAATGCAGTAGTTGAAGACCAAAGGGTCACCACTAAAATAGCCGACAAGGTCATCCATTTCCATGCAACGATCCTTAATACCAGTGAATGCTTGGCTAGGTTAGATCAAACCATCAATAGCATGCGGGCCAGGTTCTCCCACCTAACTCAAATGGGTTTACCTTCTCCATTCCTTGAGAATGATTTAGTGGCCTCGACGAAGCATATTACGGCCAAGATCCAGGAGAACCAACGAGATGTGCCTGCCTTGCATAATTTCAATCAACCCCTTGTTGCGGAAGATTTTGAGAACATCACTCAGCTGAACACATGTCTCCTTTTTCAAATCGAGTCATGGGCCGATGTGTCATCAACACTACCTTACAAGGAAGTGATTGAACTACAAGGAGTGCAGGAGAGTCTTCATGAGTTATTGTTGTCATCTGAAGATGAATGGTTGTCGTTGCAGAATTCCCTCTCAAAGCTCTAAATTCATCGCCCGATGGATGGGTCCCTGGTTTGCAAACCAGAAATTTTTGGGTTCCTCATTCTGCAAGCGAAATGCCCCTGATAAGTCGCCAAAAGTTGTGAACAGAAAATTCCCAAGCTCCTTTCGGGTGTGTTTATTTTTTCCTATCGGTTGTGCCTTCGTTTGAGAAATATCAGGCTCCTTTCGAATGTACCTGTGCCAATACTACCACTTGTCAACTAAGCGCTCCCCACAAAAGGTTTCCTTTTATCACTTTTCGAAAGCTTGTGACAGGATTCCTTGTGTTAGTCGTTCACAAACTTTGCAGCCTCTTTTCACCTCTTCATTTTTGGGTCACGATCGTGCACCATGTAGCATCAGTTCACGCACATTTCTTGGTAGACCCCACCATTTAGCGTGGTATGCAAAGGACCTCCACGTGTCTTCATAGTGCAAGTTCTTCATCACCCAAGAGAAACGATTAGCATTGGGCCCCGACCGCTTGTTGTGTGACCTTCCAAAGGCTTCAAACGAAGGAAAACCAAGTAGGCACCAACCTATCACTAGTTGCCATGTTTTTAAACTATTTCCATGAGTGGATTGCATGTGTCCATGCTCTAGTATGTTGGGACCACTACCATCATTCGCAGGGGATGCATTTGGCCCTCAAATGTCCTCATTCATGGCCCAAATATTTTTAGTTGCAATGTCCAAGGTAAAATCATTGCTAAGGCATCATTTCTCATGATTAGAGAATATTTCCTGTTGCTTGCTCATCAAGCCAGGTTTCCATTATAAATACTGCTTCTTAATTCAAAGAAAAGGGTTCCATAAGTTCCAAGAGTTCCAATTTTTTTTCAGATTTTGATAAAAGAATTGATAGAAGAATTAGGCCTTTATTTGCTTTATTAGATTATTGTAAAATAACTTAGACTATGCCATTGTTCGGCCTTTCTACTTTCGTCGATATTTGATAAGTTTTACTATGCCATTGTTGTACTAGATGTTTCATTCGTAGACTTCTATAAATTAATACAAGTTGCTGGTTTAGATCATGTCTTGGACTCTTCTTTCTAGCGAATGTGTATGAAGCTTATTTTATGTCATATAGTGAATCGTTCAAGATTTTATCTTTATTTTACCATTCTAGAACACAATAGACTACCAACGGGCCCTTAAATCATATCCCCAAGATAGATTTACCATGCCTAAAATCTAAATCTCAACGTATCGTCTTAGATAGATACTTTTATTTTATATTTGCTTCCTTTTCTCATTCAAAACCCCAGTTATAGAAGAAGTCGGCTTCTTTAAAATCTAGAGGTTACTTAGTTTGGCGCAATAGGTCCCCCCTAAAACTGAGTTTCCCACAGAGGGTTGTTACCTTGCTATTTTTCAACATCAACAGATACCTCATCAATCCTTGTTTGTCGGGACTCATCATGCATTCAATTTTTAGGGTTTTTAGTTACTCCCTAGGTTAATATTAAGGGATTTATAAGAGTAATCATGAATTAGATATTAATTAATTAATTTTTAATTGATTATTAGTCTAATCTATTTTATTAACTTAAGCTAAACTTAGGAGTTCTTTTTTCAGTTAATTAGAGTGATATTTTATTAGATTGTTCTATCTCAGGATGTTGACACTTGTCATGATGTAATCCCTTTATTATTTAGGGTTGATCTTCTAAATAACTCACCCTCCTATTATTTCTTGATCCCGTTGAAGATTCTTGAGGTTCATTTTGTATTTTTTTCTTGTTGATGATATAGAAAATAATTATTTGTAGCTCTCTTTGTGTGGAATGTGTTTTTGTTCATTGTTTGATCTTGCATCTCATGTTTGTTCACAATTTTTTCCACATCCCACCTAGTCAAGCCTAAAGAATAGTAGATGGAGAGAGAGTAAGGACACAATTATGGGTTCCATAATAAGAGAAGAGGATGGAAGAAGATGCATTTAATGAGATATGGGTTATGTACAAGCCTGCTATGTGGGCCTTTATTGGAAAGGACAAGAGGATAGGTCAAGCATGGGCATGTACATATAATAGAGAATCCTTTAGTGTTTCTAATAAAGAAAATTTATTGCTACAATATGGCATCCCAATCCTCAAGAACCTTCTTGATGGTAGGAAGTGTAGGAAAAGACACAAAAAGTAGAATTTAAAACCACTACGACTCCCTTACCTACTCATTGAAGTTTTTTTGGAAGGAAAATAATGCAAAACACTAAATGGAGAAGAGGGGGAAGAAGCTAGAGCGTGAGGAGGAGAAGGAGAAAAATATGAGAAATAGAGGAAGAAACTATAGAGGAGCAACTTGCAGAGAATGGGGGGGAAATGTGGTCTCATGGAATGCGTATATTATAGGATAGGAAAGAAATGGATTTGTTGAAGAAGTTTGAGAAAATTTCAAGAAAAATCAATAAGTAAATGGAAAGATAAGTTCCATAACTATCACTAGTATCCTCCTTGCTTGTGTAGCAAAGTTAAAGTAGAGAATAGATTATGGACACCTATCAAAGCACGAAGTATAAAATAATTTGGATGAATTTTATTTGTTAGCTAGAGCCATGTGTAAAAAAGGACAAAGAGGAAATGAGATAAACTAAGGTGTGGGAGTGATGGTAGGATAGGGAAGAAGACAAAGATAATGCAAAAAGGGAATGGGAAAGAGAGGAGTTTTGTGAGAAGAATGGATGACATATAAGTGGAAGGGTTAGTGGGATATCATAGACAATAAATCCAAGTTGTAGTATTCCAGTGATGACTATGCACACCTGCTCTATAGATTGACTTGTGATCTTTTTGATCTTCCTTTGGGCATGATTCCTTGGTATGGAAAAAATGTTGGAGAAAGCATGTGCTAGAGCCCTACACACTAATTTTATAGCAGAAAAGGATTCAATACATACATTATAAATACTCTCTACATCATGCATGGACCCTTAAAGCTAAAACCAACACGTACAATAGAAATTGTCTTCCAATCCTTTTTAAAAAAAAAAGTTTTTGCACTTGAATTATGATGTTACATTGATTACATGACAACTTAGATAGATATAAGTATTTTCCATTTTTTTTATTTCAATGCTAATATGAATAATCCTCAATATTGTGGAAATTGTATTTATTCCATTAGGTTGAATAATCACCAATAAAATAAAATAATCCATATTGTATGAGAAGATAAACAAAGAATAAAAGTAGGAGATTTAATAGATATGATTAGATCATTAGAACTTATGATATTTATGATTAGGGATCAAAAAAATATTATAAAATATCTGACTATGAATAAAGAAATTTATATCTTCACTTGGATAAATTAGGGAACACTTGATATCCCTATGTTACTCAACACTAAAATGCAAATTCATGTGTAAACCAAAAATAAATTTTATGGTGTTAAACCACAAAATTATATAGGTCATTTCTCTTTATAAATGATGCTATTATTTATGAATTGAACATTAATGAATTAAATAATATTATTTAATGTCCTTCATATTAGAACCTATGTAATGAATAAACCAAGGCTTTCTACTATTACTTAATAATAAAAGTTGGGGGGAATACTTAAATACATATATTCATTTTGAGTAGTTGAATAATCTAATATGATTTCCTTAAAAATATATTACATGAAAATAACACAATGAGCTATGTCATATGATTATGTAGCCCTCTTCTAGGGAGATTTAAGAGGTTATAATGAGTTGCGTTGTACAATTATATCATTATGGTTATAATCAACTATATGTATCAACTATCAAGTAGTGAATCATAAGACTTGATGTCTTTAAGATCTTAAGCATGCAATAGAAGTATGTGTTAATCAAGATAAATGAAAACAAAGGTTGAGTATTACTACCAACTATATTAATGAATGTACTTTTTCATATAATATTCTACTTGCTATAAGATCATCAACTATCTTAACTATGACTTTATTGATCATGCTTAAAGCCCATTCATAACTAGGGTCTTATATCCCTTGATGTTCACATGATGATTATGCGTCCTTGTTCATAGGGTAATGTCTATCAACTTCTTAAATATGTGAACCTTGATGTGGGAATTATCATGTGAATGAAGGAAGGATATTAGAGTATTAGTGAACGAAAATATGGTTGCATACTACATGGAAAGGCAAATTTCATTTAATTTGATTATGCTATTGAGATTATGTTAACAAATAAACCTATGAGATCATGCTATCCAAAATCTTTTGAGATGTTGACCATCACGGTCATAGTATAAATAAATTACCCAATCTAAGAACTAGACTATTATAATAATACGAGGTTGCACCATAGAGTAAAGGAAATTAGAAGATCAAGAATATAATTAATGGGTTATGATTTCATATATTGGTCCAATATATATATATATATATATATATATATAGTGTTTCCAACTTTCTTAAGTAGGATTTAGGAATTGATTAAACTGAAAAAAAGCTTCTAAATAGTATTGGATGTCCTTCAAAGATATTCATTGACCCCTTTAGTATAAGAACCTCTATATTGAATATATTATGTGAATTTCAAATGGAAGAATGGGTTGGTTGTAATGCCCCGACACGTAACCCTAGAGGAAGTTGCAATTAACTACTCAGACGCACAATTTTTATTATTTAAAGTACAATTAACACATAAGTTCACTTTCTATTGCCAACAACCTCTAAGGCTATGAGACTGAGATTAATTTTAAACCCTTACTTACACCATAATTGCATCCATAGCATTATAACTACTTAAGGAATTAAATACACATACATGAACCATACATGATAAATTACATCATAACAATAAGAAATACAATAAGGTTCCATATAACAGTAACATTCCAATAAGGTTACATATCTCTTTCCTCAAATGGGGTAAATCATATAAATGTGAATACATAGTACAAATTATCCACCTTGAATACAAATGAGGGGTGATTAATAACAAGTTTCAATTGAAATAAATACAAAGAAAGGAAATATAAACTAGAAATCACGAGCTCTCCAGTTGGAAATCTCATCATCACAAATTGAAGATCAAGGGGGGACCCAACAACATATGGTGCACGTTCCTCCCAACCAAGTGGTACTCGTAGGCCCACCCCCCTGTGCTAGGAGATAGTAACAAGTATACATGGTCAAACTACTACCTCTAGACATAGGCTAACTCACATTGACTCAACCAAACACATGAACCAAACAATCACAAGGTCGCATTGCTTCCAGTGATACAAAATATTTTACTTCACAAAACTAACATATAGCTCACCTAGGAGAAATGTCACCACAAAGGTGCATGAGTTACCCGACAGATCCTCGCTGATCCCGTCCCCCATCAAGATTCACTCTCCTACTATCAACACATGGAACATAATCGCTCCAAACTAAGGAGGAAACAAATAACCCAAAATCACTCCATGCAAAGAAGGTAAACCATTCCCATTCGTGGAAATCAGGTGACTCACTAAAAACAACAACACTCTACCCAAGAGAATCACAAAATGCAAGACTATAAAATACAACCCCCAAAAATTAACACAGCTCTACTGGAAGACTTACAAAATCTCAACAAACACTTCTATTCAATTACCCCAAAATGCTACTGAAGAAATCACATTCTTAAAGCAATTTAAACCGGAACAAATCTATCCTTCGAATCTACTAAATCCAACTTCCCCAAACCAGAATATAGAGGAAACAACATGAAATGCAATTACAAAGGAAATATTCTAATTTTGGATATTCTAAATCCATTTCCCTTTCATAAAGAATTCACAATAAATAAAATTGTCCTAATAGAAAAATTAATTAAAGAAAACTAAAAGCCTCTTCAAATACAAAGAAGGGAAATACTAAATTTTTCAAAGAAACAAATTCCCCGATTACTTTTAAAAAACAATATAAAAATTCATTGAAGGTATAACTCAACTAATTTCCTCCATTAAAATATTTCATCTAACGTTGTCTACATTGCTTAAATCACCTTCCCTACTTCAACTAATTTTAAAAACAATTTCGTCAATTAAAATAATACTTCATTTTAAAGTCAACTCTACTTGTGCATGAACATGCACCTATTATGTAAAATTTATTTAAATATTAAATGTATATATATATACAAATTATATATATTTTTTTCTTAAATCTTAAATATCAATTACACTTTCCAATTTCTCATTTTAAACATATATCCAATTATCTATATATATATATATGTATATTCATAAACATATACATACAAACATATATATATAATATATACTTGTATATATATATATAAATATATATATATATATATATATATATATATATATATATATATATATATATATATATATATATATATATATATATATATATATATATATATATATTAATACAATCCATAAAAATCAAAATCCAAATTTAATTCCAACGACTCCCATTCAATTTACCGGGGCATACGAGTATATCAAGGCAGCAAATTTTTTATGTTTTAATTCTAATTTATATGTAGCCAAAGGTAATTCATATTCTGCCAAAGGTAGTTAATAACCCACCAAAGTTAGGGAGGGCAGTTGTACCCAGTTGTCGACCCTCCCTTGAGTGGGGAGGGGACATGGCTAGGAAGGCAACGTGGCTTCCTTCACAGCCATGCCTCTCCCCACCATGGGGAGCGGCAGTGGTTGGGGTAAGCCAACACTCCCAAATCTATTGAATTTAAACCTTAAAACAAAGCTCTATTACATTCAAAATTGAGGTTTTACAAAAATGTCATACGACGCCACAAGAAAAGAAAAAATCATAAATTATATATATATATATACACACACAATATATATACATATGAATATTTTCATGCAAATAATTAAATTGGCAAATTATTTTCATACATGATCTTCTACAGGAACAATTTTTACAGGGAAAGGCAATTTATAACACAAGGTTCTCTTTCTAAATAGAGAATTTACAAAGACTCCATAAATCAAATATAAATATCAAAGGTTTGCTTCAGATAACAATATATTTTCACAAATTTCCCTCTATAGGAAATATTTATTCCACTCCCAAAAAAAAAAAAATCACAGATATCATACACAAGGAGGATTTCACAACTTACTCAAGGATTTACAATTTCTCAAGCCGAGAAAACAAATTTTGAATAATATTCTTCTATAGGAAGTTCTTACCAATATAATAAGATTTTACCCCAATTTAATAGGAAGATTTTTGAATTTAATCAAATAGAGATTTATAAATTTCTCTATTGTTTTCTTCTTGGTTTTTTCTTTATTGTTTTAACAATAATTTTCTACAAAGGCTCTCTAATTTCACTATAAAATCTTCTAGAGAAGCACTAAAATACTCATGGAAAATTTTCAAACACAAAAGCCTTACAAATTTACAAAATAATTTTAAAGCTTCTACACAAATTATAAAAAAAAAATTACTATAATCTTTCTAAATTGCAAAAGAATAAAATAATTAAAGGAACCTATGAACCAACGCTTCTTGAGTATTTGAATATGGTGTAGAGCCTCCTCCACAGCTTCAAGAAAATGATCCAGACGACAATGGATTCCTCCAAGAAAATTGATTTCCTGTTCACAAGAGTAATCCCCACACAACAAGAAATTTCCAAACAATCTTCTAAAAATGCAAGAATTACAAAATAATTTCTACAACCAAATTCTTTTTCAAAAATACAAATCACAACAAGAAAATCTTTTTTTTCCAACAAATTCCCAACATGTAATTTATATCTCGTGCCTTGCGGTGAAGAAGCTTTCCGCTTCCTCACCCAAAGCCAAGATTATCTCCCGAGAATTAATTTCCCCCAATAAATTAATGTATTTTTCTAACACTTGCTAGAAATTTCTAAATATCTTTCAACAACCCCGTTGGAATAAAGTCTTCTAATAATCAAAATTAAATATTTTAATAATTAAAACATTTCCCTTTCAAATATAAACTTATTTAATTAATTCAATTAATCAATAAATCAAATAATCCAAAGATAAATCTTTTTATTAATTAAATAAAATTAGTTAATTTATTAATTCTTAAATCTCAATATTTAAAATAATCATAATGTAATATTCAACTTTTAATAGTGAAATTCACTAAACCTCTTTTAAAGAATTTTACCATGATAATATAAAGCAATAATAAAAACAATTAAACAAACACAACTGAATAAACCAGACGACACACTGAAGTTAGGGTGTAGACTTGACATAAGTAACCTAACTACTATCTCCCAATCAACTTAATCGTTGGGTCGACATATTCAAACTTGTGAAGCCAGGTGGAGTCAATGTCATGTACCTGCAAACCTGTAAATTAGGCATCAATAGCACATGTATATATTAAGAACATAGTAAAACACTCTGTGAAGAAGAAATCGCAGAATCACAGGGCGCACGCAAGAGAATGATGGACTTCTGTGCCCTTCACCAATACACTTATCACGAACTAACAGTTCTATCATAAATAAAATACTCATGTGCAATAACCATGTTATAACAAACCAACATTATACTAATCAAAGCATGTCAAATAAAAAATCAAAGAAGGTACATCACATCACACATATAGTCCACTTCATTCTATAAATAGCGATCAAATAACAAACATCGTAACCCAAACATAAGATCAAAAAAAAGGGTGTTACATTGGTGAAAACCAAGGTAATTTCATGTTAAGTAATAAACCAAGCCCCTAGGTTAATAAGACAAACCTTGGGATCTTCAAGTTGGATTAGGAATAATAATGGGTAGAGTTTAATTCAAGACCTCGATATCATTAAAGAAAAGTGTTATAGTATGGGTTGTTAAATCATATACTTAATTATGTTCTCCTAAGTATTGTTAAGTGTTAATTTTATGAAAGATAAATATATAAAAAACCTTGATTATGGGCAAACTTGTGCATATACATTCCTTGAGAGATCTTGTGGAGAGAACTACGTGTGAGTTTGATCCATTTGAAAGTGGGTACTTAGGTGGTTCTTGGGTGAAGGATGTCCCTATGACCTTAATTTTATAGGGGGGGGGGGTTTAGGGGATAACTCCAAGGGTTGGGGTTGTTCCTAATTGGTTTGACCTTTTCTCATTAGTAGGATTCAATTTGAGGTTGAAATGGGTATCAGATGGTTAAGAAGGAATTAAGAAAAACTAATAACTTGTATTAAATACATAATGTACTTATAAATACTAATTTGAATGAAGTAATCGATGGAATACTTTATAATTGGTATTTGTGTATATGTTGGGTAAAGGATATCTCGTGTTGGTTTCATGTAACTTCTATGTGTTTGTGAAAACCAACTCCATATCTAAAGGTCTCTATGCATAGGCCCATGTATTTTTTGATTGTGATTGTGTTTCATGTTAAATGTATGACCCACTCAAGTGTGAACCTACTAGATATTTGAGAAGTGACAAGTAGTCATTGGACCATGCCAATGGCTGATGTTTGGACTACTGTTAGGGAAGTTAGCTGATATTCACTTGGTTCATAGAGGTGAATGTTTTTGTGGGCTACCCTGGTTATATGATATGATCATAGTAGTTGCATGGGTAGGGACCCATCCATGTGGGTAATGATAATCTAGGGCTAAACATTGTATCGAGGGGTTCACTAGCTATCACTAATAAGTACAGAAGTGATTGAATCAACCAAGTGTTACCGAGGATTGTGAAGAATATAGCTAATTATACCACTAAGGTCACAAGTTGGTATATGTCAGGAGCTACTTCTTCTTGGGTGGAAAGACTTGTCATTGGTGGCCTATAGGAAATTAAAGTCAAAATCCATTGGGTTATGGTAGGTTCACTACTTGTGGAAGCCTTGAGATGGTGAATAGATCTGTGGTGTAGTATGAGATGCACCAGATCCCCTTCTCAATTGTCAAACTATATACTTGGCTTTGTGGGGTTGATGATAGAACCGTGGTGTATTATGGGATGCATAAAATCCTCTTCCCATTTTTCCAATCATGCAGAAGATCAGAGGAAAGGATAGGACCCCTGGTGTAATGCATAATGCACTAATATTCTTTCTATTTGGGATGCATTATGGACATGTGTTATTCTGTCATTGTGATGTGTTAGTTAACCATTGTGGATGTGATGTACATTGGAGCTCGTCATTATGTGTATGTGATGTATGTTGGAGCTTTCCACTATGTATGTGATGTATGTTTGAGCTCATCACTATGTATTTTTGATGTATGCTAGAGCTCATTATTGTATATTTGTGATGTGTGGTGGTTCTCATCACTGTGTATATATGATGTATGTTGGAGCTTGTCACTGTGTGTTTGTGATATATGCTAGAGCCAGTCATTAATGTAAATGTGATATGTATATGAGATAATCATTATTGTACTCATGATGTACATATGAGCTAATCACCATTGTAATTGTGATGTGTGTATGATCTGGACACTATCTCACTTTAGATGTGTATGAGCTAGTCATCTTATGTATATGGAGGTATTTTTGTGGTAGCTATTAGGTATGATCTTTGAGATTATTGTATGAATGAAACCTTGTGAATATTTTGAATGTGTGTACACTAATGTTTGGTAATGTTTGGTATGGACCCAACACTTGATGGCAAGTTATTATCAAAAGTTATTATCATTATATTATAATTAACTAAGTGATAACTTGCACTTAATGAATGTCATGGGTAAAGGCTAGATCATAGATCTCATACAAGAGGGGAGATTGAACTTCCTCTGACATTGTTGGGCGAACTACAAAGCTTTTGATTCCCACTAGGGGATATATAGGAAGGTTCACCACAAAACCTCAAGGTTTATGTTTGAATTTGGAAATGACCCTAACAACATGAGCTTATAACTTCTGAGTGTAAGCACATAAGTTGTGTTGTTGATTTGTTATCACAATGATGAATGAAGAACTTATGATATTAGCACATCAATCATAAATGAGAGATGTTTGGCCAGTTAAGTTGGTAGTTGATGCTATTGAATGCTAAAATAAAATTGTTATGTCCAAGGCGTGGATTTTACATTGATATTAGTTGATTGTGATTGTGATTGGAAGAACTTATGTTATTAACATGTATCAATCATACATGAGAGATGCTTGCTCGGTTAAGTTGGTAGTTGGTGCTATTGAATGTAGAGGGGTGGATTTTATAAATTCTAGAATTATCCTCAAGAGAAATTGAGTATATGGGTGAAACCTTGGCATTCAAATAACTCACAAACCCAAAAGGACAAATGATATAAAAGAATGCAAGATGTAGTATAGACTTAGAAAAATTAACATGCTCTCAAATCTAAAAACAAATTAAAAAATGAAACCTTAGAGGTGAAAATAAGTGGAGTTGATGAAAGTCTTAGGATCATACAATGAATTTCAAAAATCCTAAGGAAAGATCTATAGTTATGAAAACAAAGTAAAAGGGAATCCAAATCCCAATGCGTTCTAAAATTGGAATATTCAATAAAAATATCTAAAAGTTCTAAATAAAAGAAGGAATAAAAAATTTAGGTCACACCAAAATTGTAAGGGAAAATAAACCACTTACATAATGTGTAGGCTAACTAAAAAAACAATCAACTTAGATATAAGAGTTGAGAATGCAAAAAAAATGTTGAAATAAATTTATAAAAATTTAATTACTTTAAATGTAATATACTTAGCTAGATTTTGGAGATAGAAAATGATGTTAAATATGCTAGGTGTAAGACTGACCTCTATGTGACTATTAACATTCTAGTACCTATTGACATGTGCTCCATTATGGGTTGAATAAGTTAGTTTCATATGCAATTTTATGGATGTATTGGTGTTGGTTGTTACATTGGAGTCATATGGAGTAATTCTTTCCTTGAACTTATGTAACAAACTTATTTATTTTGTTAAGAGAACTTTACATAATCTTTTCATGGATTGACTATCTAGGAGATTATCAGTTTTTTCACCTTCTTACATGTTTGAATCTTAATGATGTTAATGATTGATATGGGTAAATAAGGACTATAGATTATTTAGAATTGGAATAAATGATTGATGTAAGCCATTTAATTAATAGTATGAAAATATGAGACTGTGTTTGCTTAACCAAGACTAGGATGGTGGGTGACTCTTTTGTAAATAAACTATTTTCTAGAAACAAGATGTAATGAAATTAGTTGAGGAAAATGTGACTTGACTAATGTGGTATTAAACCTTAGTTTAAATAAATGTACTAATGAGTTGAGTGTCTTGATGAAGATGTTACATATGCTAGGTTTTGGAGGTCTTAAGAGATCTTATAACAATGAAGGAAAATCACCATCAAGTAGGTGTGGATGCAAGTCAAGGTAACATTAGTTGAACAAGTGATCAAGTAAGTATAAGTGGTAATTTATGTGTTTAATATATATATATCTTCTTGATCATAAGGAAATTTGCTAAAGATAAAATTAAAGAAGGTTAAACCAATAGTTATGATTGCATTTTATTTCATTAGACTAAATTTATTATGTGAATTTATTTTTATTAATTAAGTTAGGAAATGATCTAAGTGTGATTAATAAAAGTTGTGTAATTATAAAAATGGTTAACCATATGTATATTTTAATATATACCTACTAGTGTTGTGGTTGTTGTACAGGAAACTTAGAGCCAATGGGGGAGAAGGGAGAGACATCAAAACCCTATTAAAACACTTCATTGGCTGAAGTTGTTTGTTGTGTTTGATGTTAATTTGATAACTTTATATATTTTTTAGTTATCTTTTAATATTTGGAGTTATTGCTATTTTGTTATTTGACATTTCTTGGAAAAATGTGTGTTAGAGATAAGAGTTGGAAGGTATATTTTTCAGTGAGTCAAAAAATGTTTTTAAATGTTAATTTTTTCTTATATTTGTGTTTTTGGGAACCTTAAGTATGTACCTAAGGGTGTGAAACCTTTTGGAGCCCGTAAACTATGTAAAGTGTGAGTTTTGATCACTTTTATTTCCCATTTTTATTATGACAAGATTTGAGTTAGGGTTTTAGTTTTACATTATTTTATTTTTTTATACATTGTGGGTTAAAAGGAAAGGAGGAAAAAGCTGACACATTTTTTTTGGGTTGAGAAGAGAAGAGAAGAGTTGGAGGAAAAGAAGGGTTTGGAGGAAGAAGAGGGAGTAATTAGTAAATGAAATGAGCAAGAGGGAGCTAAGTTTCTTGAATCCCTATTTGTGCAATGGATAGATATTGTGTTTTCTTTTGCTTGATGATATGGTTGTTTATGGTTCTTTGTTTTGTGGAAATCTTGCTGGAAATGTCTATAGGATTTGTTGAGTTCTTTTATGAAATTGATAGTTTTTAATCTTGGAAGGTTGTGGGTGATCCCCTACTTAATGGGTAATTGATAAATTGCTTGTATGGGGATTTTATGTAGCTTATTTGGGGTTTTCCAATTGCTATTGGGAGTTGGGTTGTTTGTTGATTTATGGGTTTTGGTGCTCTCTCCTTGCTTGAGGGATGGATAGAGTCTACTAAGGGCTTGATGATGCCATGAAGGTTGGGTGGAGAGCTTGCTCTCTATCATTGGCATGCTATCCAAAGAACTCTCCTACCTTATTTTGAAGAAGGAAAAATGAAATCATTTCATGGAAAGGTATATATGAATATATATATATATGTATGTATGTATTATTGTTCATCCTTATAATGAGATCTAAAAGAAAATATTGAAAAAACCCTTTTTCTTTTAGAAGAAGAAAGAATTCAAAGTAAGTTATTTTAAAGAATTTAAGTAAACCATTTACCTCATTTTTATTATTTGAAAAGTGTAGAAATAAGTATGAAAACTGATATAAACAAAGGCTGCATTCTAACAAGTGTGGAATAGAAATGTAGTGTAGCCTTTATGAAAGAAAAGATGAGTAGAGATGTTGCAAAGAAAAAGATATTTATGTTTATTTTGAGAAACAATCTTGAACTTACTCCTTACTCATAAATTTACTCATGTAAGAGATATATATACTTTGTACATATATTGTTTACTTCCTTTCAATAGACAAATATACACTTGTTTATAATGTATTTTATGCATATATTTTTAGCATCTACCTCCAAATTTAATGCATTTTTATGAACTAATAGTAATATTCTCATTTTGGATAATTGAGACTATTATATTAATATTAATACACCATTATTAATATTAAGATTAATATTATATTTATTATAAATTTAAAGATTTATTTTGAATAAAATATATACTTCAATACTAATGTAATATTATATTTATTTTAAAATATTATATACACAATAATATTTAATACTTTTTAAAATATATATATTAAAAAAAGAAAACTAAATCAAAGATCAAAAAGATAAAAAAGAAACAAAAATGATAATTAAAAAAGGGGCTTGTGAGGGGGACAAAACCCTTGCAAAAGCGGCCAAAGGTGAGGGGTTGTAGGCTCCCATAGGGCGGCCTTTAGCCTCCCATATGGGAGTGTTGCAAAGTCCCCCTCCCCTTCGCCCATCTCAAGGAAAGAAAAACAATTAATAAATAAATTTCAAAATTTTATTTGAAACAAAAATAGTGTGGAACACATTAAATTGTCACCCCTCTCTCTGGTAAAAGAATGGAGTGTTGCATAGTCAAAATAAATAAATAAAATGGAAGTAAAAGAAAATATCACTGAATACTCTATTTTTCCTTCTGAAATAAACACAAACACATAATCTCTAGGTTCCACTATCGCTAGGTCTATGGTTGCACACAACTCCATGGTATTGAACTCAACACCAAGCTAAGGAAAGGAGATGTGTGAGATACATGATCTCCTCTAAGGGGGTCACCTCTCCTTTGAACCACCCTTCCCCCTCTTTCATTTCTAGAGGAGAGTATGGTCGCCATGCAACAAGTTTCAACTACTCACCTTCCTCCATTCATCGAGTCCACTCTATTTTCTACACACACAAACATTCATAAGAAAATAGGGTTGGGGAATGAAAATAGGTGTTGATTTAGGGAAAACAAGTCTTCTTATAATAAATAAACTTGGGTGCCTTATTTGGTTTAAAGTGGACTTGAAACATCATTGGAATAAAGTAAAATCCACCCATATATGTTACATTATTGCTAATTCATAAATTATGGATGAATCATGCTAATAACCTACATAAACATAGTCACTATGTAATCAAATTGCCATAATCTTTACACTCACCTAGATGTCATGTTAGATATATTGATATTATTAATGCCAATATTTAAAGTAAGAATAATAGAGTTTATATATATATTTAACATTACTATTTATAGATTAAATGTATTGTTGATATTAATATCTATATCAATGGATTTGATATTTAACATTATCATTTATATTATAGATTTAATGTTAATATTGGCATTAGAAGTAATACCATTAGATTCAATATTAATGTCAATAATATTATCATAAGGAGAAATTAATAATATTAATAAGAAGTCGATATTAGATATTTATAATAGCTAAGAACAAAAAGAGTATGACTAACTTAAGAGAATTAGTGATGACAATTGTGAATGAGGCATCGATGTTGAATCTCGATTCGAATTCTAGAATAATCTCATAACATGGGAAATAAAATTAAGATATTACTAGAAAAAATCTAATTCCAAATTGGAATAGCAATGTAGTGGATATTGAGATAGCACAATTTAATAATAGCATTATTAGGTTAATAGTTAGTAAATTTTTGAATCAAGGATACTTAAAAGAGGGTGATAGTGTTAATAAGAAAATAATATACTTAATATTATAACTAGCATCAATAATTAATAGTAACATTAGCATAAATAGTGATGTATATTTATTAACAATATAATAACAATATAAGTGTTAATAAAATTATGATTATATCAATAATGATAATAATAATAATAATAATAATAATAATAATAATAATAATAATAATAATAATAATAATGATGATGATGATGATAATGATGATGATGATAATAATGATGATGATAATGATAATGATGATGATAATGATGATGATGATGATAATAATGATGATGATAATGATGATAATGTATGAGTATATATCAACATTGCAATTAATAATAATGTTAGTATTGATGTTATTAAATGATATCAAAGTTACACAAAATTGATTATATTGCACTAACTTCTTTATTTCTTAGGAAGAAAGGAAATAATAGGGATGAAAAGATAAATAGTGATGTAATATTATTGCTCAAAATTGATAATAATATTAGTAACATTGTTAAAATTTAGAAGTAAATAATTAATCTAATAGGATAGTTAATTACAATAAAATTAATGACATTGAATATAAAATTTGTTGAAATTCAGCTCATCCAATTGATTCAGGGTAATGTAATTCAAGTTTAACTCATAAGTGATATAAGAGGGATAAAGGTTGTATACTCCTTATTGCCCACAACTTACTAATCCTCAACCACACATCAAGGTCTCTTCATTTACTGACTTTGATTTTATTATTTGGAATAGAAGAAAAAATAGTCCTAACCTTCGATTTAACACAGTGATAACATTTCCTAGATATAAATGTCAAACTAAATGGAATTTATGTCCACACCTTGCTTTTAGACAATGTGTCACTGCAAGGTTGTTCGTCCTACCTTACTTGACGTGTGTAATTTAATTTGGCATGTGTGAACATGGTTGACATAGTGCAGTATTTTATGTGCATACAAAAAAAAATGTTGGTTGTGTTGTGTGTTCACATGTAAAAATTATGGGCATGACACTAGGAATTGAACTTTCTATGATACTAGAATCTTAAGGCTTGATTTTACAATTACCTTGAAAATTGTAATATGACCATGTTTTGGTCTCTTTCAATTTTATGCTTATGAATTTGATCTATGTGCTAATTAAAATGAATTGGTGCATAGTCATGGAATCATACTTGCAAGAATGAACTTGTAAAAAATTAATTGATAAAAGGGTCAACCCACATAAGTGGTGAACACTTTTGTGGAGGAAGGGAAAAGTCATTTTTTCCCTCTACACAAAGTGAAGGGGTTTAGCCAAACCAAATTGTTCACTCAAACCCCTTTGAGATGTGAGCGGAAATATTAAAATAAAGGGGTTTGAGCGAACTAGGGTTCGGTCAAACCCCCTTAATAAGGATTTTTTTTTAATTTTAAAAACCCATCATTTTCTCGGACCCTGTGAATTTTTTTCATTATTTTAATGTGGATAGGTTCGGCCGAACCCCCTTAAAGGATGTTCGGTCGAACCTCTTATCGGCCGAACACCCTTTTTCCCCTATCTCCTAAAAAAAATGATTTTTTTTGTAAAAAATTATCGTTTGAAGCTCAATTTGAAAATGAAAATGCAGAAAAATTTAGAAACCCACCTAGATAATGATAGTCCTCGGAATGAGCTACCCGTCGAATATAATTTTAATATGATTTTCTTTTATTATGTATTTTATTTTTTAGTTTTATTAAACATAGGTTTTTCACTTAAAATCAAAATCTTTGGTCTGCACATGTGGAAAAATAGCAGATTGTCAAAATATTTTTTTTAAAAATATGTTGAGGCTGGGTATTGATGTCCTTGATCCACTAAATAAAATAAAATTGAATTTTGATTCATACAGAAAAAGTTATGTTGTATACAGTCCGCCTATGTTTGAATTACAATTGGTTTGACTTTGAAACTTGATTAAGGAAAAAATATTCAATAAAAAACTATGAGACCAAATGAAAGTGCTAGATACCGTAGTTACAAATCTAAATTTGAAAAAAATAGAATTTTATCCTTTATACAAAAAAAGTTATGTTGTATACGGTGAGCATCACTTTTTAAAAATATTGTTTTATGAAAAAAAACAATTTTCATGGGAGATGGAAAAAAAAATGCAATCTGATTCCAAAAATTTTGAAAAAAGTATTTTTAGAATCTAGAGACAAAATGTGATGAGACTCTAGTTTGCATCATTTTTAAATTCCTCACGGTTTAGCCGCTACAAGAGCTTGAAAGTGAAGATTTAGTTAAAAATAATAATTGCAGTGTCCAGTTTGCCCAAAAATTGTAAACCACTATTGTGGGATCACCCGAAATCTATTCACCTTGATCTTGTAATATTTAAATTTCAAAATTTAATTACTCTTAAAATTTATACACCTTTAAGATATTTTGAAGAGTGTTTTATTTTCTTTCAAAAGTATACAAAAGCTTCTAGTAGAAGGTCTCATATAGCTCAACTTTTTTAAGGAGCTTCCTCAATTATTTAAGAAGATTATTTTAGTAATAAGTGATCTTATGATTTTTTTTACTATTTATGTCAACCAATTTTCAAATTATATGCTTTTAAATAATTAATAATAACTTAAAAATGAAATTTACAACAAATTAAAAAAAATAAGATAAAATATACAACTACATTAAATTTTTATAATTAAACACGACTACATAACTTAAGCCTCGCTTTGTACCTAATACTCAACTTTTAAATCCTATAATAAAAGAAAATACCAATCTAAACATTATACTAATAAAAATTTACATAAAACCATGTGATCCTATAAAAATTAAGTCATAATTTAAATAATGTAAAAGAGAATGTTTAAATCATATTTAAAAACTCTAAAAGCTTTTAAAAAACAATGCCTGGTAAACTGTCCCCATTCGAACTAATAAGTTAAACTCATGCCTCTCAATTGACAAAGAACTTTGTGTTTGATCTTCTAATAAGTTAAAAACTTCATGTTTTCTTAGAACTTGCTAGCCACCCTCAAGGAGGCTTCGTGGGTTTCCTTTGAGGGTTCCTCCTTATTCATAGATATGTTTGTTCCATGGCTGTAACATCCAGTCCAATCCAATCAAAGTTATATACATAAGAAAAACATTTCCCAACATTCTCTGTTAACGTAATAGTACATTTTGAATAAGAAATCAATATAAAACAGTGGCAGGGTGCTAATCTCTTCAAACCCATATTGCTTGCTGCATTTTATTCTTTTCAACTTGTGTTTCCCAATAGCAATGGAATTTTCTAGAAACAAGAAGAACAAGGTATGTTTCCAAAAATATTCTTGCAGCATTAATCAAATATATTGATCAGTGTGTTTCTTATGTCTAGTATTTTGTAGAGAATGAAATTGTTTAATCGAGCTTGGTTGGTGTTCGATGTTTGTGCAGCATTCATGGCCTAAGTTGGTCGTCATGAAATGGCTGAATATAAAGTCTGAACCAGAAGAGGTTAACGCTGATGAAAGTATTAAAGGTAATCCCATACCCACTAGGAAGAATGTACACCTGATTGCTATAATGGTGGTTCAAACTTCAGTCTATATTGAATGGTCATGGCCGTCCTGCATTGTTGGAAATTTCCTCGGATTCTTGAATGGAGTGCTGCATTACATAATTAGCTTCTCACTGCTTTTCTCAAATATGACACAAAATTTGATGACCAAAACTACATCCAATGCATTGGCAAGACTGGAGCCATATATATCTCAGGATACGATTGTGCAAGACCTAAGGTATATTAGTTATCAAAATGAATTCTCTTTAAGTACAGCTGAGATTTCATAAGCTATGTTGCCACTACCAGAATGCAAAAGCCTCCTGAAACTCTAAGCTATTCATTCAAAACATTTTTCTTGCTACATAACAAGAGGTGACTTTAAGTTGTTTGGGTTGCAGGGTATTTGTAGCAACATGGAATGTAGCAGGTGAAGCACCCTGCAGTTGCCTTAATTTGGGTGAATGGCTACATGCATCATCAACTCCAGCAGACATCTATGTTTTTGGGTACGAACAAAATCCACTCATTGCATTCCTTTCAATTTATCAACGTGACAACATAGTTTTCACTCTATAGGTAAGCCCTTTTGCTAGGTACCCAGAGGTGATCCTGTTGAGCCTTTATTATTAAAGGGCCAGAGTGATTCCTTCTTTGGCTGGAGTGTTTTCCCAGTCATTGGGTTTGCTTGGAAGTGACCCTTGTCCACGGATTCAAACTTTTGGCACACATGATGAACGTTTACCACCAAGATCTTGAAACACATGGCTGTTATTTTGAGGCATTCTTGAACAAGTTTAAGATATTTTCATCTGACTCTTCTTCCACCATTGGTTCCATAACTTTGGATGTTAAAACAAGGTTTATCCAATCCCCTTGATAACATCACCAGCCACCCTTAATCCAATCCATTCTCCTAATAGCATTCCTTAATTCACACTTCTGATTTTAAAGATGGAAAATCAACATGGAGTCAATATTTTGGCTAGCCATTTTCCATGTTCTTTCATATTGTAGATGCACAATTTTCTATTTTTCCTTTTTATTTATAGTTCATTGGAGACATGTTGAATGCTTCTTTTGTATACTCTAAACTAGTTGTACCTTAACGGTCCTGTTAACCTATTGACCATTTGTTGACATTGATATTTTTTCTCTCTCACACAAGATATGTTATATTGCTTTTGCCCAAGATCTGGCATGCAATAGAAGTCCCTTTTGTCCTTAGCTTTAAACGTCCTCCTTGAAGAAAGCCGAACCTTCTTGGAGCCACTCACTCTCCTGTCCCAAATTCCATTCATCTTCCATATCCTTCATATATAGCTTTCGATTGAGGATCTTCTTCATCTTTCCTCCACGCTAACATGGTAGTTTGAGCACAAAGAAAAAACAAAATACCCACTTCTGAAGAAATAAAACAAAGTGACCAGGCCCTACTCAACACCAAAATATTATGCAGGAATTTGGGTATGAGAAAAAAGGTAAAACAGATTCTCTAATTTTGAGAAGGAAAGATAAGATGTTTTTAATTTGATTAAGGTGTGCATATCTGCTAGTATGATGTGCTTTCATATCTGAATTTCGTTTTGCTTAATTGCATTTCATTAAAATGCACACACAGCATTCAAGCATTTTCTTTTCAGGAAAAGAGTAATAGATTGTCCGGTTTTGAGAAGATGATTAAGATGTTAATAGTTTTCATTATGGTGTCCATATTCCATAGCTGCAAGCATAATGTGGTTTTGCATCTGAATTGTTTTTCAGGTTTCAGGAAATCATCCCTTTAAATGCAGGGAATGTCTTGGGTGTAGAAGACAATGGCCCTGCTGCAAAATGGCTTGCCATTATTCGCCAAACATTGAACACAAACATAAGTCAAAGTAGCAGTTTCACACCTTGTAGCAAGGATGGGCCAACATCTTCATCAGAACAACTTTACGGTTTGGATTCTGATTTAGGAGGTTCCCAACTGCATAAAAACTCTGTTCCTTACCAGATAAATTCCTTCCAGGCCTTAAACCTGCTTCCCACACTAAATGGTGATCCTAAAAGTTCTTCATTAATACCGAAGCGAAGGTTCAGCCTCGCTGATCATCTCTCCTTGGGAATACTTGACACAGTTAATTTCAATACCTCAGTTGGATCAGTTTCATCAGAGGATGAAAATACCTTCAGTGAGGGAGAATCACCCTGTATTGTTCTGCGCTCTACAATGTCATACAATTCCTCATCAGATAGATCTTCTTCCAACTCAGGTGAGCTGTATTACAACAACAATTCAAGTCAGCCAAATTACTGTTTGGCAGCTAGCAAACAGATGGTTGGCATTTTCCTCTGTGTTTGGGTGCGTAGTGATCTGAAACAGCATGTCCGAGATGTAAAAGTCTCTTGCGTTGGTCGTGGATTAATGGGTTACCTTGGCAACAAGGTAAGAAAAAAAAATGACTTCAATTCCTTTTAAATGCATATCATAATGTTTTAAATGTAATTTCTTTTAATTTTCTGTTACTTTTATTCCTGGGTTCTGTCCACTTTTTCCAAAATACCTGCACAGAGCAGGCATTACAAAGCAACATAAAAGTTTCCTTTATACGACCATTACATTCTGTTAAAATTTCATTAGAATACTCAGAGAATTACTTCTTTAACAGATATTGTACATACTTACAGGGTTCCATTTCAATCAGCATGTTATTCAATCAGACAAACTTCTGCTTTGTTTGTACTCATTTGACATCAGGAGAGAAAGAAGGTGATGAGAAACGGAGGAATTCCGATGTCATGGAAATCATAAAGAAAACGCATTTTCCCCAAATAGACAAGATTTTAGCAGAGAAAAGTCCAGATATAATTTTGGAGCATGAGTAGGTTTCAACAGTGTTTTGTTATACCCTCCAATGGATTTGGATAGACTAAGCCATTCTACTAAAAAATAAATTCAAATGTGAAAACTTCAGAAGAGGTCTTCCAAATTTCCTCTATAACGTATTACAATGGATTTCTCCGATATGCTGTTTATCTGATTTGACTTTGTAATCTTCTTTTGCAGCCGAGTTATTTGGCTTGGGGATTTGAGTTATCGTCTCGCACTTCATTATCTTGACAGTAAAGAACTCATGGAAAAAAATGACTGAGAAACTCTGTTGGAGAAAGACCAGGTAGTTACATATCTTCATATAATATTAATGGTATGATTTATGGAGATTCAAATGTGTAGCTTTGAGTCAATATCTTATAAGTGACCATGAATATTTAACTGAATCGTACTAAAATTTTGTTGAAGCTTGAAAATTAATTTTGCTTCAAACCCTGTAAACACAATCAAATCTGGGTTTTTCCATGGCAGCTTCGAAATGAGAAGAAAGCAAGACATATATATTTAAAGGATGGAACGAAGGGAAAATATATTTCCCACCTACTTACAAGTATTGAAAAAATTCAGAGCAATATGCTGGAGAAAATCTTAGATCAAGGGCAAAGCCGCGCACACCAGCATGGTAAGTGCAAATTAATTTATGTCACGGTTTTGGTCTCTTAAATAATTTTAGACAGAAAATCGTTCTACATAACCATGAAAACTGGACAAAGAAACGAGTTTCATAAGAACAGGGGTTGAAATTGGATTTCAGGTTTATTATACTCCTTTTTAGGATTTTAATTGATATATCTGCACTTATTCTTCCTGTATAATCCGAAATCATCTTTACAGATCTATATAACCTCCAGAATAACCAATAATTGTCTGCTTTGTGTTCATTGAAAAACATATCAGCCTAGTTTTCTTGGGTGATTGTAATCTTTCAGATTAGATGCTTTAAATATTTAGTGTATTTTTAATTGTTTTTGTTTTACAGGTGTGATCGTATACTTTGGTATGGTAAAGGTTTAAGGCAACTCTCTTATATTAGTGGAGAATAAAAAATTTCTGACCATCGACCTGTTTATTCAGTTTTTATTGCAGAGGTGGAAATGCTCAACAGAAGTAAATTACAAAGCATCTTGATGAGGTCAGGTGCAAGATTTCAAGTGGGAGAGCTGCTGCCCAAAATTAGAATTTATTATTAAATTCTTAAATTAAATGCAAGAACTTGAACCTTGGGAGCTTTTGGTATCATTCTCATCTGTTAAAAAAATAATTTGAATATGGTAAGGAAAACAACTTCGAAGGCCTTTCTATTAATATATGGACATATCTGTTCAAAAAATAATTTGGAGTTTTTGGTTATTGAAGTGTGATAAGTATTGATATATGGTAGAGATATTTTATAGACAAATATATATTTTGGGTAATTTTCAAATAAGTGATTATTTAAAGTGTAAGATATTGGTTGCACATTTTGTAAATTAAGTTAATAAAATGTATAAAATTCATAGTTTTAAAAGAAAGTTGTTTATTATTAGACATTTATATATATCGGTAAGAATTATGTCAATCATTTCATTTTAAATTCGCAAAGATATAACACAAGCTTGTCATCTTAAATAAAAATGAATTTTGGGTGGACTCTATGTAATGTATTTTATGGATGGAGCTTAACTAGCCAGTACATTGTTATGGATAGGGTATGTTACACCTCCACCAAACATCTCATCGTGTGGTCAAGTTTATTCAAATGTTTCAAAATTAGATCATTGCTCCAAAATTTATTTATTATTGTTTTCAATTGTCTTATGAATCGGCATCGTAAATGCCATTTATTGACGTTCTTGTTGAAAATTTGGGTGATCTAAAAAATTACTTGAATTTTTTTAATTATTATTTTTTAGTTATGAAGTTGAAAATTAAAAATGCATTTAAGACAAGGCTATGTAAAATGTGCACATGCTTTCACAACAACAATGAAAATCCACTTGGGCAAAGCAATTTTTTACAAAAATAAAATAAATCAATTAGGATTGTGATGGGTGATATTTTGATAATGAAAGTGTCTGTGCATGGTGCTCTAGGGTTTCCAATAATACAAGGTCAATAATAAGGGTTAGAGATGGAACCACATGGTGTTTTATTTATTTCTAGGCCCTAGCTAGAGATTAAATATATTAAAAAAGAAGAATATGATTTAAAAAAAAATTAGGGTTTACATTGAAAGATACATACTAAGGTTTTGGTTGGAGATTTGTAAAATGAAGAAATAAGCCATAGTTTTAAAATGATATTTTCATTAGGGTAAGGATAATTATGGTTTGGTCAAATCTTAAAGCTAAGCATCATATCAAGTAAGTTTCTACAACCTCCTTTTGTTATTACAAAAAAAAATGTCTCTAAGGTTAAGTTAAAGAAAAAATTAAAAGAATGCTTGTGGCTGGGGTTATCGGGAAGAGAGGAGTTTTCTAATATTTAGTGGGTTTTTACAAGTATGAAATTTTTCATTAATTTCATCTCTTTCTTATTTTCAAAGGTACCCACCTTTCATGTTTCCCAGGATTTTCCATTTCAAGCACAAAGTTTTGATATCTTATAGGTCAATAGAAATTAAATACCAATAATGAGGATTTGTAGCTCTGTGTTACGTTCAAAATATCAAGGAAAATATGCAAGATACATAAATTAATCTTGTGAATTATCAAAGGCCCAATATTCAAGAAAGGTTAAGGGGAAGGTAAGAGTACATTAGTGTCCCACTTTTGGGACAAAATTTACACTTGAAATTAGTAGGATTTGATCAAAGGTGGATCCACCTAAACCTAGTCAGTAGATGTGTGGTACTACTAGGATCAATCAAAAGGGATTGAATAAACCTCATTGGATTGAAGCCCCTTTGAAATTTTAGTATAAAAGTGTCACATCCTCGATAGATTCTAGACTTAATTTTGTGTTAATTGCCTATCATCCTAATGTAATGTGGACGAAGGAAAAATATTGAACTTATAACTATTATTCCACCCCTTATTTTGGATAATCATAAGAAATTAATTATTAATATAATAGATTTAAACACTTTAAATGGCCATTTGAAATAACTATTAAATAATTGATGTTTATGAATTTAATGGTGTTATTTGATTTTTTGGCATGGATGTATCTATATGTTTATCGAACTAACCAGGTACTAACAATTTTGTGAGAATGTGGATGAGTTTTGCAAGTGCTCAGGGTGCAACAAAAGGCGGACCTGACAACCTATTCTGAGAAATAACCTTAAACCTAGTAGCCTATTTTGATTAGTTGAAGTTGAGCCACTCTAGTTACTCCACCCAAATTAAGAGTTTATCCACAACTAATAGTAAGGCTTGATCTATATAAGCTTATTTTCCTTGTTGGTAGATTAATTAACCCTCTTATCCCTTTGTGAACGTTCTTGAGTTGAGCCATAAGGTAAATAAAAGAAAATACAAATAAAATAAAATGATATTTAATTAATTTAAACCCAAATCTTACTTTTTAGAGATAAAAATAAAAATAAAATAATAAATAAAACATAAGAAAATAATTTAGGTTGTAAAAATTTTGGGATGGAGCAAAGCGAAAATAGGGGCGCAAATGCAGGTTTGAATTTTGAAGAAGACGATGAGGGTGGAGATGAAGATTCAGACGAAGCTGATGGGGTTTTGGAGATTGCAGGAGCTGCCTCTTCTTCTTGGGTGCAGACTTTGTTGTGGCGGGTGTTTTGGCTTTGCCTGGAGCCATTCACGCTTGTTGGGTCTATTTTGAACAGCGCTCTGAGGTAGCTTCCTCATTGGGGTCATTTTATTTTCTCTCTGAGATGCATTGGGTGTGGCTATTCTTTTAGTGCTCTTTGTTGCTTTTGGAAGAGGTTTCCTCTGAGGTGTGCTGGTTGGGAGCTCGCCTTTGTGGTGAGGCTCTTTGAGCCTTTGTGTGTGGGGCTGGAGGTTATGTCGGGGATTTTTGTGGATAGTTTTACTGAGGAGTTTGGTGGCCTATTTTTAGACTCTATTGGGTGGGCAGAGTCGGATGTAGTGTTTTTTAGTTGTGCCCTTTCTCACTTTCTATTTGTAGATTTTACTGGTCTTCTCCGACTTTCTGGGAGATTTTATGCTTCTATTTGGGGGTTTGATTTTTTTGGAGATGTGGTTGTTGGGTTGCCTCTGTTTTGGATTATGGACAGTTTGTGGCTTGTTTCAGGCCCTATTTGGATAGCAGGGTTGGAGGGTGTTCTTTATTGTTTGGTTAGTTGTCTTCGTTCTTTGCCTAGTGGTTGTCCTTGCTTGTCCCTTCTTCTTTTGGGTCCCTATGTTGTGCTGGTTGTGGGGCTTGGGGACTTTGATGACAGGTTGCTTGAGGAGTTGGTTGGCATTATCTTAGACCTAGACTGGTATGTCGGGTTGGAAGGGGTTTCTTATTGTTGTGTCACTGCTTCTCTTGCTCTGTCTATTGGCTTTATGGGCTCCTCTTCCTCTATAAGTGTGTGTTCATGGTTTCAGGATGTGGTTGATGGTCTGTCTGTTATGGAATGGATTGAAGATGATGAGGTACCCCCTTTGCCTGGTGCCATGGATCCTTTTTGGTGGAAGGATTGCTAGTTCTATAGAAAAGGAGGCCTGTGGGTTTAGAATTATGGTGGGAAACAGGTTCTTTCCATTACCCCTATTGATGCTTATTTGGGATCCATTATGTGGGTCCTTTGCTCTTTTTTGTGCAAAGTTCTTTTTATTACGTTATTATTTTTGTGGCTTTGTTTACTGGCCCCTTGGAGATGGGCTCTTCATGTTAGTTTGGTTGTGAATGGGGATTATTTTACCCTTCTTGGTGGTCTAGCTTTGATCTCTCATATTGAGGTGGATATTTCTTGGCTGGCCTGGGTTGTTTTTTTGTTTCAACATCTTTGGTCTTCTTTGGAAAATCCTATTGAGGTGGTGCCATCTTCTATGGAGGTGGAGATGGTTTTTTCTGAAGAAGCTGGGAGGTGCTACTTGGAGGAGTTGAACGGTACTTGGTTGGTTCAGATTGAGGTTTTTTTCCCTTCAACTCTTATGGAGGTGGGTCTCCTTCATATTGAGGTGGTAAGGAGTTATGCTAGTAGGGTGTTGACTTTCAACTAGTTCATCTTATTCGAGTTCAACATGTTGGGATTGGAAGCTACTTCGTATTTGGGTTTAAGCTCCCTGCCAAAAACTTGTTGTAGTGGGTTGTTGGTCTCGTCAAAACCAAGGGGTTCAAGATCCATGTAATATCTTTGAACTTTGTAGGTTAGTAAGCTAGTTGTTGGCTGGCTGAATCTCTATTTTTCTACTGGGTGATATTGACTCTATTCTTTGGGTAGTTTGACCATATTTGTTTGGGTCTCAGGTCCCTTCAAAACACATTGTGAAATGGTTTCAGGTCCATTCAAATCGTGTTTTCCCCCTAACAAAAAACATAATAAAATAATTTAAAATAAGAATACAAATTAAAATAAGGAAAAATAAGAGTCATTTGAAGACTAAACTATACATTATGAGTAACATAAATAAATAAAAGGAGTTGTGATTTTTATTGGAGGAAGGGCAATTTTTATTTTGCACGCCATAAACAACCTGGATTTATGAGGATAGGGGTCACACACATATGAGGGAATGAGTACTCCATAAATAAGGGTATGGCATCCATGCTTCAAATCCTTCTAGAATATCCAACACTTGGAAAAAATGGATAGGAAACTCACCATAAAATCCCACAACCCCCATTTTTTGGAAGAATGCTAATGGTGAAAGAGAGGGTGTGCAAAAAGGGAGAGGTGGGAAGAGGAGTAGCAAAGGTGTGAAGGGTGTAGCAAAGGAGTAGAAAAGCCAGATATGTTAGGAGTCGAGTCTACTTGAGTTGTAGATGCCTAATGGGTTCCTCCATTCTTGCTAGGCTTAGAAAATATCTATGTTTCTTTATTTTTGCAACTATTTAAGGTCTAAAATCTCAAATTATTTAGCTAATAATGCAAAGAGAATTCTTCTTGAACCTTGTTATCTATACATGAATCATGCCATGGTTTAGAAAAAAACCATGAAGTAGTCAAACCTTGAATGGTAGAGCTTCACAAGCCTAGTGTACTCTATAAATTTGTATACATCCACCTCCAATTGTTACAATTACACGAAATGATTCTACTTAGATATAAAATTTATTAAACTTGCTAAGACTGGAGGAATATTACAGATGCCACTTTAGGAGTATCCAAAATATTACAACTAGGAACAAGTTGTAATTCCTGTCAACAAGGAAAAGTATATACAATGTAAGAGCAACTAAATAACCTCTATGAAGTGCAAGTATGTTTGAATATTTCTATAGAAGATTAGGTCATCTTAAATTTCAGATGCAACTAATAAGTATTCATTTCAGAATATTAACCCTTTAATACTTACCTAGCAAGCTTATATCATAGAAAAATTATTGTAGGCATTGAAATAATTAATCTCTAACATCATTATTATCTCTCCTTTCTCCCTCTCACCAAGGGTATGACATATCTCCTTTAATATTCAATTTTTTTTTATTTGTACAATTGTGGGGAAACTTTTCTCATGACTGAGGAGGATGCTACCCTCAACCTAATTAAATTTCTTTAGGACTAGCTTATGGTGGGGTGCTAACTAGTCTTTATATTATTTCTATGACCCTACAACCCTACTATTAGAGGAGGAAGAGTTGAATGATATTTTGTAGGCCACTGTCTAACTCAATTAGATAATGTCGGGGATAGTAAATTATTAGTTAGTAAATTAGTGGACTAAATATGTAACAAGTTAGTGGGAGGGTGAAGCCAAGTTCATGATAACTTGTGATAATAAAGCAATGATAGAATAATTACCACCTTGGACATCTTGGAAGAACTTTTCCATCCACCATAATGAGTTCTTACATATGCGAATAAACTGAAAATGCAAAATTAAGTGGTTGCAACCAAGTCTGTGACCAATTTATGCATGATAAGTTGATCAGAATATCACTAAGGTCATAATCAAATAGGTAAACCTTGGCTTGCAGCCTAAGTTGAACCAATAAATGGTTTACGCATAACCTCTTACTCCTTAAGGAGTACTTGGTATATCACCATAACAATAGACATGATGTGGGCTGCTCATTGTTAATAACTAACCATGTATATCTAGAAGGTTTACAATACTTATATTTAGTAGAACCAATCAATTCATCAATCACTTTAGGATTCCCACCAACTTGAGTATATTGCTACTTAGAATGCCAAATATGATCGACCTATAGAAGACCCAAGAGTGAACCTTTAGGATATTTGAGTAGTCATAGGTAGTCATCGGACCATGCAAATGATCAATTTTTGGGCTACTACTAGGGACTAGTTGGCATTCACTTGTTTCACAAAGGTGAAGGTTTCTATGAGCTACCATGGTTATTATACAATCATAGCAGTTGCACAAGTAGGGAATCATTTGTATGAGTCACAATAATTCAAGGCTAACTATTGTATTGAGGATGTTCACTAGTTGTCACTGATAAGTATGGAAGTGATCGATGCCAAGTGTACCCAGTATTGTGAAGAAGATAGCGAGCAATACCACTAAGGTCACAAGGTGGTATAAATCAAGAGCTACTTCTTCCTGGATAGACAAACTTATCGTTTGTGGCCTATAGGTGATTGAAGTTAGAATCTACTAGGTTATGGTAGGTTCACTACTTGGGAATTCTCTTTGACCATTGGGTTGGAGGATGAACCCACGGTGTAGTATGGGATGCACTAAATCATCCACCCAGTTGACCAACAACCCTTGACCCATACCACCACCCCACCTAGTGCAAAAGACCAAATAAAAAATGGGACCCCAATGTAGTACGTAATATATCGTCATTCTTTTGTATTGGGATGCTCTAGATGGGATAGTGGTGAGTCTTCCTCCTATTTATCTAGACCTATCACTCCTTGACCTTGTACTAATCTCGTTGTAACAAGGATGGACACACGGTATAGTATGGGATGCATCAAAGCCTCTTCATAGCTGAGCTTGACCTTATTAGTCACCTTTCATGCCAACAACCAAAAAATTTATAGGTCTATCTCAGAATAGCTTGTTGGGTCCACTTGGTTGGGGTGGACTAGGTCATGGTTCACGTGGTTGGGTTTGTTGCACCCCACAATGAATAAAAATTCATGAACATTGCCCATTTCAACACCTACTCATGCTAGCTAAACTAAAACTTAATTCTTCTTTTGATATTTATTTTTTGGACATCTTAATTGTGTACACTTAACTTTATTTTTGCTAATGATTTGTGGATATTGTGATTCTTATATGTGAAATTATATGGAAATAGAAAAAAATTGCTCTTGGCTGGGTTTTTGCATTGGTATTAGAGCATAGGTTCAAAATATGAACCTTGGCACCCATATATTTCATGTTAAATAGAAATCTTCTTGAATTTTATAGCCATGGGAGGCAAAAGGAAAGGCCAACGTAGATCCCCCAAGAAAACCCAAGGGAAATTAAAACCATTACCTAAACCCAAGGAACCTCATAAGACTATACCTCTGAGTGAAATCGAGACAATATCTGATATAGAGACATTTTCCTCCACTCTTAAGTGAATGAATATCAAATAGGAAAAAGACAAAGAAAACTTCTCTCGAATTAAGGAATCAATAATAAAGACCAAACCATATACTATCAGAGATTTCCCCTTTGGATGTGGGCGTTATGCCCCATCATTGACAAAGGAGGTCATAGTAGAATATGACTAAGTACACTCGAAGGAAAATGTAACAAAGCAACCCTTTGAGGAGGGAGATCCCACTGAAGATTAGAACAACGCAATCAAGGAGAAAACTATGTACTAATGTAATCACGATGGAACTAATGTATTAACTAAATAACATCATGCTATTATGCATATAAGAAGGAAATATGAATATAAAATATATACATATATATATACACATATATGAATCTATAACTGATATTAGTTTTATGCCCTTACTATATGATATTTGAAAGGTTGCTTATGTATGAATGATGATTAACTAGTTGATCAAAATTTCTTTATTGCATTCCCAATAGTTTTGAAATGAATGTTTCCTTAAAAAAATCATGGTATGAGAATTGACAATTAGAAGGACTAAAATGGCACCTTGTTATTTCAACTAGAAAACTTGAACATACCCATTATGAGGAGGACGCTTAGGAGGGGAGAAATTCCTAGTCTAGCCGAGATCTTATGTGTTACTAGAAATATAACCCCTCCACTAGCAAGTTTTCCAAAGGAAATTCAAGCTTAATTGAACACACTCCGATCCAAAATAGCTTCTCAAGAGCGACAAATAAAGGAATTATCAAGGCAAAGGGAACAAGGGACAAACCATAACACAAGTTTGGGCATCGAAGAAAGGGAAATCGAGGAAGAACCCTTGGATTTTGACCATGGAAATAACTCACATACAATTTTGTGGCCCATCACCTATGGATTGTCATGGTATGAAAGAAATGACCCCTTAATTTGAGAATTGAAGAAAATACAACCACCAAAATATGATGGGACATGTGGTGGAGATGCCCCAGAGGCTTGGCTAATTGGTATGAACAAGTACTTTGGGTTGATTGATATGGATACCAATACTAAGGCTAGATTGGCAGTATATCAACTGGAAGGAGAAGCTTCTCTTTGGTGGGAACATATCTTAGCCATAAAAGGTATGATCTAAAGGATTTAACATGGGAAAATTTCGAGGGGCAATTTCACAAGGAGTACTTGTGTGCTCGACATCATGATAAGAAAATGACAGAGTTTCACTCATTGCATCAAGGAACCATGACGATGAGAATAAAGCTAAATTTATGAGCTTGATACAGTATGCCATTGCTTAAAGGAGGAGGAAGGTAGAGTGAATAAGTTTATCCTTGGCTTGAACAAAATTTTGATGTACACTACTAAGCTTGCTTTACCTAATAATTTGATCCAGGCAGTGGAAGTAGCTACCATCACTGAAGAAAATTAGAAGAGTAAGCAAGAAAGGAGACAAAATTCCTCCAAATTTACCTATACTAATAAAAAGGAATATAAGAAGGGCCTACAAGGGAAAAAAAACCCAAGAAAATTCAAAAGGAGCCAAGGAGAAAATCAAAATTCCAAGGTAGCACCCTCTGAGAATAGAGAGGAAAGATGGCAAAAGCCATCAAAGTTGGAGACCCCTACAAGGTCCAACAAGGATTAGGGAAGGAAAGAGATGGAATACAAAGGAGGATGTTGGGTATGTGGAGGAAACCACTATAGGATAGATTTCCCCAAGAGAATAGATCAAAACACCAAGTTGACAGCTAAGATCTATGTAGCCATGGACAAGCAGGAGGCTGATAATCAAACTTCTTTGATAGAGCTTTCAGGTACTTTTTATGGGAAACCTATCACTATATTGGATGATTTAGGAGCAAAGTCTCATAGCTTTATATCTCCAAATGTATTAAATAAATGTAATGTTAGCCTTGATTCCCTAAGTCAAGAGGAGATGGAGGTAGATTTTGGGTTTGGTAAAACTCAAAGGGTAGATTTTTGTTTGAAAGATACCGAACATGGCTTAGGAGGTATATGGATTAGATTAAATTTATTGGTTAATCAATTAGGATCATATGATGTGATACTAGGGATGGATTGGTACATGGAGCATAGGGCTAATTTGACTGTTACTACAAACAAATTAAGTGTAGAGATGATCATGGGAAGCTAGTGGTGCTTTAAGGAGTGCCAAGGCCAATAAAATCGAAACAGTTTAAAAATTGCAAGCCAAATGAAATGTGAGGAAGGGATGCAAAATACTATTAAGGTAGAGGAAGGTGGTTAGGGTCTTGTTTGAAATATTGTAAACCACCCAATACTCTAAGAATTCCAAGATGTATTTCCTGAAGAATTTCCAAGATTGCCCCCTAAGTGTCAATTTGACTTCTCTATTGAATTGGTTCTAGGAGAAAATCCCATTTCCAAATCCCCTTATTGAATGAATATAGTCGAACTACACAAACTCAAAACACAATTGTAGGAATTTATGGACAAAGGTTTGATTTGACCTAGTGTGTCTCCATGGGGAGCTCCTGCATTATTCATCAAAAAACATATGAGATGCTACATTTGTGTATAGATTACAAGATGCTCAACAAGGTAACTATTAGAAATAGATATCCTCTCCCTCAAATTAATGACCTATTTGATCAAATGAAGGGAGATACTATCTTCTCTAAGATTGACCTAATATTTGGATACCGTGAGTTGAGGATTAGGGAGGAAGATATTCCAAAGATAACATTTAGAACCAAGTATAGTCACTACGAGTTTCTAATGGTACCTTTTGGCCTAACCAATTCTCCTTTAACATTTATGAGTCTTATGAACCATGTATTCCATGACATTCTAGATAAGTTTTGGTTGGTATTTCTTGATGACATCTTGATTTAAGTTCTAAGAATCCAATAGAACATGAAGAACACTTGAGAATTATGCTACAAAGGCTTTGAGAACATAAGCTTTATGGAAAGTTGAGAAAATTCTCCTTTTTCCAACCCAAAATACAATACCAGGGGCACATTCTATCTTCAAAAGGGATTTTCGTTGATCCTTCCAAAATTCAAGCCATAGTGGAATGGCCCACACCTAAAAATGTGTCAAAGGTAAGAAGTTTCATGGGACTATCGAAGGGTATTATAGAAGGCTCATAAAGGACTTCTCCAAGGTTGCCAACCCCATAATCTATTTGCAATGGAAATGAAAAGGGTTTGAATGGTCAAAAAAGTGTGAAATGGCCTTCTAGTAGTTAAAGAGAGCCTTAACAACAACTCCTATTTTGCAAGTACTTGATCCTAAAAATTATTTTGTAGTATGGACTAACACCTCATTGGAGGGTCTAGGAGGAATTTTCATGCAAGATGATCAAGTAATTTCCTATGAGTCCCGCAAGCTAAAGGATCATGAACTCAATTATCTTACTCATGATTTAGAATTGGCTGCAATTGTTCATGCTTTCAAAATTTGGAGGCATTACTTAGTTGGGAGACCATTCAAAATAATTACAGACCACAGGGGACTCTAGTATTTGTTTAGCCAACCAAACCTTAATTATCGCCAAAGAAGATGGGTGGAGTTCCTAAGAAGTTATGATTTTGACATATCCTATGTAAGGGAAAGGAAAATTGCATAGCAGATGCCTTGAGTCGTACGTCTAGTTTGGTAGCTATCATGCAAGTAAAAATCAACCTATTAGATACCCTCAAGAAAATGCAAGGAAGAGATCCCCTTTGCCAACAAATGAAGATAGATATGGAGCAACTAATGAACTCGACATACTACTCCATGATAAAATATGGTATCCTTAGATACCAAGGTCGAATCATGGTACCCAATGATGGATGATTTAGAACAAGAATCCTGCAAGAAAGCCATAATGCACTGTATCAGGGATATCTAGGTGTGACCAGGATGTATGTGGATCTTAGATCTATCTACTTTTCACCAAGAATGAAAAAGGGTATGAAATATTTTGTGGCCAAGTGCCTAGAATGCTAGAGAGTTAAAGTTGAGCATTGTCATCTTGTAGGGGTATTATATCCACATGTTATGTTGTAACACAAATGGTTCATAATCTCGATAGACTTCGTAGTGGGTTTTTCAAAAACTCATCTTAAACACAATAGTATCCTAGTGGTGGTTGATCGACTAACCAAGGTGGCACATTTTATACCTAGTAATGTTAAGGATGATGCCCAAACTATAGCAAGAAAAATTATTAAAGAGGTTGTTAGATTGTATGGGATCCCAGAAGTAATCATCTTAGATGAATAAATTATTCACCTCTTAGTTTTGGACTACTTTAATGGTAGCCTTGGGAACCCAACTCAACTTTAGCACAACCTACCACCAAGAAATAGATGGCCAAACTAAGAGAATCAACCAAGTTATGGAAGATATGTTGTGAATGTATGTCATGGACCAACCAGTTAAGTGGGAAGAATACTTCCCATTGGTGGAATGTGCTTATAATAACACCTACCAAGCTTCTATCCAAATGACACCCTTTGAAGCACTTTATGGTAGGAAGTGAAAAACACTAATTGGATGGGATTGCTTGGACAATAGAGTCCACATAGGACCTGAGATGCTTCAGGAATATGATCGACAGGTAAAATTTATGAAGGAAAGATTAAGAGAGTCCTCAAACTACCAAAAAAGCTATGCAGATGCAAAGAGAATCCTAAGAGAATTTGAAATAGGGGACAAAATGTTCCTTTGTGTTAAACCCCAAAAGAGTTCGATAAAATTTGGAAAGGTAACCAAGTTGTTCCCTCAATTCATTAGATCATTTGACATCATAGAGAAAATTAGCCACGTGGCTTATTGGCTAGCTCTTCCCCCATCTCTCTCACATACATAATGTGTTTCATGTGTCTTTGCTCAAGAAATATGTATCTGACCCCACCCATGTAATTGATTGGCATGCATTGCAAGTAGAAGAGGTTGGATAAATTTGTTTAAGTCCACTCATAATCGTGGATAGGTGCAATATCACACTGCGCAACCGCATAATACAATAGGTTAAGGTCCTTTGGGACCAATATGGAGATTGTGAAGCCACTTGGGAGGATGAAAAAAATATCAAACAAGAATAACCTCACCTCTTTAACTGTCAGGATGACTTAGCCTAAGGGGGGAGGAATGTCACATCCCCCATAGACACTAGACTTCATTTTGTGTTAATCGCCTGTTATCTCGATGTAATTTGGACAAAGGCGAAACCTTGAACTTATAACTATGATTACACCCCTTATTTTGGATGATCATAAGAATTTAATTATTAATATAGTAGATTTAAACACTTTAAATGGCCATTTGAAATAACTATTAAATAATTGATATTTATGAATTTAGTGGTGTTATTTGATTTTTGGCATGGATGTATCTATATGTTTATCGAACTAACCAAGTAAATTTTTTGTGAGAATGTGGATGAGTTTTGTAAGTGCTCAGGGTACAACAAAAGGTGGACTTGACAACCTATTCTAGGAAAGAACCTTTAATCCAGTAGCCTAGTTTGATTAGTTGAAGTCGAGTCACTCCAGTTACTCCACCCAAATTAAGAGTTTATCCACCACTAATAGTAAGGCTTGATCCAGGTATACACTTATTTGCCTCATTGGTAAACTAATTAACCCTCTTATCCCCTTGTGAACGTTCTTGAGTTGAGCCATAAGGTAAATAATAGAAAATACAAATAAAATAAAATAAGATTTAATTGATTTAAACCCAAATCTTATTATTTGGAGATAAATATAAAAATAAAATAATAAATAAAACATAAGAAAAGAATTGAAAAAAAAAAGAATACAAATTAAAATAAGGAAAAATAAGAGCCAAAGACTAAACTATACATTATGAGTAATAGAAATAAAGAAAAGGAGTCGTGATTTTTCTTGGAGGAAGGGCAATTTTTTTTTGCACACCATAGATAGCTTGCATTTATGAGGATATGAGTGCACATCTAAGGGCACAACTGCTCCATAAAGAAGGGTATGACATCCATGCTTCAGAGCCTTCCAAAATGTCCAACGCCTAGAAAATTGGACAGACAACTCACCATAAAACCCCACGAGCCCCCCTTTTTTGAAAGAATGTTGACGATGAATGAGGGCAAAGAATAAATTATCCTACATTCATTAAATCATAACTAAATTCTAAATCAAATCAATAAACATAATCAACAATATAAAATATTCAAATCACACACAACAAAATTCTTACTCTCTTTATCATTAAAAAATACCTATATTTAATTACTACCTCTAAAAAACAATATAGGTTTTATCCCCATTTTGTTTATTTAAAAAAATACAATCCCCCAACGTTTCACTTTGCAATATAAGAAATATAATTTAAGGGAGATGAAACAAATATGCTCGACCAAAGAAATATAGAAGAACAAACTACGATCTCTTGCTTAAATTGTGGTTTGTTATTATTTGTTTTTAGAGGTTTCGTGTAATCTTCTTTTTCATGAGCAGATATTACACGAGCTCCATGTTTCCACTTGTTCGTGCGGGGTGGGTGTATATAGGGCCCTTGAGCACATAAACATTGTGTATTGACTTGGGATGGATATTCATATTAAAATAGTTATTGGTAACAAGAGACATACCATATTAAAAGAATGAGGTTGCAATTATGATATTTTAAAAGATGAGGTCACAATCATGTTTTGAATGATTTTGACGGAATATATATTCTTAATACCTAATTTTTAATTGAAAGAGGTTGATTATCGATACATCAATAATTTTTACTATAAGTAGCAAAAACATTTAAAACTTATTTATCCTCCCCAAAAACTTGATAATTGTATTAAATGTATATTGTTAAAAACATTATATAATGAGAATGTATTATAGATTTTAAGTGGATATTTATAACCTTTGTTATTATACTATAATATTATGCTTATGTGGGATTATTTAGACTAACTTAATATTAAATATTAAATTTCATTTTTTGAACAAATTTATTTTAAATATGGTTTTTACTCTTTTATTAATATAATTTATATAAGAAAAAATGGTAATAATTGTGTTGGAATAAGTCTAAAAATATGTTTTGAATTGTTTTTAAAGAGAAGGTATTTTCTCGAAGACACTGATGTTCACTATATGAAACTAATAGTTAAATTGCTTATCATGATAGCCAAACCCTCACAAAATAATCTCTTACCACTTGGGTGAAATACACATTGGAGGCATATAATCTTGTGTACAATGGTCTAGTTAGCATAGTAAAAGTTTTTTATTTTATTGGAAGCTCAACTTGTGCAAACTTTGTTGGCCAAGTCTAGGCGTTGGATTATGTGAAACACTTTAATGATGCTCTTGTGGTTTCTAAGTAGCATCTCTTAAATTCTTAGTATAAATGCCAGAGTATTACATGATTAGATAGTTTAGTATAGGTTAGATTAAATAATAAAAAATAATTTAACATGTAATTGTTCATTTAATATTTATGTAGGTTAGTTTTTAGTTTGTAAATTAATAATTTAATTTAGTTTTGAGAAGTTGCATTTTCGTAAATAAGCCGACACAAGAAAATGAAAGGAATTAAAAAATCATTTGATGAAAATAATCTTGTAGAATTCAATCAAACAATTATTATGAGTTTTTATGTGTTATAATGATTTTTTTGGCATTTTATATGCTCTACCATTTTAATAAGTATCAATAGAAATACATAGTTTTTACATTGTGTGGACCCTCAACCAAATTCTTAATTCTTTTGGTCATCTTATTTATCACAAGACAAAAAAAATTTACTTGCCATGATCTAATAGATGAGTCTATTTTGAATTGGATATTTACAAAGACAAACAAATTTTCCAACATTCAAGTTAGGGCCATCAAATTCTCAAAAAAATGACCTGCATTAACTTAATTTCTTTGGTTGTCATTCAAATGATCATAAGATACATGATTATCTTCTTGTGTTTTTTTAGTCCAAACTAGCATTTCTATCATTGTCAACAACAACGAAGCAAAGAAGGCTGGACTATTGTTAGTGAAAATAATCCTCATGAAATTGAGAACCACTAAACCAAGGTTTCAACACCAAAACTAAGCCACATCATTAAGCATTTGAACTTTGGACCAATATTTATCATTCAACTTTAACCCCATAGAAGAAACCTTAGTTTTGTGCACTCTCAAGCACCATAATTCTAGAAAAAGTAAGGCATTATTCATTCTTATATTTATCATTATATGATGTCTCATAGCCCACCTCACAATGATGAAGGCTCTCCTATGATGAACAATGGAGAAAAACTCCACTCCATTCTCTTAGCATCTTTTTTTTATAATGAACACAATATAGTTTATTGAGTAACCAATTTTCTATGGTTTGTAGAGTCGAAGGATGACAAATAATATTTTTTCATGAAGGATTCCTCCACATGAATTTTCTCTCTTGGAATGTATGAAGAGATTCATTAACAAATTATAATTTATTAGTTGTATGTTGATAAGTTGTTGTTTTTAATGCTATTTATTTACAATAAGTTAAACTATAGGTTTTTGTATTACAATTTTATTTAAAGTGATTTTGAATTGATGGTATTTAATTTTCTATGTCACATAAAAAGGTTTGGATTGGTGTTATCACTCTTCTTTCTTAACCCTTTTCCTTTGTGGTTGTTTCTTGGGGCTAAGAACTTCACACCATTTTATGTGGATATTATCTATCATTGATGTTCATTCACTAAGTCTTGAACATATATAGTTCCCAATGATGACCCTAATCTCTTAGAGCTATGAGCTATCCAATACTCACCCTTTTCCAAATTTTCATGTCTATTGTGATTTTAATATATGTTTCAATTCCTTGAGGAAAAGAAATGCACTCATTCCATTCATTCATATATTGGTGAAAGGGAGGCATGGTTTTAACTTAAAAGTATAGGGGTTTAGAATCTTAATTTCCAATAGCGATTCAACTCCCCAAGCCCATGGTTCATGTGATTGAATCATCATAGTGGGATAAACCATGTTCTTAAAAGATTAGACTATGTCAAGATCATAAACTAATATTTATTCAATCTTTAATTTTTTTAATATTTGGGTCATGAAAGTTTGCACAAAATAAATTCTTATGACTGCTACTTAATTATGTTTTGATGGATCTAGAGTGATGGTTTATAGATAATTTCTTAAGCCTAAATTTTCACAAACACTTGTAATATAGTCAAGGGTAGGGGGCCAAGTGAATGGTGATCTTTTCCTTGTATATTTATACTTCACAAAACACTTCCACAAGGCCGAAAAATGTGTTAGGATAAACATGATATTAACCTTACAATGTTATGTCTAATGACACATCTCCATCATTGGGAATGAAAACTTGGATGCCCATGTAGGTGGTTAAGAGATATTATTTAATTATTATTCTCCTTCTAATTAGGAATATTAGTTGTAGTGACATTCGTGAGAGAGGTTGATTATGATCATGGTAGTTATAAATTAATGTGACCTTATTTACATCAATTTCCTAATTTTAAGAACTAGGAGAGAATGTGGGGCATATTTTGCATATTGAATAGGGCCCACATTATTTTTCCATTCTATTTTTAAATAACATGCCTAAAAATACGTATCCACTCTTCATAGGTTTCAAAAATGTTGATGGTTATGGATGTTATTCAATGATTTGATTGGTTGATTGGTCACAGGGGCATTATAATTTTCATACCATAAATTTTGGTAGTTTAGGTTTTGTAATTTAACCATTCATGATGTTATCTCTCTCATTCTCTATAAACTAGACTCCTCATATAGTTATTTTCTTGGGTCTTTTGTAGGTAAAGTAAGGATATGCTATTGGAATGCTATCAAATTCAAGGGAAATATTTGATATATAATTTAACACATTGTTATTTGATTAATATAGACTTGTAGTCTCTTTGGAGGTGGTTCTTTTCCTAAAAGGATGTATCCACAGGAATTATAGTGTTATGTGTTTATCATGTAATTTCTAATTTAAATATTCTCACACAAATATAATGGTTAATGACATGATACTTTACTCAATATTTTAAACTTGTATATATAGTAAGTGAAAAAATCCTTAGTGTAGCTTTTTTGCCTATTTCACTACATTTTCTATCCAAAATTTGGTTATTTTTGAAATGTGATGTCTATCTTGGAATTAAAAATGTCTTGAATGATATCATGCACTTGAATTATGTATACTAACATATTTTCATCCTAAAACCCATCCTTTTTTCTCTTAATTGATTAAATTGGCCTAACTATTTAATTAATTATGTCATTTTCATTTATTGATCTAATTAATCTAATCACGTTAATTCATCCCCTTTCATGCTAACATTTTGTCTTATTAAATTAAATACATCAAGTTATTTAATTTAAATCCCTAGGTCCTCTAATTTAATTAAATAACCCAATTTGTTTAATTAAATATCACATCACTTCCCCTTTTCATTAAATAAATAAATAATTTAATGAATACCCTAATTTGTATAATTGAAACTTTATTTAATTATCAAATTACTAATTAAACTAATCCCCCCACTTGCAAGGGAATATCCCAAGGGAATTGTAGACATCCAAATTTGATCACTTCCATATGATCAAAATCGTCTATTATATTCATCTATTCCATTAATAGTGATTAAATAATTTATTTAATCATTATTTCATTTTCTGCCTAAGGTTCCTAAAATATGTAATTAAATAAATTAAATACTTTACCTTACACCCTATTCTTCTCTAAATTAAATAAATATGACAAATTATTTAATTTAGTCTTTTAACCCATTTGGATTAAAATCAATTTTTAATTCCCCCTTTTCTCTCTCCTTGTCACATTCTCCATAACCCTCTTCTAATCCGGATTAAATTAATTAATCTGTGATTAGGATGTGCACCACTTAATCTTGATTAAGTGTCACACCCTCCATAATCTCCCACTTGCTTCTAATCTCTCATTAATTATCCTAATCTTGTGTTTGCACAACCTTAATCAGAATCATTAGCCACAATTTTAGCCTAGACTCCCTTCCCCATGTGAATTTTTAATTCACATTTATTTAACCAAGGTTCCTCTCTTCCCCATGTGAATTTTTAATTCACTTTTGTCATTTTACATGTGCCCAAGGCTTCTAGAACCTTGGACTTGTCACGTCACCCACATGTGACAAATCTCTAGCTTTTTGGAGACCTCCTTTTATCCAATAAACTCTCCATTGAATGTAAATTTTTAATTTACATTTATTTTTCTCACACACTTCCCCTTTTCCCATGGAGATTTTTGAGGAATTCTAAAATTTCTCAAAAGTCTCTTTCATCCTCATTTGGGGACAAGAAGTTCCTTTTGAGGAAATCTTTTCATCCCCCAAGGTGCCCCAAAGGTACTTGTCCTTCATCCACCTCATGTACTTCCCTTCCACCTCTTGTCCTTTCTTCCACCTCATTTCCACATCACTCCACCCTAAGACATCCCACATTCCACATGTCAAGATGTGAGGGCTTGTGAGTCCTCAATTCACCATAGCCCTTCATCTTGATCTTTGTTGGATCAATCCCAACCGTTGAATTCTCTAGAGAATTCAAATTAGCCTATAAATACCCCTTCAATTCCCTCATTTTAAGGATCAAGTCTTTTGCAACAAAACTCTTACAAAATTGCCATTCAAGCTCTCATCTATCATATCATTTAGCATCATCAATTCATCTTGCATCCATTCAACTCCATTGCCATCCAAGGAGCACACAAGACTTGAAAGATCAAGGGCCAACCAAGGAAGAAACAACATGAAGGTATAAGAAGCATTCCATTTATTTTATCTTGCTTTCATATTGTCCATTTTCTTAGGCTAATTGTTGAGGTGCCCTTTTATCTTGTTACTTCTTCTCATTGCATTATTAGTTTCTATCTAGCATCTCACATTAGGAGTATCATTTTATTAGGATCATATTTCTGGCATGCCCCGTGGGACCCAGAAAGGGGTCTCTTTCTTTTACGTTTTTTGTTGTTTACCTTGTTTGCAGATTCAGGTTGCAGAGGGGCGAACTTGCCCTCTTGGACATTGCAGAGGGGCGAAATTTCCCTCCCGGAAGCTGCAGATGGGCGAACTTGCCCTCCTGGACGCTGCAGAGGGGTGAACTTGCCCTCCTGGACGCTGCAGAGGGGTGAACTTGCCCTCCCGGACGCTACAAAGGGGCGAACTTGCCCTCCCAGGTGCTGCAGAGGGGCAAATTTGCCCTCCCAGATGCTGCAGAGGGGCGAACTTGCCCTCCTGGATGCTGTAGAAGGGCGAACTTGCCCTCCCGGGCACTGCATAGGGGTGAACTTGCCCTCCCAGACGCTGCAGAGGGGCGGACTTGCTCTCTCAGGTGCTGCAGAGGGGCAGACTTGCCCTTAACAACACGTTCGAGAAGGTAAAAAGTGGCATTTTACCTTCATTTTTGTCTCTTTCTTTTGTTGTTTGGTGCTCTAATCCTCTAATCCTATTTGTTGGTGAGTGAAGTCAAATTTCTTGCTGATATCTTGCATGTTTCACTGCAAATCACAAAGAGAAAAAGATAAACAACTAACATTTTCTTGCAGGGCCTTTGTTTTATTCTTTGGAAATCTTTCCTTACTGTTTTATCTATTTACTTAGTATAAATAGGGGAAAGTAATATTGGCTACTTACTGTGTTTGTTTTATTTGTATTACCCTAAAGGGACATTAATTCGCTTTCATCCTCTCCCTTTGCACTTTTGTGCGAAACCGAAGGGGGTAGTTGGAAACAGTTAGTGTTTTCTTCTTAGAGGGACCTGCTTGGGGATTTCATCACCCCAAGGGATGATCCCAACCATGCGTACTGGCAGGGTATATAAAGGGGGGAGAGCCAAAGCTGTACCCCAATCTAGTTGCGTCGTAATTGGCAAAGCGTTGAAGCTAGGGTGATACCTAGATAGACGTGAAGAGTTGGTCCGAGCCTTTTAGTATCTCGTTGGGGTTCTCGACTCATGCTTGTGACAGACTAGTGTTCATGGTTTGTGCCTCACGTACTGAGCATACATCAAGGACTCCTTAGAAACTTTGTTCATCCTAGAGTAAGACCTTTGCTAGCCATACCCTTAACACTAATCATAGGATTGTGCTTGTTCAAAGTGTCTTTCTGTGAAGAACCAATAAATTTTGATAAGTCGAACTGTCATTGAATCATTTTAAGTCCTTGCCAAAATCCCTTGTCCAAACCAAGTTGCATTTTCCACTACAGAGGGGCAAACTTGCCCCACTATTTCAGCATTTTCCACTGCAGAGGGGCGAACTTGCCCCCCCTGTTTCACCATTTTCTATAGAGGGGCGAACTTGCCCCCCCCTGTTTCAGCATTTTCTGCAAAGGGGCGAACTTGCCCCCCCTGTTTCAGCATTCTCCACTTCAGAGGGGCGAACTTTCCCCCCCTGTTTCACCATTTTTTGTAGAGGGGCGAACTTGCCCCCCCCTGTTTCACCATTTTCTGCAGAGGGGCGAACTTGCCCCCCCTGTTTCAACATTCTCCACTGTAGAGGGGCGAACTTGCCCCCCTATTTCAGCTTTTTTCTGCAAAAGTGAGGATACGCCCCTGTTGTTCAACGTTTCTGATAGTTTTACTGCAGAAAGGCGGGTACGCCCCACTGAATGGATAGTTTCATCCGTTTGACCATTCTAAACCTCCGTTCGAACCCCCAAAGCCTCCATTTGACCATTTGATCATCCTAAACACTCATTTGACCAATCCAAACCTCCATTTAGCCATTCCAAAATGTCCATTTACCACATTCACATTGATCATTTCACCATTGGGGATACCCATCTTATCATAAGCCCTAGACATCTTCAACAACACATTTTCCATTTGCATTGATCATCATCTCTCAACACAAAATCTCTTAAACCTTGTTTTAGGAGTTATTTTCCCGAATTGACCAAGGCGTTAAGTTGATCATTATCCTACTTAATCAATCCTTGTCTTCAACCTAATCAATCTGCTTCTATCTTGAGGCAGATTTGTGTTGTAAGACAACGTCATTGGCCCAAATCAAACCCCTTCCATCTCAAGGTGGATTCGGTGCCGTGATCATTGATTTAGCTAGCTCAAATTGATCAACCAACGTCATAAGTCACTTAGGGTTTTAGGATCCCCTCTAATCAAATCTAATCATCAATCCAATCATCAAATTGATACATCAATTGATCCAATCAAATCCAATCAAATCCAATCATCATCCAAGTCATTATCAAATCTAATCATCGATCCAATCATGAAATTGATACATCATCAATTGATCCAATCAAATCTAATCCTCGTCCAAATCATCATTTTTTCCAATCAAATCCAATCATCAAATTGATATATCATCATTTGATCCAATCAAATCCAATCATCATCCAAACCATCATTTGATCCAATCAAATCCAATCGTCATCCAAATCATCATTTGATCTAATCAATCCAAGTCATCAAATTGATACATCACCAATTGATCCATCATTCAATTTAAATTAGTCAATCCAAATCATTACCTAGATCACCCCTTAAAGATTGCATCTTGAAATCACCTAGTTATTTTGCACGTACATGTCCGTTCAAACCTGCTCACAAACGAAAAAGAAAATGGCAGAACAACAAGGTCAAGGTTCCCAACCAAATATCCCTCAAGATCCTAATAACATTCCACACGATCCTCACAATGACGTCTCATCTCAATCAAATACTAACATCCAGAATATCACACCACCTAGTGACGAAAACATGGTCAATCAACCCAAAGTCACCGTCGACGAATATCTCAGTAATCCGGCCAATGTCCAAATGATGGATCGCCTCCTAAACGAACGTGGGGATAAGATCCTTGCCACCTTAATTATGAAGGGAGTCAAATCACCATCTGATTTTAATACATCACAATATGCCCTTCCCCCATTTGTTGACCCACAAACCTCACAAAATTTTCCATAAAGTTCCTATGTTCCTGAAGGTGCACCCACTGAAAATTGGTACCACCCCGAACTCGAAAATGCTGTTATCCATCAAGTCCAAGAATATCCTCATCTTCCAACCAGAACATCTACCATTCCACCACCCAATCTTAATGATCCCCATACCTATGGCATGTTGTCATACATCCCATCTGCTCCACCACTTCCTCCCCCATATTCTAATATTGGGGGTACACCCCCACTTACCAATGCACTACCTCCTGTATTTCAACAACCTCCAAATATTCCACACCAATCCACCACACTACTAGCACCGCCACAACATGTTTCCACTATTATAGCTTCATCTCAACACTTGTATCCACAACATCCGCAACATCCTTCAGTTCTCACACAACCATCACATCAAGTGGTACAACATACATCTCAACAACAACAACACATCTCACCTCACTTATCTCAACAACACCAATACATCCCATCTCACCCATCTCAACAACAACAAATCTTATCTCACCCACCACATCAACAACAACAACAACCTCCACAACAACATGTGCACATCCCTACACAAACACACCATAACCCGCTTACCAAATACCTCTACCATCCCTCTAGCACATACACAATTTCATCCCATACGAATCCTCACCAGAGTGTGCAAAACCAAATACATACCCAACCGCCACCTTACGCCAATCTTTCACAACCTCAAGACAATCCCCATCAACAAACATCAAATCCATACCCATATGCCATGCAACAACCTACAATTACACAACAATACCAATCCTATCTATGCTACTTGCAACAACAACAAACTCACCAACAGGTAGCACCTTACGCTTCTTATTACCAACAATCATCATCACATCCACAAAGAGGCCTAACCTCTACGTATTACCAAACTGCTATGCAGCAACAGGACCCCTCTCTTGTTTCCTACTATCAACAACAAGTGGTGCCCACTCAACACAACCAATCATCCAACCATCAATCCTCTTACAATCAACCAATGCATTCATATCCGACTCATCCCATTTATGATCCAACAACGGTAGGGCCATCCTCATCATACCCACAACATTATCCGTATGCTCAATCCACTTTGACTCCCATGACTCCCATCAATAAAGACTTGGAAGAAGTAAAAGCCGCATTAAAGGACTTACAAGCTGGAATGGGTAAACAATCATTCAAGTTTGAGGACATATGCCCTTATCCGTTTGATCCCTCAATTTCCTTGATTCCTTTTCCCAAACATTTTGAGATACCCAAATTTGACAAATACAAAGGAACCAAGGATCCTAGAGCTCATCTTCAAGAGTTTTATTCTCATTGCCAAGAGGTCATGCATAATGATAATTACCTTATTCGACTGCTCCCTAAAATTCTACAAGGGGTCGCCTTCAACTGGTTTATGGGTCTGGAAAAGGGATCTATCAAAACCTTCAACTATCTGAACAATTTGTCTCTCACTTCTCTTTTAATCTAGAGAAAGATATTGACACACTTGATCTCCTCAAAGAAAAACAATGCGACGGAGAGACCTTTGCAAGCTACTGGCATGCTTTGGCTAGTAGGATGAAATCCCCACCAACAGAAAAAGACATGGTAACGTTGTTTATCAAAAAATCCCACCTGGATATGGTGCATAATTTCCAACTCCATTGTATCACTACTTTTGCGGGACTTGTGGAGAAAGGCCCCTTCTTAGAACGAGCCCTTGTCACAAAAGGGGACAAGTCAAACATTTCAATTCTGATAGAGAGAAATCCTTTGGGGATAAACCTTGTTATTGGAATAGAAATAAAAATGTTGTCAATGATGGTGTCACTGACACTAAACATGTCCAAGTGGCCAACACCATGCAAAGATATCCTCTCCAGCAACAACCGTCAATTCAGAACGCCATATCCGTCCCCCAAGGGGCACCACGACAACAAGCCAATCAAAATAACCAAGGGGGAAATAAATGACAATTCACTTAGCTAGGAGAACCCCTTAGCACAGTGTTTAATAAGATTCTTCGAGCCAATTACCCCATAACATATCCTGTCACCAAACCCCTCGATACATCTAAACCCAAGCCTGCTTGGTTTAAAGACAATGAATACTGTGAATTTCACAAAATTAAGGGACATACCTTGGACAAATGTCAAGGCTTAAAAACCTACAATCAAGGTCTCATCGATTGCGGTGAAATATATGTAGATGCTAACGCATCATCTTCATCCAATGCTCAATTACAAATATACCAAAATGCCTTTCCTAACCATAATCAGGGTCCTAGTACGTCCAACTCAAATCCTGGACCTAGCAATAATAACCAGCTAGGAAACAGTACTAATAATATTAGCTACAAAAGTGAACCATACATTTATCAAGGTGTGGTTTCATATGTAGAACAAGTGGATCCCCGTGTATCCATGATACATGTTAAAGGAAAAGATCCACAGAGTGATCCCACAAAGCTGGTTTACAATTTCTGAGAGGAACTAATTTTTGCTGAAATCACATATTTTTAGAAAATATAATGATTTAAGCCTTTAAAATTTCCATTTTAAAGATTCCAATTGAAGAGGATTTGATCAAACCACCTTAGATCAAACCCCCTTGGATAGAACCTCGCTAGTTTTAAATCATACCTATAAATGAGTCTCCTTTACACCTATCAAAATGCTAATAAAAAATCACATTTAATTTACCTTTTAGGGGATCAAATGAATTCATTTAAAATTTATTTCAAATGATTATGGTATTCCTTTAAATAAGATATCCCACGAATATAATTTTAATATGTTTTGGTTTTATTATGTATGTGTTTTTTTAGTTTGATTAAACATAGGTTTTTCACTGAAAATCAAGCTCTCTATTTTGCACATGTGAAAAAATAGAAAATTATCAAAATAATGTTTTTAGAAATATGTTTGTGCTGGGTATTGATTTTCTTGATCCATTAAAAAAAAAAAAAATTTTTTTAATAAATATAGAAAAATTTATGTTGTATATAGTCCGCCTATGTCTGAATTGCAATTGGTTTGACTTTGAAACTCGATTAAGGAAAAAATATTCAATAAAAAACTATAAGACCAAATAAAAGTGCTATATATCGTAGTTATAAATCTAAATTTTTAAAATATAAAATTTTATCCTTTATACAAAAAAAGTTATGTTGTATACAGTGAGCGTCACTTTTTTAAAATGTTGTTTTCTGAAAAAAAATAGTTTTCGTGGGAGATGGAAAAAGAAGTGCAATCTTATTCCAAAAATTTTGAAAAAAATATTTTTAGAATCTATAGACAAAATGTGATGAGACTCTAGTTTTCATCATCTTCAAATTTCTCATGGTTTAGCCGCTATAGGTGCCCAAATGTGAAGATTTAGTTAAAAATAATAATTCCAGTGTCTAGTTTGGCCAAAAACTGTAAACTACTATTGTGGGATCACCCCACAATGTGTTGTTACTACTCGGTGAACCCGCATCACAGTCCCAACAACATCTCCATCGACCCAATGACCATCTGCCAATTCCCAATATAACATCCTAGACCATCTAGGTAAGACTACAACCCAAATATCCATTTTGGATCTTCTTAAGTTGTCTCCAGTACATCAAGATATCTTAACTAAGGCTTTGCAAAGCACACAAGTGCCTGATAATATTGACCCTACCCAATTTCAAGCATTGGTAGGCACTCTCTCATCAACTTATCAGTTGGCCTTTAGCCAAAAGGACATGCCACATCTTGATTCAAACCACAACCGCCCCCTCCATCTCAAGGTCAGTGATAATTGTCAAAAAGTAAAAAGGGTAGTAGTAGATAATGGTTCAGCCCTAAATCTCTGTACATTAAAGTTCATACAACAGGTTGGATACACCCAAGCTGATCTAAAAAATCAAGTGATCACCATTAAAGCCTATGATAATGTAGAGCGAGATTCTGAAGGCATCATTTGCCTCCCTATTCAAGTGGGCCCCATTGTACAATACACTATGTGCCATGTTCTGGACCTTGAACTCCCATACAACATCCTTCTTGGTCGTCCATGGATTCATTCCATGCAGGCCATACCATCCACCTATCACTAATGTCTAAAGTTCCCGTTTCAAGGAATGGAAGTCACCATACAAGCCGACGCTCAGCCTTTTGAATATTGTCGTGCCTTGGAAGCCTCTTTTCCACATTCACATTATTGCCCAGGAGTCGAAATGGGGGCATCCCCAACATCCGATCATGTCCCATCCACCAATACCCTAAACACTTCATCCCCACCATCATCCACACCTGCTTCCACCATCACCAAGGTCCAGATCATAGATAAGGGATGTGGCAAATATGAAATGCATACCACACTCAATGTGGCAACCATGCCACCTTCACCCCGCACATATGGGCAACCAATTCTGCCACTACCAAAAGTAGAAGAAAAGACACTCACACTCACTTCCAAGAACATGGGGTCCACAACATTCAATAATTTGGGATCCCTCCAAGATCAAATGGATGATGATATCAGTCAATGGGTTTATCGGGAGGAACCTGAGCCATCACGTCCCCTTATTGAATACTTTCACGAAGTCTATCCACATTCCTCCAAATTCATTAAAAATTGCCATTACTAAGGCGGAGGCCTTGGTACAGAAGAACAAGGAAGATGTCTGCCCATCAAAGCAACTACCATCCAACCAAGGAATTTGGGCTTGGGCTATGATACTAAATAGAAAGGTCTTACAAAATTCTCTAACACTTCTAGCAATGCTAGCGTTGACAATAGTTCCCTTGAAGACATACCGCAGGAAGAATCCATCATACACGCGTATGATGATCTGAATCACATTGACCTCCCCACCATGTTTGAATGCTTATCTGTTTGTACCATAACTTTAACCCTTAAAAATCCTGAGCTTATCGATCATGACCTACAAGGTAGCGCACTAGTCAGCACATTTCCCTCAGATGATACCTACGTACATCTAATGGGATTGGGGGAAGATGAACGCCCTAATCGCAAAAACAAAAAGAAACAAAATAAAAATGGGTCATCAAGTGAAAACCTCACCGAGGCAATTTTTGACTACGAAAAATTAAAAACAAAGGATGTATCTAACAGTGAAAACCTTGATATGGCAGTGGAATATGGGGACATTCATATTCCCCTTGTAGGAGCACGACTATCTGAGCAATCTTCAATTCTCATTGAAGAAACCCAAGAGGTGAACTTGGGGACAAAAGAAACTCCAAGGATAACCTATGTGGCCAAATCTTTATCTGAAGCAGAATACATCACCATTGTCCAAATTCTCCGTGAAGGGGTTATAACCTTTGCGTGGGCTTACTCTGATATGCCTGGCCTAGATCCCAATCTTGTTGTCCACCATTCGGATGTCCATCCAGAGGCCAAACCTGTCAAGAAGAAACTCCGAAAGATCCATCCGCAAGTGGCATTATTGGTTAAGAAAGAACTGGAAAAGTTACTAGATGCTGGCTTTATCAGACCCATTGATTACTCTGATTGGATATCCAATATAGTACCTATTGCTAAACCCAATGGAGACATCATGATTTGTATGGATTTCTGAGATTTTAACAAAGCTTTCCCAAAAGATGACTTCCCCTTACCTAACATCGACATGTTAGTCGACATCATTACGGGACATGAGATGCTATCCCTCATGGATGGCTTCTCTGGCTACAATCAGATCCGGATTTCCCTCGATGATCAACATAAAACCGCTTTTACAACACCTTGGGGTACTTTATGTTACAATGTCATGCCCTTTGGTCTCAAAAATGCAGGGGCAACATATCAATGGGCAATGATGGTTATATTCCATGACCTCATGCACATCATCATGGAAGATTATGTTGATGACCTATTGGAAAAATCTGGAACCAAGGAAGAACACCTTGCCATTCTGAAATGGATCTTTGAATGCTTAGAACAATACAAGTTGCGACTGAATCCAAAAAAGTGTGTGCTCGGTGTCACATCAGGGAAACTATTGGGCTTCATAGTGTCTCGAAGAGGAATCGAGGTTGACCCAGCTAAGGTGAAAGCTATCATGGATATGCCTCCACCAAGAAACTTGAAACAATTAAGGAGCCTCCAAGGGAAACTACAATCCATTCGTCGGTTTCTAGCCCAACTTGCAGATAAATGTCAGTCATTTACCTACCTTCTCAAGAAAGACACCAACTTCAAGTGGAATCAACAGTGTCAGTTGGGTTTTGACATGCTCAAAGGATATTTGGCCCACCTGCCGATCTTGATGCCACTTATCCCTAGCAAGCCCCTCCTGTTGTACATATTTGCCACGTCAGTAGCATTGGGGGCATTATTGGCGCAACATGATGAATCTTCAAAGGAACGGGTGATCTATTACATTAGTCGCACATTGGTCGGGTATGAACTCAATTATTAACCAATGGAAAAGGCATGTCTTGCTGTGGTCTTCAACACACAAAAGCTATGCCACTATATGCTTAGCTATCCTATCAAACTAATATCCAAAGTCAAACCCCTCAAGTACTTGCTATCCAAGACAACCCTGACTAGTCAAATGGCTAAATGGATCATGCTCCTTAGTGAGTTTTATATAGAATATGTGGATAGAAAGGCCATTAAAGGACAAGTAATAGATGATTAGTTGGCGGATGCCCCGTTAGTGGATGCTTATCCCATAGAAACTAAATTTCTAGATGAAGGAGTATTTGTAGTCTCAGAAGCCACCACCTAGACATTGTACTTTGATGGATCACACACTCATAATGGATCAAGGGTAGGAATCTTGCTTATCACTCCCCAAGGTGACTACATACCGAAATCATTCAGATCGACTTTTCCCTACACCAAAAACATCTCTGAATATGAAGCCCTTCTCATCAGCCTCAAAATTGCAGTCCAATGGCACATCACTCATTTGCAAGTTTTTGGTGACTCCCAGTTAGTCATAAAACAGGTCAACGATGAGTTTCTAACAAAAGATGAAAATTTGTTGCCTTACAAACGAATGGTGGATGACTTCAAGAAATATTTCACTACCATCCAATTTGAGCAGATCTCGAGACTCCAGAATAAGGCAGCAGATGCTATGGCTACCATTGGTTCTCTCCTCGACATGTCAAAAGATTGCACAAATTGTCAGTTCCTAGTTGAGCAACTCCTAATCCCAGCGTATGATATCCCTGAGAATGACATGGTGTGTGCTATTGTAGGTCCTGAATCCCCTTGGTACCATGACATTTACACCTACATTCATGACAACATCCTCCCGCCTGACCTCACAAGAAACCAACGTAAATCATTTATCAAATGCACGGCCCGCTACACCATTATCGGTGATACACTTTATCAACATGGGTATGATGGAACTCTCCTCCATTGTTTAGACAAAACTAAGGCCTGCACAACATTAACAAAAGTGCAAAGCGGTATTTGTGGGGTCCATTCTAATGGTATGGCCCTAGCCAAACAGATTCTCAGGGCAGGCTATTACTGGCCCACAATGGAACAAGATGCTTGTGAGTATGTCAAAAAGTGTCTTCTATGTCAACAGCATGCAGATTTGATTCACGTTTCAGTACAAGATCTCAAACCTATCACGACACCTTGGCCATTTTCACAGTGGGGTTTCGACTTGATTGGAAAGATCTACTCTCCATCTTCTGATGGTCATACCTTTATCATCACAGCCACTGAATACTTCACCAAGTGGGTGGAAGCCATTCCACTCACTCAAATCATTGGTGTTTAGATCTCTAAGTTCATCCTTTACCATATCCTCTGTAGGTATGGTCTCCCCTCCGACATCATCACCAACAACGGAAAGCCATTTAAAAATAAGTGTATGAAACTCCTTTGTGATACATATCATATCCAACATCATTGGTCCACTCCCTATTACCCCTAAGGTAATGGGCAGGCAGAAGCAACAAATAAAACATTGATCAAAATCATTAAGAAGATGGTCAATAGCACTGGCCGCAATTGGTACCTCCATATCCATCCTGCTCTTTGGGTCTACCGTACATCCATCCGCACCCCTACTAGAGCCACTCCATATTATCTCGTCTATGGCGCTAAAGCCATCTTTCCAATCAAAGTTGAAATCCCTTCACTCCGCATCTCCCTCAAGAATCTCATCACTGACGAAGACACATGAGTGGCACGTTTAGCACAATTGGAATTGCTGGATGAAAAATGGGTCAAGGATTATAACCATCTACAAGATTATCAACACCGACTCAAAAGGAGCTACAATAAGAAAGCTCACCCTCGCCAATTTTAGGTTGGTGATTTGGTCCTAAAAGAAAATCAACGGAATCAACAAGATCAAGAGGAAAAAGGTAAGTTTGAAGCAAACTGGTTGGGCCCTTATGTCATCACCTCAAAGTATGGTTCTAGTGCCTACAGGCTCTCCACCCCTGAAGGCGAGCCCTTGGAGGAACCCATCAACATCATGAATCTGAAGAAGTTCTACACTTAGGTCAGCTGGGGTATCCTTCTTTGTAAAAGTCAAAAATACAAAAATATTAAAAAATCCAAAAATCCAAAAATAGTAAAGAGAAATAATTCGTCCTATGGTGAAAACCACCCCTGCGTGGCACCTTGGATATGTACAATTGGTGAAAACCTGGCAATAGGTGCCTCTCATATAGGGCTGAATCATTATCTACCTCGCATCTTGGTTACTCTATAACTTACCCACCGATTCCTCAATTCCCATATCCTCCCATCCACTTGCATCACCTCGTTGCTTGGTATATTCTAGTTGAGCATTGGATGACCGTCAATCGCTATCTGCAATCTTGAGCTTATTATCCTAATCTGAGCTTGTGTCACCCCATTGTTGTGTTTGTCTTCATCTAGGCTCACTCTTTGTGGTCGTCTCCATCTAGGTCTCCTTGTGAACTACGTTGCCCCTGCGCTTGCACGTAGGCAAGGTTGATCTTTTGATCTGCCCCTGGGGCTTCTCTGTGTTTTTGTCCTCCATCTTCTGTCATCATCACCCTCTTTCCACTTTTATCATCATCCCCTCTTGAACTACAACACCTCTGCGCTTGCACGTAGGCAAGGCTAATCTTTGGATCAACCCCCGAGGCATTTTGTCCTTCATCATCTGTCCTCACGGTCCACTTTTTGATCTTATCCATCCTCGCTCTTTTGTCATGTCCGAACTACGTTGCCCCTACGCTTGCTCATAGGCAAGGTTGATCTTTTGATCTGCTCCTGGGGCTTGTGTTTGTCTTGGTCATCCATCGTTTTCCATTAGTCCACTTTCTGCTCTTTTATCATGGTCTTTTCCTGAACTACGAGGGCTCTGCACTTTCACGTAGGCAAGGTTGATATTCTCGTCAACCCTCGAGCCCCTAGGTCTTTAGGTTGTATCTCATCCTCTTGTTGTCTTGTTGTCAAGTATGTCCCTATCATCGCTAATTCTTCACAAACAAGATCTCCTCGTATCAAGAAATCTGCCCAATGGCAATCATCTTGAGTCATCTAGGTCACTTTAGCTTAGTATCCATCATTGGTCTTAACAGGATCCATCCTTCCTAACAAACTACATCAACCCCATCCATCCTTGGGATCTTCTGGCAAAGGATACTTGTAATTGATTATGATCTTTTGGTACTTTTGGATTTTGTTTATCATTTGAGCTCCCTATACACACTAGTCAAGATCGCCATGATCCTTCATATTCTGGTGTGTTTTGCCTAGTTAACATAGGAACATCTCTTGATTTTTGTTGTTGTCTGCTGGGATGCCCAACATGGTACCCACCGGGATTCTTTTCGGACCCCATGTTATGTGGGGGCATCTCTTTGTGCTTATGGTTATTCTAATACCTGGCCTGACCAAAGTCATCGCAACTTTGGGGTATTGGGATATCCTTCTTGTTTGTCGTGTATTATGCATTAAATATTAATCCATCTTGGTTTACATACCTAACGCTCGATGTCTTATGCTATAGCAAAAATCAGTGCTCTAAAAGATGGCAAATTGCATTCACGTTGCATTTCATCTCATTGCATATTCCCCCTCATCCTATCTTGCTCTTACATCTATGACTTGTGATTTTGGTTGTGCAAACTCTCATTCACTCTTACCAAATTTTCTTCTCGGGATCCTTACGGTCTTTGACAGGTATTGCACCTCACACACCCTACACATATCACCTACCCATTGATACTTATGTCTACATTCATTAAATTCATTTATCCATTTACATCCATCCATTTACCCATTTTACATCCATCCATTTATCCATATTGCATCAATTCATTAAGTTCATCCATTACACATCCATTCATTTATCCATATTGCATACATTCACTAAATTCATTTATCCATTTACATCCATCCATTTACCCATTTTACATCCATCCATTTATCCATATTGCATACATTCACTAAATTAATTTATCCATTTACATCCATCCATTTACCCATTTTACATCCATTCATCCATTTATCCATTTACATATTATATCATTTACATTAAGTCCATTTATCCATTCATTTACCCATATTACATCATTTACATCCGTTCATTTGTCCATTTAAATTAAGTTCCTTTATCCTATTACATTAATCCATGTCGGTTCATTATGATCATTCATTCATACATACATCATTAAAAGGTCCATATTACTTACATCATTAATACACTTGCATTCTCATTCATAAATCATTCACATTATCCATAATCACACATGCATAAGTACAACATTCACATCATAAAACAACATCCATATCACCACAAACGCATCATATACATATGCATAACATACATCAGCTATCATAGGAACATCAATAAAACATCATATGCATACCATACATCACCAAAATGTGTGGCATAATATCAATGGGGACCCTCACATATAATCATCATAATAATACAATATCCATTATCCAAAATATGGTCACCACATGCTCACCTCCATATCATGCCCAAAATAAGGTGCATCTGAAAAAATGCACTACACTACCATTTGGTACCTGTCAAAGGCCCCTGTATCTTGTCACCTATCCTTTGCCTGTCCTGAGCTGCCCACACCTGACCTTTGAGGAGACTCAGGTATTGGTCCCCTATATGTCGGAGTCCCCTAAGACTCACGCCCTGGGGTCCCAAACCGAGAAGGAGTCGGCTGGAAGTCACTGTATCCTCTGATCCGTGTCCCTAAAGACTAGGACAGTGCTGACATCTGGGGTGTCTGCCTAACATACTGCACTGTATGTTGAGTCAGATCTGGCACTGCCTACTCATACACACCCCTCCAGTACGCTGCCTCATGCATATAATCATCTCTATGCCCCACCTAGTACCGAGCGACATTCCACTCATACCTATACCTATCTCACTCTCTGCTCATGACCCGTCACTCCTGCTCCCATGCCTCCTGTGTTGTTGTCAGTAGTTGTATCTGCTCTGCAAACCTCTCCCTCTCTGCCCGCATAGTCTCTAGCACCGTCTCATCACCTCGACGTGCCTGTGCTATATCCCTTTCAATGTTCTTTGCCCGACCCACTGCTGAGTCTCTCTGGAACTGCAAGATCTGGACTTGTCTCCATAAACTATCCCTCTCCCCCTGTAGTGCTTGCATCTGTACCTATACACTATCCCTCTCCCCCTGTAGTGCCTGCATCTGTCCCTGTGCACTCTCTCTCTCCCGCTGCATTGTGTCTAATCCGACCTCTGCCACCTCGATTCTCGCCCTCATCTCCTCTACGGATGCCTCTGCTGAAGATACCCTCTCCTGCAGTACTATCCTCTCCTCCTGAAACCCTGCCACCTAAAGTCTTAGTGCCTCGATCTCCCCCCTCCTGCTGACTCCGGCTGACCTTGCATCTGCACAACTGTCATCGCTGCCTCTAGTCTGTCTCGATCCCATGTCACCCGAGTGAGCTCCCCTCGTACTCTCTCCATCCCTACTCACATCTCATCCCTCTCCCTCTCAACCACCTATATATCTGTCATCAACTGACATACAACCCGCTCAAACACTATCGTTTTTGTCTCCTGCACCCTCTCCACCTTTGCCTCTGCCCTCCTAAACTCCTCCTCTAGCCCGGATATCCTCACCTAGGCCCCTCTCAGTAACACCATCGGATCATCCACTGCAGCTGCTGGTACTATGGCTAAGGGATCCATCAACTGTACATCCAGGTCCATCGCCTCCCCCTCTCTCCTCCTACACTGGCTCTGCCTGACACACCACCCGAATCCTCTGTGGCTATCCTCTCCTCCCCACTCTCATCAATCTCCATGGCTCCCCCACCTCCTGCTCAACCAACTAGACTCTCCTCTGTCGACTACTCTTAGGCCTTTCCTCGGGCTTTCTTCTAACATCCATCACCCTCTCAACCTCCTCCTGCAGATCTCTAGCTCTCACATCCACCGGTGGCTCTGGGACTCTTGCCTCCTCTTGCTCCGCTCTTACTTGCACCCACCTCCACCATAATCTAACACCAATCCCTGGCTGAGCAACCCTCCCCTCCACCACCCGAAGCATCTCCACCTCTGGTTCACTCTCCAATCTCACCACCTCTATCTCCTCTACCACAACTCTCCTCGCCCTCCTCAGTCGTTGACTCCTCCTCACTCTACCCCTCCTCACCGGCTGATCTCACACGAAACCCTCCTCCACACCACCACTCTCACATCCCTCCTCCTCATGTCCACCTTGCTTTGGCTCTTCCTCCTATCCCTTCTCCTGCTCATCCTCTGGCCCCCCCTCCGTGGCTCCCACGGCTAGCACCTCCGGTGCCACCCTCTCCCATCGGTGGTTGCGAAATCACCGATCATATTGATCTGTCACTCCTGCATCCTCTTGACCCTCCCACCTGCCATCACCCATGCCTCCCTCACACCCCTCACTGACAATGCCGCCCTCCAAGGTACCTCTATGGTAAGCCGATGAAACATAACCGACACTCCTAGAATATCCTGCACAAGGCCAAACTACTACGTCACTCAATATGGATGATGCATCTCTACTATGTGCCTTGGGCTCCCAATCAGGAAGCATTTGCACATAAAAAATCCTCGATGTCTCTCCTCCTCGGTCCTCCATCCTCTAAACTGCCGAAACATGTATGGCCACCATATAATGTCCTCCTCCCATAAATCATCGAATGCTCTCCTCCACCGCTCCACCTCTGCTTGTGTTTCATACCATAGGATGCAACCCCTGGCTGCCCCGAATTGCCACGCCAATTGCTCTCTCTCATCCAAGTCTCCTCCCCTGATCACTATGGGCCTCGTCACCGCGATGTGCATCCATCCTCATACTTGCAGTAGAGTCTAGTGCGTCAAGCTCTGCACCCCTCGATAGCAAATCACGTGCATGTCCCGATATAACTGGACGAATATGCATGACCCTCAAGAGAACTGTCCATCCCTCCACTCGACAATATGCCAAATCACCTCCATATACCGTAGGCTGCAGAAGCACCTACTTCGGTCTAGCAATGGAATCCCAGTGATCAAACAACATAGAAACAGTGGTAATGCCGGCACTCCCAGGGTTAGGTATCTGTCTACATCCAACCCCCCCTCTGTACCGACAAGTCCTCTTGGCCAAATAACACCATAACGGTCTCATCTAACTGATCTCCTCTCACCTCCTCCTCGCTCACTAACCGTCTCACTATCGGTAACCTCAAGATCCACCACACATCCTCCAGGGTCACTGTCATCTCCCCTATCGGCAAATGGAACGTCGACGTGGCTGAGCTCCACCTCTCTATAAGGGCTATCAACGTTGCCCGATGAGCCCTCATCTCAGGAAACTGTATTAAGTGCAGTAACCCTGCCCACTCCAAAGCTACATGATCCACTCTGGTCATCACCTCCATCGACGTCGCCAACGCCTTTGACCTTCGCTCATCAGTCCATAATCTACCAAAATTCTGCAAACATTTCATCCCCCTTATCAAAAAAATTCGTCTCTTTTTTTTTTTCTCTATCCTTCTTTCTCTCCTTCTTTCTCTCTTTTTTCTCTTCTTGTCCTCCTCTCTTTCTTTCGCCCCTGCAGTGGGGCTGACTCACCCTCAGCCTGCTAGGGCGGACCCGCTCGTGGCTTGCTGGGATGAATCCCCCCTTATAGTGGGGCAAACCCACCCGTGGATCATTGGGGTGGATCCGCCCCTGCGACTGTAGCGGGGCGGACCTGCCCCGGGTGGTGCCCCCTCGGTGGCTTCTCCCATTGCCTCCCATGGCGGCACGGCCGGGCTGGCCCTCGACGGGGTGGCACCACCATGACTGGCGGGGCTGCGCCTGCAGCGGGGCAGATTCACCCCCGACCAGGGAGGACCCGTCCTTGCAGCAGGGTGGATCCACCACTGACTAGGGTGGATTCGCCTCGCCACGGGGCACCCCCGCCCCTAGCCAACGCAACTGGGGCGGCCCCCGATGGGGCAGCGGCGCCGCTTCTATCTACCCCACAATGGGGTGGACCCGCCTCTGCAGCGGGATGGATTCGCCCCTGGCCGGAGCGGACTCGCCCCGCAGCGGGGCGAACCCACCCCACCCCGGGGCGGATCCACCCTCAGCAGGAGCAGACTCACCCCATCGCGGGGCGAACCTGCCCCACCCCGGGGTGGATCCACCCCCAGCAGGAGTAGACTCACCCCATCGTAGGGTGAACCCGCCCCACCCTGGAGCGGACCCGCCTCGACCGTGGGGCAGATCCGCCCATATACGCCCCCCGATGATAGTTTTTCTTCCCCGCCCCCAAAAGGTCACTTTTTTTTCATTTTTTTTATTTTTTATTTTCCTCCCGCCCACAAAATCCGTATTTTACATTTTTAGTAAACTATTTCAAAAAGTGTTAAAATTACAAAAATAACGCATGTGGGTTTTGTCGTTTACCTGGCGGGGCTCATCCTGCTGTTGGTACGACTGTCAGACCTCATCTATCCAGTGGACGATCTCGGTGTCATTATCTCCCGGCATCTTCACTACTCGTATGTTTGCTTTCTCTTCTTTTCTCAATTGTTACATTGCAAATGAGGTGAGGTAATTTTCAAAATTACCTTATATTCACTTTTAAAGAAGTATTTTTACCTTTTATTTACCTTTTTATTCCTCTGACTAATCCCTTCACTTCCCAGGGCCACCATTTGCACCCCTTTGTCCAATTAACTTCGTTCAAAAGGAAAACTTACCTAATTTTTTGCTCTCTTTCCAACTATACCATCCGTTTCTTCTTATCGAGATGTTACCTGGGACCCTTCTTTTTTCCCCGTCACCCTCTCGAGGGGGCATACCCTTCACATTTACCAATTTTCTCAGCCGTAATCAACCCTTTTCCTGGATTGGGGCATATTCATCCATTACTCCACTAATTTTGTCTCAGATCCTCCTCCCCATGCTGGGACAACATCTTCTGATTACTTCCTCTATAGAGTCATCTACACTTTCTTTTCTTTGAAGCATGGTTATTCTAACAGTACTTCAAACAGGGGCAAAATGTAGACATCCAAATTTGATTACTTCCATATGATCAAAATCATCTATTATATTCATCTATTCCATTAATAGTGATTAAATAATTTATTTAATCATTATTTCATTTTCTGCTTGAGGTTCCTAAAGTATGTAATTAAATAAATAAAATACTTTACCTTACACCTTGTTCTTCTCTAAATTAAATAAATATGACAAATTATTTAATTTAGTCTTTTAACCCATTTGGAATAAAATCAATTTTTAATTCCCCTTTTTCTCTCTCCTTGTCACATTCTCCATAACCCTCTTCTAATCTAGATTAAATTAATTAATTTGTGATTAGGATGTGCACCACTTAATCTTGATTAAGTGTCACATCCTCCATAATCTCCCACTTGCTTCTAATCTCTCATTAATTATCTTAATCCTATATTTGCACAACCTTAATTAGAATCATTAGCCACATTTAGCTTACCTTTTCTATTCAACCTTCCCACTTACCATTTTTAGCCTGGACTCCCTTCTTTATGTGAATTTTTAATTCACATTTATTTAACCAAGGTTCCTCTCTTCCCCATGTGAATTTTTAATTCACTTTTGTCATTTTACATGTGCCCAAGGCTTCTAGAACCTTGGACTTGTCACATCACCCACATGTGACAAATCTTCAGCTTTTTGGAGGCCTCCTTTTATCTAATAAACTCTCCATTAAATGTAAATTTTTAATTTACATTTATTTTTCCCACACACTTCCCCTTTTCCCATGGAGATTTTTGAAGAATTCTAAAATTCCTCAAAAGTCTCTTTCATCCTCATTTGGGGACAAGAAGTTCTTTTTTGAGGAAATCTTCTCATCCCCCAAGGTGCCCCAAAGGTACTTGTCCTTCATCCACCTCATGTACTTCCCTTCCACCTCTTGTCCTTTCTTACACCTCATTTCCACATCACTCCACCCTAAGACATCTCAAATTCCACATGTCAAGATGTGAGGGCTTGTGAGTCCTCAACTCACCATAGCCCTTCATCTTGATCTTTGTTGGATCAATCCCAACTGCTGAATTTTCTAGAGAATTCAAATTAGCCTATAAATACCCCTTCAATTCCCTCATTTTGAGGATCAAGTCTTTTGCAACAAAACTCTTGCAGAATTGCCATTCAAGCTCTCATCTATCATAGCATTTAGCATCATCAATTCATCTTGCATCCATTCAACTCCATTGCCATCCAAAGAGCACACAAGACTTCAAAGATCAAGGGCCAACCAAGGAAGCAACAACATGAAGGTATAAGAAGCATTCCATTTATTTTATCTTGCTTTCATATTGTGCATTTTCTTAGGTTAATCATTGAGGTGCCATTTTATCTTGTTACTTCTTCTCATTGCATTATTAGTTTTTATCTAGCATCTCACATTAGGAGTAGCATTTTATTAGGATCACAGGAATATTCCTCCTTTGCACATTTCTCCAAAAAGAATATTGCCATGGAATATTCCTTCCCCCTTTTTGCACATTAAAACTTTGTTTTAATTTACTAAATATCTAATTTTCCTCACCCATGAGAATATTCTAAAGAATATTCTCTTTCTTCACTCATTTGAAAAAAGAAATATTCTTCCTTATATAAAACTTTCAACAAGAATTCTTGTGCAAGTTTTGAAAGTGTGTTTGTTTGGAAGAACATGAACCCTTGATTCTTTCCGTGATCCATTTGATCGTTGATTCTCACCCATTGATGATAATCCATGTTCCATGTTTCATCTTTCCTCGAATTTTGACCATTTATTAACCTTTTTAATATCAACCCTTCATTTCTCATTTTTCCTCCTATAAATAGGTTACTATTTGGAGACAAATGGATTGATCTTTTAAGATAAAACTTATGCTATTAAAATCACTTTCATTTGCACTCATATTTAGCACTTATTTAGCATCTTTTTAGCTTAATTCACTTTCATCATTATCTTAGCTTCCATTAATGACTTCCATAGTAACTTAGGGTTTTAATATTTTTTAATCTTAAACTCCATTTAGATTAGCTTTGCATATAACCATATCGATCATCTTAGAATAGATCATGTTAAAATAGCTTGCATCATGTTAATTTAGCTTCAAATCATGTTTTCATACACATCTATCAGTGGTTTCACCGATTCTCTTCAATCAAATTGATCAAAACAAGCTCATTATCCATAGGATTGGAAAAGGGTCACCATTCCATATCAATGCGACACCACTCCCCCAATAGGATAAGTTTCAATTGATTAGAATAGATTTTTTTCAAGATTTCATATTTAATATGCTAGTTTTAATGGATGCTTAGTTTAGTTTTTTATTGAATGATCTTATTGGACTGATGATTAGTGGCTTGAATATGCTTTGAATCCTCATGGATCAAGTGTAGTCATCCCATACTAAGCCATCAGTCATAGTGAGATATTTTAACTTGGTGGTTTTAGAGATTTCTAAATGATTGAAATAATGGCCTATACTTCTCATTCAAAGATAATTTTTTTATGGATCTAAGTGTGAGTTGTGGAAGTTGAATATGGAAGATCTCGTAGGAGAAAAAAAAGCTGAATTTTGTAGCAAAAGAAAGAAAATTTGATGGAATTTCCATTGAATATTGGAAAAGGTTGGAAAATAAATCACAAGGAACCATTCAATTGAGTCATGGATTTTTTCCTCTTGAATGTATCAAAAGAGGCTATTGGGTTTGTAAATTAGAATAAGATAGGTGATATCTATCAAAATAAATGCTTGGTAAATAAACTATATCTCAAAATAAATTTATATAACTAGAAATGAAGGTGATTTTATTGCAAAATATTTGAATTCTAAATTAATTTTATTCTAGGATAGCTAGCCTTAATTGGTTTTTAAACCTGCTAAATAAGATAAAAGTATCTTATTGCTTTGTTATTTTCTTGAATCTTGAGATAATTTTATTATTGCTAGTAGTGGTAGTGTTGTAGAGACAAACATGGAATTCCTCATTGCTACATTTCTTAGTGAAGAGATAGAGGATAAATTCTACTTATGAAGGTTCTAAGGATTTCTTGCATATTTAGGGAAGTACCAAGCTCAAACATGGATCTAAAGGGGAACAAAAGAAAATAAATACAAGTCAAAAGGATGGTCTTAAAACCCTACAAAGAGAAAAACATTGGAACTATGGAAAAAATGGGACATGCGAAGAAGGAATTTACAAAATTTAAAATATATATTTGATGATTCCTTCATAGATAAATACTTTAATGATGGAAATATTAATGATTTTTTATTTTTTCTAGTGTTACTAGTGACTCTTATTTAATTGATTTGAGTTTCTCCTACCAAATGACTCCTCACAAAGAGTGGTGCCTAAAATACCAAAATTATGATAGAGGATAATTTTTTATTGGTTAAAAAATACATATCATATTTTTGGTAAGGGAAAAGAACAATTATGTCTTGGTGATGGGAGTGTGAAAATTCTCCATGATGTTTTTGACGTTTTATTACTTGTGAGAAAAAATATTTCTATATCTAGTTTGAATGATTTTATAGTGAATGTGACATTTGATGAGCATACTTATAGGTTGGTGAGAGGATGGTGGTATTGAGATTCTCAATATGTTGGAATCTATCTGAGCTTGATGTCTCCAAATTTTATAATTTTACCAATCTAATTATAAATTTTATAAAAATCCATGTTATGGTACCAAAATTTGGGTAACATTGGTGATAAGGTCATTAACTAATAAAATTATGGTTGATATTCTTTTTGTTTGCTTTGATAATATTTTGATTTATATGAGCGTTGTGTATTTGGAAAGAAAAATAGATTTTTCTTTCCTATTGGACATACTAGAACAAATATATTATTAAAAATTATACATCCATATGTGTTTAGTCAAATTTAAGTTGGTTCAATGGGTAAATCTCATAATTATGTTACATGCATTGCTAATTATTCTAGATACACCTAGGTTTATTTCCTATAATATAGATCTAAAGTCTTCTCTAAATTCAAGGATTTTAAGGCACTTATAGAGAAATAGTTGGATAAAAAAAAGGTGCTAAGGTATGACAATGGTGGTGAATATTGCCTTAGGTAATTCAATGATTTTTATAGACATGGAGGTATTTTGTCACATAAGACTACCCTAAATATATTCCTAAATAAAATGGGATTACAAAGAGGATGAATCACACTATCACATCTCCTGTGGTCAAACAATACGAACAAAAAAAACAAAAAATATTTCAAAATAGGAAAGGGGATAAGGAGACAAGTTGGTGGCACATGTATGAGTGTATAGGTACAAAGTGAGGGCTTAGGTGCCATGAATAGATAGTTATTTTCATGTCATTAAAGAAGTACAACATTCTCTCCCCCCATACATGTTCTCATGCTAGAAATAAAAGGTATTAGCATAATGAGGAGGCACATTAGAATTATGTGAAAGAAGAAAAACTTTGTAGGAGAGGAAGATAAGAAAACCCGAGGGGTGATCCCACAAAGCTGGTTTACAATTTCTGAGAGGAACATATTTTTGTTGAAATCACATATTTTTAGAAAATATAATGATTTAAGCCTTAAAATGTTCCATTTTAAGGATTCCAATTGAAGAGGATTTGATCAAACCACCTTAGATCAAACTCTCTTGGATAGAACCTCGCTAGTTTTAAACCATACCTATAAATGAGTCTCCTTTACACCTATCAAAATGTTGATAAATAATCACTTTTGATTTACCTTTTGGGGATCAAATGAATTCATTTAAAATTTATTTCAGATTATTATGGTAGTCCTTGGAATGGTCTATCCAAAAAATATAATTTTAATATGTTTTGGTTTTATTATGTATTTTTTTTTTAAGTTTTATTAAACATACATTTTCATTGAAAATGAAGGTCTATGTTCTGCACATGTGGAAAAATAGAAGATTATAAAAAAAAATAATCCAAAAAATGAGTGCACGAGATATTGAAGTCCTTGATCCAACAAAAAAAATAAAATTGAATTTCGATATATACAAAAAAAGTTACGCGTTATACGGTCGCGCGATGTCTGAATTGTAATTGGTTTGACTTCAAAACTTGATTAAAGAAAAAATATTCAATAAAACATTATCTAACCAAGTGAAAGCACTAGATATCGGAGTTACAAATCTAAATTCGAAAGAATTATAATTTTATCTTTCATGGAAAAAAATTTATGCGTTATACAATGTGCGTCACTTTTAAAAAATGTTGTTTTCTGAAAAAAAATCAATTTTCGTGGGAGATGGAAAAAGAAGTGCAATATGATTCCAAAAATTTGATTTTTTTTTTTTTTAGAATCTATAGAAAAAATGTGACGAGACTCTACTTTGCATCATCTTCAAATTTCTCACGGTTTAGCCGCTATAGGTGCCTGAATGTGAAGATTTAATTAAAAATAATAATTTCAGTGTCTAGTTTGGCCAAAAATTGTAAACCACTATTGTGGGATCACCCCGAGGAGAAGAGAAGAGGAGGCGAGGGAGAAGGAACATTTAGATGGGTGCTGGCAAGAAGTTGAGTCCACTTTTAGGCCAAAAAGTGGAAGTGTTTTCCCTGATTTCTAGAATTTGACACATTTGACCTTAAAATTTGAAGCACTTAGAGATGAAATCTTCAAAAAAGTCGCTAATCATAAAATGTAGTACTCGGAGCCTAGTTTCCAAATATTTAATTTATTTCAATACCCAAAATGTACATATTGAGTTTCAATAGGCGTTTTTAAAAACCACTATTTAAAAGTCACTTTTTTTTACCATACCATGTATGTGTATGACATCCATATTTTGACCTAAATTATCATATTTTTCTAAATCCTTTTGGGAAAAGATTTGTGACCCAATGAAGCTTGTTTTCGATATTTTTTTGTAAATTTTTATTGAATATATTTTTTTGTTAAATTTTTATTAGGCATATTTGTCATTTTGAAAAATCGTCATGTACAACATGCATAAGATGACCTAAACTTATCATTTTTTGCTTTTTTTTTTAAAAATGAAAAGAATTTTCTGAAGTTTGTTCTTGTGCAATCCGTTCATCAAAATGTTATGTTGATGAAAAGTTATTAAAATAGTAAAAAACCTTGATATTTAAAGTTTATGGACCAGTTTCATTAGAAATTAATTGAAAAATAGAAAAAATAATCCAATTGTAAAAAAAATTATATATTTGGAATCTGCATTGTCTCATCTAAAATAGGTTTTAATTTCGTTAAAAAATTCTACAAAAAAAGTCCTCGACCATATGTCCAAAATCGGTATTCTTTTTCGACATTGCTAGGACCTTCAACTTGCAAGTCAAACCAGGTTGAAGGCCTAGGTTTAGATTCCCAATGCTTTTCCAACCAAAATACAAGGCAGAAACCCGGCCACAAAGCAAATCCAATTTCAAATTTTAGGAAATGGGATCCTGTTTATAAAACGGGATCCCATTTTGTAAAGCGGGATCTCGTTCCCAATATTAAATGTCCTAACTGTTGACAAGGAAACGAGATGCCGCTTTATAAACGGGATCCTGTTCCTTTGTCAATGATCCCCACATTTAATATTGGGAATGAGATCCTGATTATAAAACGGGATCCCATTTATTTTTAACCGTTTTATTTAAATTTACTGTCAAAATTTACCATGAAGTGTGTAACTTCACATGTATGACTGAAAGCAGTAAAATTGGGCTATTTTTCATCAAGTATTGTCTTTACAGGTGGTGACTTGCATTTTTGATTAATTTTTTCAAAGGAGGCATCATGTAAACTGTTTTTGAAGTGGAATTGTGTTAGTTTTGTACTTGTTTGGAGGAACAAAAGGTCTTCAACTTGCAATATGGATTGATTTTTTCAAAGGAGGCATGAAGAAAACATTTTTTAAAGTGGAATTGTGCTAGTTTTCTACTTGTTTTGAGGAACACAAGAGGAAATTTTTTGTCCTTATAGGTCTTCAACTTCCAATTTGGATTGAATTTTTTGAAGATTTTCACTATTGACATTCATTTGTGCTTGAGAATTTTATAATCATGGGAGATAAAGTTCATAATAAGAGGAGGAAGACATTGACTCCTGAAGAAATTGAAGCAAAAAAAGAGAAGAGACAAAGACAAAGAGAAAGAAGAATGAGAATTAAAATAATGAATGATGGGGGAGCATCCAACTCCACAACTATTGAAGATGAAAACATTGAGGAGACCATGGTTGTAGATGAAGCTAATTTGCAAGAAGTCAATTTGGAGAAGAATATGATTATACAAGCAAGTCCTACTATGTCTTCAAATCCTTCTTTCAATGCTATGGAGAATGTTTCAATATGCACAAATCCAGGTACGTCTTCAAATCCACATGTTAGTGAAATGGTAAATTCGTATGTAGAAGTTTTACAAGATGTTGGACTTAACGATGTTGACATTGATAATATTCAGAGAGATGAAACTTTTATAGAATTTTTTGAAAATGAAAATGAGAATGATCCTTTTGTTGAAAATGAAAACAAAAACCGTTTTGTTGATGTAAATGAAAACGAAAACCGTTTTGTTGATGAAAATGAAGATGAAAATGTAAATCGTTTTGAGGTTGAAAATGAAGATGAAGATGAAAATCTAGAATGTGGTGTTAAATTTAATGAAAACACTTTTTAAAAAATTGAAAGTGGTGTTTTCGATAATCTTCCTAGTCAAATTTCTTGGAGGCAAATAAGAACACATGTGAATAAAATATACAAAAAATTCTTTTATCGTGAAAAAATTGCAATTCAATGTCAACTAATGATGCAATTGACGAGGATGCAAAAAATGAGGAAAATAATGAAAAGGTTAGGCTTTTTTGTTAAACCAAAAAGAAAAGATCAATCATTAAAACATGTTATGCCTGTTGTTGTTAGTGCCATTCAGTCTATTGGGAAAAATAGTCAATCTAAAGATAAAAATGTAGTAAGAAGAGCTATAACAACTGCTATAGTTAATAAAGAAACTTTTAATAAAAGAATGGTAAGAAATATTAGTGAAGTTTTAAAAATTAATCCTAAAACATTGCTAAGAGCGGCAAAAAGAAGAGAAAGTATGGAAAATGATCCTATCAACCAATGATGGAGTTTCAGTGGTCGACTCCCGAGGTCTGATATGAAATTGAATGTTGAAATTAAATCTTTGATTGAAAAATATTGGCATGATAATACTAGGGTTTCATCTAATGCTAGAGATGTTTTAAAATTAAGGGTGGGGTCCAAAGTTCACGATCCTCACCCAAAACACCTATTAGATACAAGAAAAATTGAATTTTATAGAAAATTTTTGTGGTGATTTAGTGTTACTTGGTAATATTAAAATAAGTCAAAAGTCTTTTAAAAAATGTAAACCATGGTATGTAAAAATTAATAAGCAACAAATATCTTGTTGTTGTAAAATGCATGTTCAATTTCATTATTTTTATGATTTTTCAATATATACGTTGTACCTTGCATGCTAACATGATTAGACAGGAATGTGGTATTAATATTTAACTAGAAATAATAAGGGAGTTTATTTCAGGTTTTTTTTGTGAAATATCTGATGGTAAATTCTTTTATTTAATTTCTTGTATTTCTGGACAATGCATTGACTATGGAAATCTTTCATTCTTAAGAATTTGTATGCATGAAAGTGTTGGTAATGATTTTGGACAACAATTAGTAGATGTTAAAAGATGTAAGAATGTTCACTATTCTTTAAAAGATGGAAAAATAGGAAAGCGTTGTGATTTAGTTACATAAAAAGTTAGTGTGCATGCATTCATGAGTGAATCTAAGAATAAGATTGTACCAAAATATGTCATGCACTCTCAACATGCTCGATGGCTTGATGGCCAATTTTGCGCATGCAGAAACACATTTCCAATTGGTACTATACTTTCAGTGGTTGATTTTGTGGAAAATTATACTCTAGCTCTGCAAGAGGAAATTCAATCACAGTATTATAATTCAGTGCAAGTAGCTATGTTTGTCCATATTGTTTATAGACATGCAGATGATAGCACTGAGAATGATAGAATTTTTTTGAGGGAGTATCATTTTTATTTGAGCGACAATTGATTACACTCGTCAGAGTTTGTTCAATACTGTTTTAGTATATTTTATAGGAATTTAAGAGAAAGAGGAATCCATATGAAAGAACACCTCATATGGTCAAATAATTGTATGGGGCAGTTCAAGAATGTTGGAATGTTCTATTGGTTAAGTAGGGTTCAGAAGGAACTTAATGTCCAACATATATGGAGTTTTTTTTAAGCTAGGCATGGTAAAGAAGAACATGATGGAGTTGGTGCATGTGTCAAAATAACTCTTGCTAGAGAAAAAATAAAATTTGAAGATGTAGTAAAATTTAAAGATGCACATGGGATTGTGGATTGGTGTAATTCAAGATTATCTGCACCTAGTTCGATGAGTAATCTATAGTTCATTAATTCTTTTGGTTGGTTGAATAAGAGAACATTATACTTAGAGTTGACTATGAGATAATCGATGGATCTACTAAATGGAATTCATTTAGGAGTTTGATAGCAAGCACATGGACTATCTGGACAAGGGAGCTTGCATGTTTTTGCCAGTTTTGTATCTCAGGAGATTGGGAAGCAAGTGAAAATACGAAATGGGTTGAACAGTGGGAGCAAAGATTGTTGATACCTACACAAGCACATGATCAATATGAAAGAACTATTGAAGAAAATGATCAAGTGTTTGTATCTGAAGACTATGAATGTGTTTCAGACCTTTTACAAGAAGGTAATTTAATTCAATTTATTTCACTTTATTAAGTTATTTTGTAATACTAAATTATTTATATGGATATGTGCAAGTTATTAAATCAAATTTTGTTTGCAGGACATGTGTATTTTGTTGTTGCACTTGAGGGGAATGAAGAGAAAACAAAATATTGGTTGGCTCGTTGTGTGGAGACCAAACATAAGTTAATATCACCTCAAAAATATGATGATGGCTATCATTATCCAACAGGTACGGTGATCCCCTTAAGAAAATTTTGATGACAATTTTTTGATCCCCTTAAGAAATTTTTTAGAACAAGTCTTTGATCCCATTAAGAAAATTTTGAGAACTTATTTGATGATGGTTTTCATGTTTTCCAATAGGATTGGTTGTGGTTGTTGGAACTTGGCTATGAAAATACTTGACAAGGAAGAATGATCTACCTCCATTCGAAGATTATGAAGTGCATAAAAAGATTATACATTATTCACATTTGGTGGTGGCAAAAAATATAAAACTAGATCGGTATCACGGAAGACCTACAAATAAAGTGTTATGGACAATTTATATGGAAGAGCATGAGACAATCATAGATGCATTGCAAAAAAGAGAGGATGTAGATGGTACAATGGAATAAGTAAATACAGGTAGATATAGTTTTAGTTTTAAATTTTTCCTTTTATAGATCCTTAAGCCATAATCACAAAAAGGATCTAGTCCATGCAAATTCAACCTAGACAACATGGAATACTTGGTAAAAACGGGTAATTATTAGTTAAAATATATTTAAATACATGTTTCAATTATATATTGATATTGCTTGTACATTAATAGTTAAAATTGGTTTATTATCCTTTTTTGTATCCTTAAGCCATCATTGCATTGATCTCATACTTTGAAACAAAAAGGAGAGGATGCCTGGATTCAACCTACACATGTGTGGAATAATTTTAAATGCAGGTACTTGAGTTGTGTACATATAGATAGTTTTATATAAATTAAAATATGCATGTTTTGATGATTTCATTGATATTGCTTGTATCTTTTTGATATCAGGTGGTGTGAAGACCTACTACATTATGGGCACGAGTTTGAGATGTTCTTGAGATGGCATATCCAAATTTTGTAAACATTGTTTTGAGATGACATATATGTAAATATATGTACATATATGTCCACTATGTCTTCAAATCAATAAATATCATGCAGACATTATTGTTAAATCAATTATATCCTTAAGATGTATTATGACCCCTTAAGACATCCCCTTAAGACATTGTATTATGACCCCTTAAGACATCCCCTTAAGACGTTGTAATATGACCCCTTAAGATGTTGTATAATGACCCCTTAAAAAATCCCATTAAGACGTTGTATTATAACCCCTTAAGACAACTTATAATTAGTGTTGGATGCTATTATTTATTTTAACAACTTATAAATTAGTATTGGATGCCATTATTTATTTTGACAACTTATAAATTAGTATTGGATGCCATTATTTGTGTTGACAACTTATAAAATAGTATTAGATGCCATTATTTGTTTTCACAACTTATAAATTAGTGTTTTTGATAAATGGGTAAAACAGGTTTTACAGGGACCCGAAACCATAAAGTTTACAAAACAAAAAAGAGGACACCAAAGTTCCACCAAAAAAAATGGCTGCCTGAGAAAAGACCAGCAACAACCAAACAAAAAGGACTAGAAAGGTCAAGAAAGAAAGAACAACAGAGAAAGCACAAAGAAAACCCCAACCATTAATTCAGAGTCCTTAGGACAGACTCTGTTTCCGCCTCCAGATCCTGCATATCTTTAACCCCCTTTTTAAAAGTTTGAATCATTTTCAGAGTAAGGGGGGCCTTGCGCTTCAGATTGGCTCTGGTTCTTCTGGAAATGCTAGCTTTCGTATCTTGGCTTTTATCCTCGGTATCCTCCAGATCAACCACCAGAGACCCCTGCTGGGCTTTATCAAGCTTCTCAGTCATCTCATTAATGATTATAGCATTGTGTCTTGCCATACAGTTGTTTTGCTCAGCGACAGTTTTGATGGTATTCCATAAGTTCTCAACTTCAGAGTCAATATTTCTGTTACTATGAACCGCTTCTTTCTTTTCCATCTCGGCAATCTTAGCACCCATTTCATCAATCTTACTTTGCAGGGCCCAGTTTTTAATTTTCAGCTCATTAATTTCAGAGAAAGTCCAATCCAAGAGTTTGGAGTGGGACTCAGAATTGGTTTTGGCAAGGTTGAGATAATATAGAGAGGGCTCTCTTCCAGTGTTAGGGCAAGTATTCTCATGGTTAGGAGTAATAGGGGAATTATCATTAATGTGTATGTCTGACAGAGGGTCAGCACAACGCTCAGAATTGTTGGTATCAGACTCCTTTGACTCAGAGGACTCTTCAGAGTAGGAAACAAGGCTTTTGGCCTGGGTTTTCTTGTCAAAAGAGATGATCTTAAGGGAAGGACTGTCAGGCTCAAGCTCAGCATGGGTTTTACCAGAATCCCTGGAAGGGCCAGCATGCAAGCTAGGGACTTTTCTAACTGGACTAGATTTAGGCAAATAATCCGAGCCATTGGGCTCAGTATCATCACTCTCAGAATCTAGGTTGGTATCCAAAATAGCAGGAGTGGGCACATGGAGATATTCAACAATCAACCTTATTAACCCAGTGTGCAGAATGGGGAATCTTTTAGGATTTTTCTTATTGTCCTCCAAGCTTTACTTCAAGGAGCAGAAAAGATAATAGGGGATAGAGACCCTTACCTTGTATTAAAAATGGTTGAGAAGAGAAAAGTGGTAGCCATAAACTTTTGTGAAGCACCCATCCACTATAATGTACTCCATGATGACCCGTAGAACCTTTCTCCAGATAGCCTTTATGGAATCAACATCGAGTAACTATTAGCAATTTTAACCATACTTAGCCTTTCCTTGTCCTTTTTAGGAAATCTGATCACAGCTTCATCGAAAAAAGCCCTGTCCCTAAAGAACTTCTTCCCATCAGTGGGTAATCCCGTTACATTAGCAATAAGATTTTCGCTGAGTTCCACATTCCTACCAAACAGGGTCAAATTACCATCATTCCAATTTTTGGCAAAGAAGTCTGTGGCCTCCTGGTTAGAGCCATGAAGCTTCTCTAGGAAAGGAATCAACCCTCTGCTTTTAATCTTGTTCCAAACCTTGGCATTTTTTATATGTATTTCGTAGTTGTCTGGCTCATTTCACTTTCTATCTCCTCCCATATCGGCCAACACAGTGAGGTAGAACTGAGCACAAGCCTTTCTAAAATTGGCCCCACCAAATCTAAGAACCCACAAAGCGTGCAGAGTTTTCTTGCAATTTACTCCATTGGGCTCAGTCCCATTCATTCGAATGATTGTGATGTGATAGATCCAACCTGTCCTCATTAAAGGGATAACACGTCGCTTTACCATGTGATTTATCATAATTTAATAAGACACATACATTAAAATTTAGATTGCTAATATTTAGCCAGGTACACACTTCTTTACTCTTAACTCCTTCATTAGCAAAAAGGTCCGCAACAGCATTGGCTTCTCTATAGGCATGTGATATTTTAACTTTTTCAAATTTGGCCAAGTTCAATATGGCTTCCTCAATCCATGAATTGATGGTCCACGAGGGGGGAGACCTGCCACGGAGGTAGTCAATTATGTTTTTGGAATCTTCTTCAAGCCATAGATTTTTAATGTTAAGACTTTGTGCTAAATTTATGATGTGGTAAGTGCCAGCAGCCTCCGCCAAATGATTAGTTTGAGAGCCAAGAGGCAAGGCAATCACTCTAATGAAGTTGCCATAGGAATCCCTTATAACTCCTCCACAGCCCGCCACCCCCGGATTGCCTTTAGCCATGCCATCAAAGTTAGCTTTGATCCACCTGTTTGGCGGAAAAGACCAGCAAACTCCCTCTCTGTCCTTTCTGGCCTTCATAATAGAACTAGACAAATTAGGACTGATGTTCCATTCCTTAGGAGCAATTAGATCATAGTTCGAAAACTCCGCATTCATGGTCTTCCTATCCTTTTGGGCCACGACATTGAAATTTTCCTTCAGGGATCTAACAATTTTATCAAAGACATTATCCATAGAGGCTTCTTTGCCCCTAAAAATTTTGTTGTTGCTTTCTTCCCAAAGGCCCCAAGCAATATGAGGGAAGGATAAATCCCAAAAAAACATGAGCAAAGGATTCCTTGTCGGGGCTTTCCACTGAGAAAAGAGATCTTCAATGGACAAAGGGAAAACCCAAGGAAGGTTCCATAACCTGATGAAATTTTCCCAAAGAGAAGCAACAAAAGATAAATGAAGGAACAAATGACGCACAGATTCAGCCTCCATCTTACAAAAAAAACATCTATTTGGAATTTGAAATCCGCGTTTACATAGGTTGTCAATTGTGAGCACCTTATTTTGGAGAAGGATCCAGAAGAAGATATTAATTTTAGGTATCAGATGTTTGAACCAAGCTTTAGACCAAAAGGGAGGATGATCCAGAGAAGAAGTGATCCTGGCAAAAGCGGATGACACAGAAAAGTTGGCAGAGGGATCATCAATCCAAACCGCACGATCATTCAACTACTCAGAACTAAGTCTGATAGCCAGCAACGAAGATTGGATAGGAGCCAAAGCCTGACTGACACTGCCCAAGTCCACCCAATTACCATTCAATCTATAATCTTTCACATAAGTTCCAAACCGTGCCTTGCAATTCTCATCCCATTCTCTGAAGGAGTTGATTTTTATCATGGGTTCCTTAAAAAGCCATCTGTCTTCCGAGAATCTGGTATAATTACCATTTCTCATTTGCCATCCAATACCATCATCCACAATATTTTTTCGAATGATTAAGTTGTTCTAGCATATAGACCCTCTAGGAAGAAGGTGGGGGTCCTTCTTTATAATGGAAGAACAATTGTTTTCTAAATATTTGCTAGCGAGAATATCAATCCACTCCCTAGAAAAATAGAAGATTCTCCAAATTTTCTTAGCTAAGAGGATTTTATTGACAGTTCTGATTCTTCTTAAGCCAAGTCTGTGGTTCTTTTTAGGTCTACAAACCAGATTCCAGTCAATTAGGGGAAATCTTTTATTTTCCTCAACACCCGACCAAAGAAATATTTTTTGAATTTTTTCAATGGCATCAGCAAATTTAGCAGGAATCTTAAAGAGGCTCAGGGCATAGATAGGAAGATTCTGGAGAGAGGCTTTGAGGAGCTGAAGCTTACCAACTTGACTTAGCAGGGCTCCTTTCCAACCTGCAAGCTTCTTACTAAATCTATCCACCAACGAGATCTAGAAAAACTCAGGAGGTTTCATGCTTAAAGGAAGACCAAGGTAGGTGGTAGGAAAGGAATCCCCCCTACAACCTAGAATTTTTGCAATTTTGGCTTGTCTATGAGCCAGAGTATTGAAGAAGAACAAAGAACTTTTTTGATTGTTGATCAGCTGTCCTGAAGCTCTCCCATACTTGTCAAGCAACTGTTTTATAGATTTTCCTTTAGACACAGTAGCTTAACCCATAAGCATAGTGTCATCAACGATTTGTTGATGTGAGCACACCAGGTTGCCTGAGGAAGGTCTGAGCCCATAAAGAAATTTAAAGTCAACCAGATTTTTTAGATTCTTGCCTAAACTTTCAGCCATAATAGTGAATAAAATAGGAGATATAGGATCACCCTGCCTTAGACCTCTGGTACTCTGAAAAAAGGAGGTAGGGGATCCATTGACCATAATCGATATGGAAGCTGTGGACACAAGTTGTTCCACCATTTGAATAACCCTATTATTAAATCCAAAAGCCTTCAAGATTTTAAATAAGAAAATCCAATCAACTCTATCATAGGCTTTAGAGATATCAAGCTTTAATAGGAAACCTTCGGTCTTCGACTCAACAAGGGAATGAATGTTCTCATGAACCGTAACAATAGAGTCAAGGATTTGTCTACCAGGAACAAAGCCATTATGTTGAGGAGAAATCAAGGAAGGCATAAAAGTTAAGAATCTAGAGGTTAAGACCTTAGAGATGATTTTGTATAAGGAATTATAGAGACTGACGGGCCTAAAAGTCTCAAATTTATTAGCTCTAGGTTTCTTGGGAATGAGAACCAAGAAAGTAGCATTTAATTCTTTTAAAAGACATCTGGCTCCAAAAAATTCCTTAACAGCATTAACCACATCTTCTTCAACAATCTCCTAGAGCCATTGAAAGAAAAACAAAGGGAAACCATCAGGACCCAGAGCTTTACTCCCATCAAAGGAAAAGACAGCCCGCTTGACTTCCTCATTGGTGGGGGTAGCTGTCATAAAAGAGTTGTTTTCCTGGTTGATAATTCATGGTATAGCTTCAACTAGCTGATCTTGCTCATTTTGGTTTATTTCATTACTTGCCGAGAGAAGATGTTTAAAGAAGGAGCTCGCTTGCTTTCTGATATCCTCCTCCTCCTCATACCTGGTTCCATTCACATCTATATGAGATATTCTATTTATATCTCCGTGTTTTGAAGCCGAAAGATGGAAGTACCTATTGTTTCTATCTCCAGCAGATAACCAAAGAGCTTTTGATCTTTGTTTCCAGAACTCCTCCTCCTTCCCAATTATTTCGTGCATCTTCGTAAGGAGCTCATTCTCTTTTTCCTTAGTATCATTCAAGTAACCCTCCTTCTGTATTTTGAATTGAATTGCTCCCAGATCCATCTGAAGTTTAGACTTAATCTTAAAGATGTTCCCAAAAGATTCTTTTTTCCATTTTTTTAAATTACATTTCACTTCCCTTAATTTTTCAGCAATTCTGAACATAGTAGTTCCTTGAATACTTATATTCCATCATTTCTTTATTTCCTTTTTAAGCGTAGGATGAGAGATCCACATTTTTTCAAATCTGAAAGGAGTATTCTTCTTCTTTTTTATTGGATCCACAGTGAAACTGATAGGAGAGTGATCATAACCTATTCTTGTGAGAGCTTTAAGGGAGCAATAGTAATCAAAATACCAATGATTGGAGATCAAAGATCTATCTAATCTGACCTGTATGAGATCCAACCCCTTTCTACGATTGGACCAGGTGAAGGAGGCTCCATGAAGATCCAGATCAATCAGCCCTTGATTATCAATGAAATTCTGAAGATCCTCTTTACTCTCCAAATTAATCTGAGATCCCCCAAATTTTTCACCATTCATTAAGGGTGTATTAAAATCCCCCATAATAATCCAAACTTCTTTATCAAAAATCCTCCTAATGGTAGCTAATTCCAACCAAAAAAAATTTCTCATACCTTTTCCATTAGGAGTATATATGTTCATTTGAATCCAGTTGAAGTTATCTCTTATATGTGTGAATCTAGTAACTATGTGATTCGTACCTTCAAATATTGGATCTCCTTTGATATTGTGGCTATTCTAGAAAGTAACAATTCCTCTCGAAGCGCCATTCGAGTTATTGCCCTAGTTATTGTAGTATTGAAAAAGTTTCATCTTTTCAATTTTCTCCTTACACATTTTAGTTTCTTGAATTAAAAGAATGTTAGGTTTGTGATCTCTAACAAAGTTGCGAAGAACATCCTGCTTGTGGGGGCTATTGAGTCCCCTTATATTCCAGGACATAATCTTCATTATATACTAGGGGAGTTAAGACATTCCAGGATGGTTTTCTGAGATCCATCCGCTATATCCTAAAAGCTATTCAACTCTCTTTTCTTTTTCGAAGACTTTTTACCTCTTGAATTCTTTATTGCTCCACAATCTGCCTTACCTCTTCATCTGGTAGAAATGCCACTTGGGGTCTTCCCTTGTTTGTTTTTTCCAAACTTCTTCTTTGATGTATTCTCCTCTTTATCAGTCTCATCTTGACTGTCCGTCTCTCTACTAGATTCCCAATCCTTTTCATTTGGTAATCTTTTTTCCCAAGGTAAGGTGTCCATATTACCGTTCTCTTGACAAAACAAGACATTACTGGATAGGTTAGCTGAGTAATCCTGTTTTTCAAGGGATTCTAAAACCCTAATAGTGGAGTTGGGATCCATCAGGTGCTCCTCACCCATAGGGGGAAGATTATCAGAAAACGAGTAGAGAAGAGGGATTTTCAGAACCAAGGATAGGCCCTCACTAGGGATATCCTCCAAACTCAGGATCTCTTCATTTCTATCAGAAGGGACTATCATTTCGGATAAGGAAGGAGAAAGGTTCTGATCTCCTTCTCCAGCTAGGGTGCCCTCATTAGAACCTCTTTCCTTTGAAGGAGACTTTAAGTTATGAAGATCATTAGGGATCTCACCTTTATACTCCAAGACCACTTCGATCTCTGAAGAGCTTATCTGATTATCGACTTCTATGTTTTCTAACTCCTGCTCTTTATTTTCCCTCCTTTCTTCTCTTGATTCATTCTTCTTTTTTTTCCATTCCTTTTTTCTAGGTTCTACTGGCTTTTCTTTCTCTAAAGTAGCATTTAAAGGGCATTTTTTTGCCCAATGACCAGATTTCCTACACTTGAAGCAGGCAAATGGAATGGTTTCAAACTCTATATTTTGTTCCCAGGAACCCAGTTTAGATTGTATCTCTATCGATGATGGTAAGTCTGCTTCCTGTGGAACTCCCACACATATCCTTGCAAAAACTAATCTCTTTCAAGCAGCCGTCATTGTGTCGATCGAAAGGAGCTCACCAAAGGAGCTTGCAATACCAAAGAAGATGTCTTCACTCCAGTACTCCAAGGGTAGGCCTGGAAGTCTAACCCAAACTGGGACATTCTCAAAGATGGAATTTGATAGATCCAAGTGGGAGGACCACTTCTTTAGAGCCAAGGAAGATTTCCCTATCACCCAAGGACCTCCACCTCTTACAGCAGTGATATCCTCTTTGCAAGTAAATTCAAAAGCAAAAAACCCTTTGGAAGAGCAACAACTGAGACTTTCCCACTAGTTCTCCATTTATTTTTGACAAACTCCTTGACCACTTCAGTATTTGGTCTAGGGCCCATAAACTTTCCAACTAGAGTTCATTCCATTAGGGCTATATTATGGTCTATAATCAGATCAATGGAAATAGCAAACTTAACTCTAGCAGGGGACGAGATATTTTGCACTAGAGGGAAGGAAGACTTTCCATTAGGTTTTATGCCGAATAAAGAGGTCCAGGTTTTTCAATTGCCTCCAAAACCACCTGTGGTCCCCACTCCCCCACTATCTTTCTCATTTTTACCAGTGGAAGAAGCAGCAGGGATAATCGTCGGATTTTCCTTTCCCCCAGGATCCACCTATATTTTGTCTCCAGAGTCCACATCATCCTGGTCATCCTTACCTTGCTTCTGATTCGATTCCAGCTCCTGATTTGAGTGTCGATTTTCTGATCTTGCTCCACTTCCGGATCCGATTCCATTGCTTTGAATTTTGAACTCCGTTTTCTCCCGCCCGTGTCCGCGCTCGTGATCCATTAATAGAAGTTATTGTTTATACTTATAAATTAGTGTTGGATGTTATTATTTATAGATTTTTTTAATGATTTTGTTCTCTAATCTTGTATGGTATTGTTTATTTCTTAACATTTTATCCTTTTTGGTATATAAACAGATTGCTTTTGTTTGTAAATTATGATTTATTGACTAATTATTGATTGACGTTAATTGAATAAGTTCATTGACTAATTATCACTAATTATTGAATGTACATATCATGTATATCATGTATGAGATCACTAAATTTGCAAAGTATAAATATTAAAATGTCCTATTAATTTCAACTTTAATTTCATATTTATATTTAATTTCACATTAATGTCCTATATTAATGTCTTGACTATGAACATAAAATGCATAAATGTATATGTGTAAATTAAAATTTCAAACAATAATAAAGTCCACAATTTATGTAAATATATTAAGTGCATGAAACAAATATATTAAGCGCATAAAATAAAGTCCATCAGAGTACAACCCATGAACTAAAGTCCAACTAAGTACTTGAACCATGAAATATAAAGTCCAACGGAGTACATGACAAACCAAAAATATAGTCCATGAAATAAACAAATATAACCCACAAAAGCATGTTTCTAGGCCATGTATTGTCTCTATAATCAAGAGATCTCTTCATGCCATGTAGACTATGCAGATGACCTCAAACACTATGTACAAGAGAAAGATGAAATCAGATGTAAGACAATGCAAATTATTTAATGATAATTTAATTTATAATTCATCATAAAATTAAATTACCATCATATCTGGGTTTGGATGCTCTGGTGCACTTGAAGCAACCTCTAAATTCTCTAAATCAATCTCCATAAACAAGACAAAGAAAGTTGAAATTTTATGCACAAGTCTACAATTAAAAATGATTTAATTAAAATTAATTTATAATTTATCATATTTTAATTGTACCATATTCTGAGGTTGTGCACCCTCTTATCTAGGACCTATTTGTACATGCTCAACTACAAGATGTGTCTCATGCGATAAAAGAAAAATAATATAAAACATGTATTAACTCATATTGTATATATATATATATTCAATTTTAAATTTTAAATTAAAGTTATATTCACAATATATAATTTATAATTGAATATAAATACAATAAAAAATTTAAATTACCATTCGATCTAGAGCCTGCTCTGCATGTCCTCCTGGAGGTGTAACTATGTTTGGGTTAGGGCTAAAATTTGCTCTAACAAAGTCCTACAAGATCAAAATTAAAGCATGTATACTTGAATTAGGTTAATATATATATATATATATATATATATATATATTCAAGTTTGCACATTTTGTGTAGAATTTTTTTAAAACAACCTAAAAATCAGAGGCCTCACGAGTAGCCACAACATCTAATGTTTGCTTGATGCCCATTCTCATTGTGGCATCAACCTAGAGGGTGATCCCACAATAGTGGTTTACAATTTTTGGCCAAACTGGACACTGAAATTATTATTTTTAACTAAATATTCACATTTGGGCACCTATAGCAGCTAAACTGTGAGGAATTTGGAGATGATGAAAAATAGAGTCTCATCAAATTTTGTCTATAGATTCTAAAAATATTTTTTTCAAATTTTTTGGAATAATATTGCACTTCTTTTTCCATCTCCCAAGAAAAGTGGTTTTTTTCAGAAAACAACATTTTTAAAAAGTGATGTTCACCGTATACAACATAACTTTTTTTGTATGAAGGATAAAATTATAATTTTTTCGAATTTAGATTTGTAACTATGATATCTAGCACTTTCATTTGGTCTCATAGTTTTTATTGAATATTTTTTCCTTAATAGAGTTTCGAAGTCAATCCAATTGTAATTCAAACATAGGCGGACTGTATACAACATAACTTTTTCTGTATGTATCAAAATTATTTTTCTTTTTTTTTAATGGATCAAGGACATCAATACCCAGCATGAACATATTTAAAAAAAAATATTTTGATAATTTGCTATTTTTCCACATGTGCAAAACAAAGAGCTTGGTTTTCGGTGAAAAACCTATGTTTAATAAAACTAAAGAAACACCTACATAATAAAACCAAAACATATTAAAATTATATTCATGGGATAGCTCATTTTGAGGACTACCATAATAATTTGAAATAAATTTTAAATGAATTCATTTGATCCCCCAAAAGGTAAATCAAAAGTGATTTTTTATCAGTATTTTGATAGGTGTAAAGGAGACTCATTTATAGGTATGGTTTAAAACTAGTGAGGTTATATCCAAGGGGGTTTGATATAAGGTGGTTTGATCAAACCCTGTTCAATTGGAATCCTTAAAATGGAACTTTTAAAGGCTTAAATCATTATATTTTCTAAAAATATGTGATTTCAACAAAAATCAGTTCCTCTCAGAAATTGTAAACCAGCTTTGTGGGATCACCCTAGACATACATGTAGACATTTAACACTTATAATATTTACAAGTGTACATGCACATTTCATATACAGTGAATTCAAAATTCATAATTGTAACTATAATAATGTAAATTAAATAATTTACAATATAAATGTACTTGCCCCTGATCTATGACATCCGATAGTGGGGGAGTGCTTGACAACCCCTTGGGTGGAATTGACGTGGAAGTCGATTGACTCGCCTAAACCAACATAAATATTTCAAACATATATGTCATTCAATTATAAATTTAAAACTCAAGTTAAAAATCATTTCATATATAATTTAAAAAATTGAAATCAAAATACCCCATAAGGGTTGTCGAGTAGGACTAGTGTCGATGTATGTACTCATGGAATAGATGATCGCCCCATCGTTATTGTCATTTGTACACCAAACAGTTTGATTTTTAAAATGTATTGAAATTTTTTCTTTGATATATACATTCATCAAAATTCTTATAAAATGAACATGTAGATGCATATTTATACCTGTGTTGCAGTGTCCTCAGGGTGATGGTCTGCTATAAGAAACTCTATAAATGAACTGATGTGACCAAATGAACCACCAAAATCTCCATGTCCACCCAAACTAGGTGTGGCCTGATTAGGTCCATAACATACTTGATGGAAACTAGTACATACATGTGGGATAGGCCTCGACACTCCTAGAGTGGTACTTAGACCAGCTCCATAAAACACTCCTCCATCATCATCGTCTCTATGCTCCCCACTATTACAGAAGCATGTTGATCAATGTCTCCTACGAGTGTACTAAGGGAACCTAATGTCAAGACCATAGCTCAATGATGCATAGGTGCGGGAATGGGATGACCAAGAGCAACAACAAGGGGTTGTGCATGCATGAGGTATTGGGGATCAACCCTTGCCCCTAACCTCTATTGTGGCATGCCGCCACCAACACCCTGAAATGATTTAAAATCAAATTAATTGGGATTTTACCCCATAACAAACTCTACATACAATTTCCTCAAAAAATATAATGGGCACTCCCAATTAGCATGTGGGGGACTATCAAAAACCATATACCATCGATTCCAAATATGTGCACTCATCTATGGATGTATGCACCACCTCATGAATATTCTAGATTTGTTGGGAGGAATGGGTTGTCGAGTAACGAGGTCGAGAAAGTACGAGGCTAGGTGGGCTTTCGTTATTTTAAGGTCTAAAATTTGTTTATAAGAGAGACTATCAGCATAAAATTGTCTCATCTATTCTTTGTCTCGTTGATGACTATCTGGATTAGAATCAATGGTCCTGATGGAATCCACAATGTTTTGCATCGTAGATGCAAAATGTCTCACATGTGCTGGAATCAATGCTTGACTCTGCATAGCATTTATTTGATTTTGTATGGATGCAACCTGATCATTTATGTGTGCTCGCAAGCGAGCCTCATCAGATGCAATAGGTGTTGGAGGTGACATATTAGGTGGAGGGGGAGGTGGAGGTGGTTGTGGCTAAGGTGGTGGATTGATGATATCATCAATGTTAAAATCATCCATGATATGAGATATAAGTGTGCACCTACATTAAATTATACAAAACTAACATACAAACTTAAAAAATTACAAGAAATAGTTAAATTTGAAATGCACATGCAAATTTGTTTAAATAGAATGTGCATACATATATTAGGATCATATAAAATTGAAACACACATATACATTGATTGAACTTGAGCATGTGCATACCAAATTCAAAATTTAACATGTACATACATTTAAAATAAAAAATACGATGCATAATTTGCATGCATACATCATTAATCTAAACTATGTACATACATACAAGTTTCAAAATTTAAGAACTATATGTAATTTTAATACATGTGTACATACTAAACAATAACTTGAAACATTCACAAAAAGATCATTTTATGTCTAACACACACACACACACACACACACACACACACACACACACATATATATATATATATATAAATTTTCCATAAGGAGAAATCATGATCTAGTAGATAGTCATAAAATATATACTATTATAAATTCATCATTATAAGTTCATAAATTCCACCAAATTCATAAATTCATGTCATGAAAAATATCCATCTAGAACCAAAATCATAAATTCACGTAACTAAAAATATCCATCTAGAACCAAAATCATAAATTCACATCACTAAAAATATCCATCCAACCAAATTTATAAATTCATCACACAAAATATCCATCGTTCACAAAATTCATAAATTGATAACTATTTAAGATCATTGTCTTAATTTAGAATATATTGTGGCTCTCTACTACATCTCTTCATTTAATTATGTTTTCCTTTTCAAAATCAAAAGTTCTCCTCTCCTCTAGCCATTTTCGATGCTCATCTAAGATCCCATCCATAGCCCTAACATGATCAACAATCGTTTGCATCCTAGATGCAATCATCCTCACAGGTGGTGCGACAAATTCTTCATTTTGAATAATGTTGATTTGATCTTGGATGGTTCTAACATTGGAATTGATTCATGCTTGCAAACAAGCATCATTGTTTTCAGGTGGTGGAGGTGGGAGGTTATGACGTGGAGTGGGTGGAGGTGGAGGTGAAGGTGGTGGAGATGGATGGCACATAGGTGGATTGCAAATATTATTGAATCGATCCATATGATCTCTAAGATATGAGTGAACCTACATTAGATTTGTACTTTCAAAATGTAAGATGCATGTTTAGGAAATACCCTTAAACCATTAAATATAAATGGCCTAATTGAATACAAATGATAAAATATGTAAGCCTCATTTATGTCTAAGGCATGTTACTTGAATGAAAATACAATTAACTATCAATATAGGACAATTTACGAATGCTATAGGGTTTATAGTTTAGATTTTAAGATTTAGGTTTTAGGGTAATACGATCGCTTAAGGGGATCTGTGTAGTAAGGTCCTAGTAAAAAATGACATGGATTTTAAGTGAATAAAATTTTGTGAAGATGCCCAAGGCAACCAAATTTCATTAAGGTCCAAGGCAACTTCACCAAATTTTATTCACTTGAGCCATGTCATTCTATCATAGGAACTTACTAAACATAGATCCCCTTAAGCCATCCTATCACCCTAAATCGTAAATTAATCAACCTAGATCATGATTTATCTCATTCATATTATAATCTTGCACAATATTATTATTGCTAAATTTGGTTTACAAAACTTAGGGTGAAGTTTTGGTCTCCCTTGGAATATAATGAACTTGCAAGCTAGTGAAGAACATTTTCTTGTGAAATAGTTGATTGAGATAGCTCTTGTTTCAACTGACCAACCTAGATCATGAAATATCATTCATATTATAATCTTACACAATCTTATTATTGTTAAATTTGGTTGCCTTGGGCAATTTCACCAAATTTTGAGAACTTATTTGATCCTCTTAAGAAATGTCATATTAGGACCCCTTAAGACATCGATTTACGATTTAGGGTGATAGGATGGCTTAAGAGGATCTATGTCTAGTGAGGTCCTAGGACAAAATGGCATGGCTCAAGTGAATAAAATTTGGTGGCATTTCCCAAGGAAACCAAATTTCATTAAGGGCCTAGGAAAAAATGATGTCTTTAGGGTTTATGGTTCAGGGTTTACGATAATAGGATGGCTTAAGGGGATCTTTGTAGTAAGGTCCTATGACAAAATTACATGGCTTAAGGGAATAAAATTTGGTGGAGTTGCCTATGAAAACAAAATTTAATTTTAAGGTCCTAAGACAAAATGAATGCTTTAATGTTAAGGGTTTAGATTTTAGAGTTCAGGGCTTAGGGTTTAGCGAACTTAGGGTGAAGTTTGGGTGGCCCTTGGAATAATGGACTTGCAAGTTAGTGCCTATTATATGAATATTTTTGATTTTATGAATAGATTGACTATTTCCATAATAGAAACACATAATTATGTATTATTAAGATTGAGTTTGATGTATATTTTAACTAGATATTGTTTTAATTGAATATAAGATTATTTTATTTAACATTTTTTTGATTAATATTTCCCACTTAAATGAATTTTATGATATAAAATGTATAATATAAAATTAGTTAATGTTGAATCAAGTATTTTATTTTAGATTGTTTGGAATTGAAAGAAGCTAAAAGAACTTAGAAAAGAAAAATATTTAGATTCTTTAGTGTCTAGGTAACTAGTGCAAAAATTGAGATTTTAGACTAAACTAGAAGCCTAATTAACAAGTAATTGACTAGAATGAGGGTTAATATTGTCATAAGACAACAAGAAACACATGCAAACAAAAAATGGAAACAAGGCATGACTAAGAGAGATCAAAACATAAAATAGAAATGAATGTTGAATAGGTTTGTTTTGTAGTAATCGGGATCTTGTTCCGTGTCCGTCGGTCTGGGACCCTTTAACAAACGGGATCCCAATTTTTAAAAAGTGGGATGCCGTTTGTCACTTAGGCTTAGGATCTTGAACCTAAACGGGATCTCGATTTTTAAAAATCGGGATCCCGTTTATAAAAATCTGGATCCTATTTTTTCAATGTCGATTTTATTTTTTTGGACAAGGCAAAAACTTCCACGTTTCGTGGACTCAAATTTGTGCACTTACCCAAATTGGAAAAAATTCCTCAAATAAATATGGTCTCATGGAATGCAAATGTTGTAAAATATGCATAAATTGAATTTATGAAAATAATTTTAAAATATTGGAGCAAGGGCCACTGACAAGTGAAAATATGAATTTCACAATCATTGTGAGCATCCTCCCTACCTACAATGAATTGAAACATTTTGAACATGCTATGGATGTATTTTAAATCTTGAAGGATGGAATAATGTCATCAAACACGAGAAGAATCAAAGATGAGGGATGAAAAAACAAGAGAATAGGAATTTCATGGCCTTTTTTGGGGAAAATTTCTTCTATCTAAAGGACACAATTTTAGTGTGAGATATGGAGGAATACTAGAGAGGGGAATGCAAAATCAAAGACTAAATTCTATGTGAGTTTGAGAGGTAAGGTGGGGCAGAATATTAGTAGAAGTGGTGTGGTGCAATGAGGAGGAATAGAAATAAAAGAGCTATGCTTCACTTTAATGCATGGGTAGGGGCAACGACACATCTATTATAAATGGGTTACTTATTTCCTTCTATGATTAATATTTTTCCAATAGTTTTTCTTTATTTATTCTCATTGAAATGACATACTTTGTTCTACAACCCTATAGTAATTTTTGTTGAAATTTGCCTCAACTTTCTGGTCGACCCATATGAAGACTTAGGCATTTTCACTCTATTTCGGGCCTTTACCGCCATACTTTGGGTCACCCTGTTCGATGGTTGGGCGGTGTTACCTCCTTATCGCGAAGGTGGCTCAATGGTGGCGAGGCAGTGTGGTGAGCGGCAGGCTGGCGACACTTTGGTTCACTACCTTACGATAGGATGGTCCAGTTGGTGGCAAGGTAACGCGGTGAGCAGTGCATAGGTGGAGGAACGACCGTGTAAGGTTTACTGCCTTTACCACAGGCAGTGGGTCCACTCATCGCGATGATTGTGGTGAGACTGCTTGCGGTTCATCTGGCGGTTACCACCCTACCGTGGGGTGGCCTGTCGGCCCCCACAGTAGCATGGTTTAATCGCTAATAGTTGTGCTCGGAGGTCACCACCTTATTGTGGATCTTCACTAACTGGGTAACAGGGAACCAAAGTGCCACCTTACCATGGATCTTCCATTACCGATTGGGAGCCAATCCAAATGACTAAGACCTTCTTGATGATTGAAGCAAGCCTAATGACCATGACCTACCTACACCTCTTGTTGGATCTATAACTCTTGTTTCTTAGGAATTTAATGAATTGTTATTTTGTCTCTTTTAATAAATTCATTTAAGGCTTGCCCTTGGATAAACTTGTGGTGTGATGTTATTCCACCAACAATTTCTTAAGTGGATGTACGATGTAATATACTTCTTTATACATAGAATATATAAGACACTGATTCATGAGAAAAAATAAAAAAATACATTACACTAATTTAAGATATAGAAACTTTAATGTCTATAATTTCAATTCCAGCACATCTATTTATACATGAATTAAGTACTTAAATTGTACTATCAAATCAAACTCAATAAATATTAAGAAGATTTAAATCACATATAATTTATATATCTTTTAAATATTAATATTTTACTTCTTTTAAAAATATACAAATATTTCTAAAAAAATAAAATCATATACAAATATTTCCACTACCAAATCAAGTGTTCCATCCCACACTAATGAATATGACAATCCATAATTTAGTGGAAATGAATGTACACTAGGATCTGAAGACAAAGATGTATCCTCCAAATGTCGCTCAAAAGTCTCCAAAGTCTAAGACAATTCTAAATTGTGAAAAATGATCATGTGGAGAAAGAATAAGAGTATTTAAAGGTTCCCCCATAACATCTAAATAAGATGATCCAACTCCATAAAAATATAACATCAAGGAAAATATGAATATCCATAATAGTGTGCTCCAATTCTACAAGATGAGACTCATAAAAAAACCTACAAATGTCTATCAAGTACTCATCCCAAGTACTTGTATCTAGGAGACAATGAATATTTTTTGCATTGAATCATTAGAAGCTATCGATGTAGCAATATAATTTTCGTTAGAAGAAACAATAGATGGAGGAGATAGAATACAAGGCTAAAAAAATAGATCATGTGTGAGAATACCCAAGTTAAAATAACCAACATTATCCTCAAAATCAAAGTCCACACTAAAGTGTGATGATCATTTAAAGGATCATATCTATCATTAGGAGAAAATTCTAAAAGGAACATACAATTGAGATGTATGATCAACCATCTCTATAGAAATAATCTCTTTTCCCTTCAAATCTCTAATGATAATAAAATCATAGGTAAATTTCATAGTATTCTCTTTTCCACCATAGGTAATCTGATAAATGGAAAGGAGATTATTTGAGAAATGAGGTATAAAAAAAAATCATTAAATGTTTCATTGCAATATCAATAGACCCCCGTTCCAATTAAAACTATGTAAGTAAATGATTTCCCATCAGAATAGGTGGCATACCACAATTCTCAAAAGAAGAGAACATAAACTATGAAGAATTCATGGGTATGTGCAAGATTATCATGGAAAAAATAGGTCATTGCAATATCAATAGACCCCCGTTCCAATTAAAACCATGTAAGTAAATGATTTCCCATCAGAATAGGTGGCATACCACAATTCTCAAAAGAAGAGAACATAAACTATGAAGAATTCATGGGTATGTGCAAGATCATCATGGAAAAAATAGGCCCTTAAGTGGTGATGAAAATTCAGAAAATCAGAGTTAGGCAACTTGATGTAAAAAATTGAATAAGTTATCTATATTATTTCAAAAATATGTAAGAATAGAATCTATAGCAAATTGAATATAGTTCTAAACTACTAGGTTTATTTTAAAAAAAATCTATTTGGTGAAATATTGAACTTTCAATGCAGTTGTACTTAAATTTTAGGGAAAAAATAAGAATTAGGTGTCTGTCTGACCACCCTAACCACAATAAAATGATAATATTTTAGATATAAGTAGAGGACTCATGTCCTGATGTGATGCATATTTTTTTGTAATTTTTTTCCAAGTAAATAATTAATTATGAATTTTTTTATTTCAACTTTTAAAAAATATAAAAACTTGTATGTTTGACCACCTTAACTTGGTAAAAAATTCATGAAATTCATTTTTTAAAAATCCTATAGTATGCAAAGCATAGAATGTGTCGCATGTTTCAGATTCAAAAAATGTGATACCGTTTGAAAGCTATAGATGTTTTTCAATCATCCTATCAATCAACACTTTAGTCGTAATTCAAATAGAAAATGAATAATAATTATTTATTAAATTCAAAGTAAAGCATAATTTATATTGGTGGAAAGCTAAGAATCTCCTTTAAAAACCCTTTTCGTTTCATCAATTTTGGGTAAAAAAAAGTCGTTAGCCACATGGGCCATCATATCACTTACATATCACCACTTTTTGGCCCATCATAATCTAGAATATATCTCCCTAATCCATGACCTATAAAAGCACAAAGAACTTGAAATTTATTTTTACATGTTCCAATAGTATGGCCTTTTTCCTTATCAAGTTCTATTTTTTTGAATGAGAAGAAGTTGAAGTTGACATTTTGGAAGGAAAGCTATTTTTTTTCTTCTCAAGAAGAGGTTCCAATCAATGTCCTTCTTATAACAACATTGTTCTTCATTTCCAACCTTCTTACAATATACACAAGTAGGTTTCTCATTCTTAGATTATTCTACTTTAGACGAGGAATTTATATGTTCTATGAAAGTAGATGTGGATTGTGTGTTCTTCATAGGCTTGTTACTTTTCTTCTCTTTTCCAGTAGAAGCTTTCTCATCCTTTAAAATCAAGGCTTATGACCTTGAAGACTTCAAGGTTCCCATTTGAATAAGATTATCTTACTCCCTAGTAAGTTGCAAAAATCCTCAAAATAAGCCATCTTAAACTCACTCTCGAGCCAAAGAACTCTTTGTAGCACATATCTAAAGTAGAATAAAACATTGAATATCCAAGTCCTAGCTTTGAAAGAACTCTTAGTAGATCATCAAGTGTATTTGATTTTTCAAATTTTCAACCTTCAATTTTTCTCTTAGTAACTTGAATTTGGTGAAGTCATGTATGTTGTCAAAATTACATGGATTTAGAATTATTAGATCATTTTATGACAAGTGTCCATGAAATTTATCTATTTTCTCAAACAATTTTGACAATGTGGTCCACATAGCCATAAGTGTATCCAATTTTTCAATGTGAAAAATAACTCAAGAGAGACATGTACACACATATAGACAATAGATTCTTCCCAATTATTCAACCACTTATTGTTTTTAACTTCAATGTTGGTTGGTGCACCATCATGCCCATGAAATATCTTATGCAAGCTCTTAACTCTTCAAATTTTGGTCATTTTAAATTTTTATTTAGGATAGTTGTAAGGTGTTAGAAGTGGAACCAAAGATTGCTCCATAATGAAGCGAGAGAAAAAATCAAATCAAAAGGAATGCAATTACACACACAAGAAGATTCCCCTCGATTCACTCAATCAATGACTCCCCAACAACATATGATCTTGAAACTTTATATTTAGTGCAATTATAGGTGCCACTTTCCAAAAATAGTGAAGTGCTCTTGATCTTAATTCATGCAAATGTCAAAATTTTCCATAGAAATGAAGGCATATTTTGATAAAATGAGATTAACTTGATAATATCACTTTCTAAAAAATGCAACAAAAAATGTTACCATACAAGCCTAAATGAAGCCTTCAAAGTTCTCAAAATGAGAATTTCCTGGCAATACTTGTGATACTTTATAATTTCTAAAAATACTGGATACTAAAATTAAAAAAATTATAACAAGACAAAGCTCACAAAATTTTACCCCAAATAAAAAAAATTCTTACAAAAAGGAGCCCAAAAGATTGAGAATAGATCCTCTAATTTAAAAAAATAAATCAAAATGACAATAGTGAGGGGGCAGGTTGGGGTGAGGACAATATGTTGACACCACATTGACGTCAACATCTAATCAACTAGAATATTCTCTCACCTTGTTGGAATATTATCTTGAGCATTAAATGTCATTTGATTGTCTAAAACCACACATTTGTGTTGAAATTATTATTGTCAAGGTAAAAGACCATTATTGGAGCTTATAGTAGTGGTTTTCAACATAGAATAGTAATTTTACAATTATCTTGACATTATATTCCTATTGGAATATTCAAGCTTGATTGGCACAAGTAAGGGTAGCGAGTATCACTAGTGGGAGGCCACGAGGTACCCATGAGAGCACTAGTAGGTACTACTAGATCCTTTTATGTAACAAATTGCACAAGTGGTGCCCATAGGGTACTACTATGTATTTTTATTTAAAAAAAATTAAAATTAAAAAAAAAGAGAATTTTTTAATTACCCAACAAAATTGAAGATTTATTGATGCTTGCACATGATTTTAGTCGTGCAATGAGTGTATAAATGTGAAATTGATTGTACAACATGTACAATCAAGGGGTAAACAAAAATATTTAAGGGTTTTGGACAAAATTTTATAAATTTGACAATTTGCTAGTTGATCCTTAGGTTCTTGGGCCATTTAAATGCAATGGCAAGGCCAAATTTGACCCAAAATACTCCAAATTATAGCTAACTTTTAGATTTGACAACCACCTCCCAACTTTGAAGCCTTGTAGATGTGGCCTCACATGACTAATTTGGAGAAATCAAAAGGATAAATTAATTTTTTTAGATACTTTGGACTTAATGGTGAGCTAAGATTTGTACCAACATGCTCCAAAATAAACCTACAACATAAAGTCACAAAGACGAACCCCCTTATAATCTAGTATTTTTATCATTTTTTATTCTCCAAGTTATCATTTGATGCAAGATAAGAGCATACTCAAATTTATATAAGAGCAACCAAGAACTACACTCAAGATCTCCCAAAAAGGCTAACTAAAGGCACTCAACATGCTATTATGCCATGTAAGTTTTTCTATGGAGATAGGCACCCAAGATCTAGAGGCCTAATGGAAAGCACAAATAAATGAAAATATCAATATGACAAAAGTAAATTATATTTCTATCAAAGAATATAAATAGAATGATCATGTACAACTATGTATAAGAGATCCTTGGTTATATATGCCAAGACAAGACATAGGACAACAAAATATTATGAAAAGTGTCTTAATCTTATGATATGAGACATAATGCGATAAGTATCCTATGTGTATTCTAAGTAAACATAACTAAAAAGGGTAAAATGACCTAGTTGGTGAAGCAATTAGGTAATATCTCTGTTCACACCAACATTATAGTTGGTCCTAACATGTTAGTGTGAATAATTAATCTATTCACTAATACACTTAAGTGTACTTAGGTTTATGAGGTTAGACAACATCTTGTCTAACTGAATGTGTAACCTTTAAGCCTCTAGAGGCTACCAAGTTATTCGGTTAACCTCATGAGCTACCTTTTTGAGGTTGGAAGCTTTTCCATCTCACCTCAAAAGTCACTCAACACTTGTCACTCAAGGTTGATGACTTGGTCATGAAGGTTGTTGGTTTGCACACTCCAAGTGTTCCTAAGGTTGACACCTATATGACACTTGTCCACTTATTTGTGCCACTTCATGGGACACTTTTCAATCCACCTCATGAGCTACCTTTTTGAGGTTTGAAGCATTTCCAACTCACCTCAAAAGTCACTGAACACTTGGCACACAAGGTTGACGACTTGGTCATAGAGGTTGTTGGTTTGCACACTCCAAGTGTTCCTAAGGTTGACACCTATAAGACACTTGTCCACTCATTTGTGCAACTTCATGGGGCACTTGCCATAGGTGGATTGCCTCATCCTTGTCTATATATGGAAGGCTTTGTACTCATTATCATTTGGGTCAACTAAATACAATCTTATGCATTATTTATTGTGCTTGTCATTTTATCTCCTAGATCTCCTAGTTTCTAATATAATATTCCTAACCACCTTTTGGCTCCTCTTTGTCCTATGATAAGAGTACTCCTAACTGGTCAAACAACTGCAACTACAAATTTCCTTGTCTAACCTTGAAAAATTTGCCACCAAGAATGAGCCTCAACCAATAGATGAAGAACATGTTGATGAAGAAGGTTTCATTATCGATTGGGAGCCAATCCAAATGACTAAGACCTTCTTGATGATTGAAGCAAGCCTAATGACCATGACCTACCTACACCTCTTGTTGGATCTATAACTCTTGTTGCTTAGGAATTTAATGAATTGTTATTTTGTCTCTTTTAATAAATTCATTTAAGGCTTGGCCTTGGATAAACTTGTGGTGTGATGTTATTCCACCAACAATTTCTTAAGTGGATGTATGATGTAATATACTTTTTTATACATAGAATATATAAGACATTGATTCATAAGAAAAAATAACAAAATACATTACACCAATTTAAGATATAGAAACTTTAATGTCTATAATTTCAATTCCAGCACATCTATTTATACATGAATTAAATACTTAAATTGTATTATCAAATCAAACTCAATAAATATTAAGAAGATTTAAATTACATATAATTTATATATCTTTTAAATACTAATATTTTACTTCTTTTAAAAATATACAAATATTTCTAACAAAAAAAAATCATATACAATTGTTTAGTTTATTTTTCTTCAACATGCACCGTCCAATATTTTACTTTTAAACTTAGCGGACAATATTCCCCCAAAATGTTTTCCTACCTACTTTAAGCAGTTACTGAATTTTAATCCTTTAATAATTATTAAATATTAAAAAATATATTGCCACATGTCAATTTTGCAGCTAAACATGACTGCATAACTTTAGCCCCACTCTACTTATCGCTCTAACTTTTAGATCTTAAATTATAAAAGCTCCACTAAAATAGGAGCCTAGTGAAACCACGTGGATCTTTTAAAGGAGATTGTTTTAAAAAAATCTTATAAAAAATGTAGTGCCGTGTAAACCTTGCCATTCTAACTAATAAGTCAAAATCATTCTTCTCAATTGACAAAACTTTTCATGTCCGATATTATTTAAAAACTTCATGTTGTGGTTGGTAGCCAGAATCGTGGGTCTCCTTTCAGGGCTTTCTTATATATAAATTTGTCTGTGACGTCAGCCCTTATCTAAGCAAAGTTTTATAAATAAGAAAATAACATTTTAGACCATTCTCTGATAACACAACAATATGAAATCGATATAAAAGAGTGGCAGGGAGCTCAACTATTATAACTCACGTTACTTGCTATTTTACTTGTGTTTCCCAATAACAATGACATTTTCTGATGAAAAGAAAAACAAGGCAAGTTTCAAAATATATTGTTGCACTATTACTCAGATATATTGATCAACATGTGTTTGTCTCTGGTGTTGTATAGACAACGAAGTTGTTTAATGGAGGTTGGTTGGTGTTTGATGTTTGTGCAGCATTCATGGCCTAAGTTGGTTGTCAGGAAATGGCTGAATATAAACTCAAAACCAGAAGAGTTCCAAGCTGATGAAATTATGGAAGGTAAGAATTTGCACCTGATTGCTATAACTATGGTTCAGTTTACCCTTATTTTGGATGTTCATGGCCTTATTGTTGCACTGTTGTTTCCATTGTTGAAAACTTTCATGGCTTCTTGAATGGAGTACTGGTCATCCTGATAGATAATTACAATTTCTCCAAGGAGGTATTTAATACAAGAGATCACTGCTGTTAAAGGAAATATTTGTTTTCTAATATATGAGGACAGGTCTTTTGGTGGTAGAGAGGAATTCATGTTGTCAAGGCTTCATTGGTGCTAAAAATAGTGTTTTGAAAAAAATGATAAGCTGGGTTGTAATTTTATACATCATTCAGAAATATTGACAAATTAGAAACCATCTCTTTCGGCCTTTGTATGACTGCATTACTAGCAATTTAGCTGTAATTCTCACTGCTTTTGTCAAACATGACAGAAAATCTGTTGACCAAAGCTCCATATGAAACATTATCAAGACTGGAGCCACACATGTCCCAGGAGACGAATGTGCAAGATCTAAGGTATATTACTTTTCCAAGTGGATTCATTTTAAATTCAGTTGAGATTTGATAAGCTATGTTCCCACTGCAGATTAGAAAAGCCTATAAAATCTATCTTCTAAAACTCTGAGCTATTAATTTAGACCATTTTTCTTGCTACATGACAAGGAAGAGGTAACTTCATTTATTTTGGGCTTGCAGGGTATTTGTGGGAACATGGAATGTAGGAGGTGAAGCACCCTACAGTGGTCTCAATTTGGATGAATGGACATCATCAACTCCGGCAGACATCTATGTTTTTGGGTACAAACAATATTCACTCATTTCATCCCATTCACATTCACTTGTATCAACATGACAATATATTTGTTTTTCTTTTAGTAGTCAATTGGGTTTCAATTTTATGGGTAAGTCTTTCTGGTAGGTACACATAGGTAATCCTGTTGGGCCTATATTATTCAGAGGGCCAGGGTGATTCCTCCTTTGGCCGGAGTGTTCATCCAGTCGTTGGGTTTGCTTGGAAGTGACCCTTGCTCATCTACCTACTAGAGATTGTCAACTGGAATAATTGCAAGTGTAGTACCTTCGATGAGTATGCATTTTAGGTCTAAAAATAAACAGCTTGCATGTTGTTTTTGTTATTTAAAGTTTTGAGTACCCCAACATCCTGGATGTTCAAATTTTCTGCATGTCTGACAATCACCAACACCAACAACTAAATAAAATATGGAAGCTGAAATTATTTAGACTTCACAAATCAGATATAGCAGCTGCCAAAGATTGAATTTCAAAGATGCACTTTTTCCTTTTTTTTTTAAATTTTATTAATAATTACTGAAATTTCAAAAATAAAAAATAGCAGCAGTAAAAACTAAGTTTTCAATACCAAAAACTGAACCTTCTACTAAAAAAAAGGGACTCTGAATATATAATATACTGATAGAATAATTACTAAATTGAGGAACTCCAGAAACAAGATTGAAAGAGCTCTTTTAGCCTTACAGCAGTATCCTCCAAAATGGGAATAGTAGTCACATGGAGCCATAAATTTATTCCAAAAACTATAAGCCAAAAAAAAGCTGAAGACATGGTATCAAAACCATCAATTGTATTTTTCTATCATATTTAATAAAGCTTAGACATATCACTGGTTAAGCCTTCACAATACCTGAATCATGTGCCGACTTCCAAATATTCCTCTTATTTTTTAATTTATTTTAATTTACAACTGCCTTCTTTTTACACTAGTATACCTATTTTTATGGGTACACCAATGCAAAAGTTGTGATTAAAATAGTGGTATTTACCATGTTGAATGCTCCCTTTTATTTATTCTCCGCTTATGTTACCAGAAATGGAAAACAGAAACAACCACCTGACCCAATTTTCTTTTTTAAGTTTGTATAAAGATTTATTTTAATTTAATTTTAAAGTTTTACAAAAAAAATTTAAGGCATTCCATTTCAATTGAATTTAATATATAATAATTTTCTAAAAATATTTATATTAACTTTAAAAATAATTATAAGTTTACCCTTAAAATTCATTTGAATAAGTAATTTTTATTGTTTTTTCCAATTAACTGAAATAGGAAGATTTTCATGGAATAAAAACGTCAACAAAAACGTCATTCCTGCGGTTAAAACGGGAAACGGAGTCTTCCCCTGACGTTTTCATTCGTTGACATTGATATTCTTTCTTTCCCTCTCACAAGAGATGGTCCATTCCTTAGCTTTAACCCTTTCATCACATCTGAATTGTTTTCCAGGTTTCAAGAAATTGTGCCGTTGAATGTTAAGAACATCTTGGGTGTAGAAGACAATGGCCCTGCTGCAAAATGGCTGGCCCTTATTCGCCAAACATTGAACACAAACATAAATAAAAGTAGCAGTTTTACTCCTTGTAGCAGGGATGGGCCAACAGTTTCAACAGAACAACTTTTCAGTTTCGATTCTGATTTTGAAGATTCTCAAGGGCATAAGAACTCTGCTCCTTGCCACATAAATTCCTTCCAGACATCATTTGGAGCAGTTTCATCAAAGGATGAAAGCGCCTACAGTGAAGAAGAATCACCCTATAGTTTTTTACACAGTCCAATGTCATATACTTCCTCATCAGATAGATCCTCATCCAACTCAGGTGAAATGAATTACAACATCAATTCAAGTCAGCCGAATTACTGTTTGGCAGCTAGTAAACAAATGGTTGGCATATTTCTCTGTGTCTGGGTGCGTAGTGACCTGAGACAGCATGTCCGAGATATAAAAATCTCTTGTGTTCGTTGTGGGCTAATGGGTTACCTTGGTAACAAGGTAAGAAACGAAAAATGGGTTCAAGGTTGCATTTTTTAGTGTAAATATTTTATTCAGATATTCCTGTTTCTGTGGACAATCAGAGAATTACTTCTTTAACATATATTGTACATACTTACAGGGTTCTGTTTCGATCAGTGTGTTATTCCATCGGACAAGCTTCTGCTTTGTTTGTACCCATTTGACATCAGGAGAGAAAGATGGTGATGAGAAACGGAGAAATTCTGATGTCAGGGAGATAATAAAGAAGACACACTTTCCCCAAATAGACAAGATTTTCTCAGAGAAAACTCCAGAAAGCATTTTGGAGCATGAGTAGGTTTCAAAATTGTCTTCTTTTACTTTCCAGTGGATTTTGATTGACTAAGCCATTTTATTAAAAAAATAAACCCAAATGAGAAAACTTCAGAACAGATCTTCCAAATTTCCTCTATAATTTAGGGCAATGGATTTCTCTGATATGCTGTTTGACTTTGTGATTTTATTTTGCAGTCGAGTTATTTGGCTTGGAGATTTGAACTATCGTCTTGCACTTCACTATGCTGACAGTAAAGAACTCATGGAGAAAACTAACTGGGAAACTCTGTTGGAGAAAGATCAGGTAGTACACAATCTTCATATAATACTATGGAATGGGATTGAAATGGATAGTTTTGAAGTAATTTTGTCTCATATTATGAAAATTTATTTCTACTGATAATGAATAATCAGTTGAACATTCATTGTACTTTAGTTGAGTTGTGCTAAAAGTTTATTTAAACTATAAAATGAAATTTTCTTTATGACTTTATGTTTGTGAATTCAATCAAATCTGGGATTTTCCATGGCAGCTTAGAAATGAGAAAAAAAGAGGACATATATTTGAAGGATGGAATGAAGGGAAAATATTTTTTCCTCCTACTTACAAGTACTGCAGAAATTCAGAGCAATACGTTGGAGAAAATCTTAGATCAAGAGCAAAGCGACGCACACCAGCATGGTGAGTGCAACTTAATATTTTTCATGGTTTCGCATATTTAGAGAGCCCTACAAATTGCGAATTATAGCTTTATAATTGCTCCACATATCAATCTTGTCTTCTGGGGGATTCTAATCTTTTAGTTTAATTGTATTATTCCTATTAAAATATACAAGTGTTCAGATATTTTAATGTATTAGTAAAAATATTTAATGTATTTTTAACCATGTTTTCATTTATTTTTTGTTTTACAGGTGCGATCGTATACTTTGGTATGGTAAAGGTTTAAGACAACTTTGTTATAATCACGGAGAATCAAAATTTTCTGACCATCGATCTGTATATTCAATTTTTATCATGGAGGTAAAAATGCTTACACTTTGATGAAGTTAGACTTGCAAGATTTCAAGTGGAAGAACTCTTGTTTAAAATTAAAATTTATCATTGAATTCTTAAATCAAATGCAAGAATTTGAAACTTGTTCTTGCATCATTCTCATCATACACAATCTATTAAATATCTGTTAAGAGTTTTTGGCCATTAACATATGGTAATAAGAATACTTCAAGATGATTATACTAAGAAATGGTAACTTGTCTTTAGAGATGATTAATTGTATATTTTGTAAATCAAGTCAACAAAAAATGTACACAATTCATAGTTCAGAAAAAATAAAATTACTAAATATGTATACACAACAAGAACTATGTCCAACATCTCATTTTAAGCTCATGAAGTTACCGTACAGTTTTTTCATCTTAAACAAAATTGAATTTGGAGCAAGTAGGCTTGATTTAAGGTATTTAATAGAAAGAGCTTAACTAGTCATTACATTGTTACACCGAGCTATCAAATATCTTATTATGTGGTCAAGTTTATTCAAATGTTTGAAGTTGGACAACTCTTCTATAATTTATTCCTCAAATGTTATTGTCAAATGCCATCTAAATTGTCATTATAAATATCATTTAACTTTCCCATAATGATTCTATGAGTCATTATCCTTTTTGTAAAATTTTGGGTGGTCTCAAATATTTCATAAATATTATTTAATCTTTTATATAAATCATGTTATGAAGTTAAAAATTTAGAAGGGATCCTTTGCACACATTTCAACCAACTCTTTTTCTTTTTCTTCAAGTGAAAAAGCACATGCCTTCACATTGTAAGAGATAACTAAGTGCAAATAAGGCACTTAAAGTTATTCCTTACCCTCCTACATCACCTTTTGAATATAGAGCACTAAAGCATATACTTTGTGCCCTTCATTCATTATTTGCAAAAAAAAAGAAAAATGGAATAAAAGAGTGCAACGCATGCTTAACATTCACTATATGTTGAAAAAAATGAAAATGAAAAATATGCACCTTGCATTAGATAAGAATAGTGAACTTGAAATTGCTCTTGAAGATCTTGACAGGACTGAAAGAGAAAACAAAGATTTGAAGGAAAGCCTCAAGGAATAAAATGAGTACATCAAGAAATTGAGAGAGCAAAGATCAAGAAACTCAAAGAAAGGCACAAATAAGTCAGTGATCAATTGAAGAAAGCAAATGAGGACATCACTAGACTGAGAGTGCAAGTGGGAGAGAAGAGAAGAATTGAGGACTGCCAGAAAGATAAAATTCAGAGCAAGGTTGATGAATGTACAAAGCTTGAACAAGAAGTAGTAACTTTAAGATTGAAGATGTAGAAAAATCAAGAGCTCATAAGGAAAAATTCAAAACCAGTTCTACAAGGCTGGATGAATTGATTATAGGATAGAAAACTTCTAAGGACAAAAGTGGTTTGGGACTTGAAGAAGGAAAAAATTCAAAAGAAAATCAATCCCCTAACAAGGTTGACAATCAAAGGAAGACTTAGGGCAATGGTAGATAGATCAATAATCAAAGAAGAAATACCATTTGATTTCCACTATTTTAACCCTATTCCACTATACAAATTCAATGGCTATATGTATTCCTTCCTCATCTTTATAATCTCAGTAACATTTTATGCCTAAATTTATTTTATAATAACCATCCCTTGGTAAGTGATAGATTTTATTTATTCAATTCACAAAAAATAATAACATAATCAACCAAACATCTTCCATCTAATTTAGAAGTGCCAACTTCATAACTTTTCCAGCCACAATTGTTGTGACAACTTTACCCCACAATTTCGTATATTCATACCAGAATATGTATGCTCCCAATGTCAAGGTCATCCCTACATCCAAACCTTAACCTAAAGGGTTCATTCATAATGGCCTTGCCTATTTCACACACTAGTGATAGATAAATTCCAATCACATCCAAGATCATAGCTTTGATCTCTTAGTTAAATCACAACTATTTATCAATCTTATGTTTTCAATTTAATCTAATTACAACACAATGACTAGTAATAAATTTACATTACAATCATGTGTTGGTCCCATGCCAAAATTAATCTACAAACACATACAAAACCACATAGGGACTATCTCATACAGACATCACATGTTCACATAGTGATTGGCTCAAGCATACATTATCTATACACAGTGTAGCTAGCTCACACTTGTATCAAGCATAAATACATAATATGATGATATATTATAAACCTCATAGGTACACATAATGACTATCTCAAGCATACATTATATATACACAATATGATAACTTATGTATGTATCACATATACACAATGTGAATAACTCACACACCCAACAACTACACAATGTGAATAATTTAAACACCACATGTTCACATATAGATTATTTAGTGAAAATAATATTATGAAATTATGATAAGCACTTCCCCTTTACTTAGCTCACTAGCACATAAGCCCTTAATTATATCTCAAATAAAATGAGGAATGTCAGTGTATCTCATACATTTTCCTAATTTACTACCATTTATGATGAAAAATATTTCCCATACTATTTATTGTCATCACTTGCAAGGGCATAAGTATAATAATGTGCACAACATATTAGCTATTTTTACAAAAGTACATAGTGATTGAATCACACATACATTGTGAACAACTAGTAATGGAAACTAGATTTAACTCTATTACATGCATCTTCTCACAACCTAATTAACTAACACTTGCCATTTAATTACATCCCAATGAAAAAATTATTATAGGTGCATCTCATGGTACATTGGAGGTCCCATATTTCTACTTGGCTCACTAGCAACTATGAAGAAAAGAAAGCATCACATACTACTTTCAATGATCACTAGTAAACATGTAAGTATAGCAACATTCAACACATAAGGCCATTAGTTTAAGATTTTCATATCTTGTACTAAACCATTGTAGTTGGTGGATCCCAACATCTATCACCTTCACACTACTAGTAAAATTTAGTCCTTGACATGCTATGTAGTAGCTCCTAGCATCTATCACTTTCATGGTAATGGAATAAATAGGCTCTCCACTAACATACCATGGGTAGATCCTAGAATCCTTTACATTTGTACTCCTAGTGATAGTTGACTAAGGTTGATGAATTATCGTCTTGCACTTTACTACATATGCTGACAGGAAAGAACTCATGGAAAAAATAACTGGGGAACTCTGCTGGAGAAAGATTAGGTAGTACACAATCTTCATATAATACTATGGAATGGGATTGAAATGCATAGTTTTGAAATAATTTTTTCTCATATTATGAAAATTTGAATTATCCTCTTGCACTTCACTATTTTGACAGTAAAGAACCCATGGAAAAAAAATAATTGGGAAACTCTATTAAAGAAAGATCAAGTAGTACACAATCTTCATATAATACTGGGAAAAAAATAACTAGGCTTGGAGATTTGAATTATCGTCTTACACTTCACTATGTTGACAGTAAAGAACTCATAGAAAAAAATAATTGGGAAACTCTGTTGGAGAAAGATTAAGTAGTACACAATCTTCATATAATACTATGGAATGGGATTGAAATTCATAGTTTTGGAATGTAAGTATAACAACGTTAAACACATAATGCCATTAATAATATTTTCATAGCTTGCTAAACCATTGTAGTTGGTGGATCCTAACATCTATCACCTTCATGGTACTAGTAAAAGTTAATACAACATGCTATGTAGTAGCTCCTAGCATCTATCACTTTCATGGTAATGGCATAAATAAGCTCAGGTAGTACACAATTGAAGGCATTGATCAAAACACATAATGGTTTTTCTTGTCCTACGATAGGTTTGATCACTCTCCCCTTAAAATTTGGACCAAAGCAATTAAATGTCTCATTCTTCATCATCACATCATCAAACCAATTCCATGTGAAGCTAGGATATTCATGGCTACGCTCCCCTCGATAGTGCATAAATGCTTAAAATTTCCATTTGGTAGTGCAATTTTCATTGTGCATCATAGTGGTTTTAATCTTGTGTCTTCTCATGGAAATTTCTCATTAGAATTCTTTTGGTCTAAATCTGTGGAGCTTATTAAGCTTCATGAGGGGACAAGTGCAAAAAGATGGGGGCCAAAAATTGGCCTTTTTTTGAATATTTTAAAAAAATCCATAACACGAGCGCATTATAATGTGCTCACATTATGAATTGGATTGACAAGCCTTAGGCTTGGCCAATACGAGGCCAAAACATGATTGCATTGTAACATGAGCACATTTTAGTCTGTTAAAACAAAAAAGAAAACATTATTCATTTTATTTTTTGTTGTTCCCAAATCCCTCCATGACTTGCAAACACTCAAATACATGCTCGGATTCCAAGAAGGGTCACCTACTCCAAATATTCATTGAATATTCGCCAAAATGCTGCCACGACATCGGGGAGGTTAAAGGAGTGAGTTTTTTTTTTTTGTGAATTTGTTATTAAATAGGTAGATTTAATGATTTTTAATGTAAATTTATTTAATTTTGAAGAAATGATGATGCACCTCCAAACCCTCTTGAAATTCCTCTTCAAAATCATGATTCTCCTCAACCCAAAATCCTTGTAAAAAAAAAAGCCCAATAAACATCTCCAACAATTTCTCAATATGCTCTAGGAACTCAAGAAAAATTAATGAAGCAAATTGAAAACAATAAAAATAAAATTGAGGATATAATTGCAAGGTTGAAAGATCCTACAAGCTCAACCGAGGTAGCATAGAACCATGCTTGCTCAAAAAATTTGAATTGATGTTATCAAATGTAGATTCAATTATCAAGAAAATAACTAGTTGGTCAGATAAGAGAAGAGAGTACATAGATAATTTTATGCAGATAAATTATCTTATAAACAAGTGAAATATGAAAAAATTACAAAATTTGACTTGTGTTCCCTATTCACAAACCCTAGAACAAATCAACCTTTACACCATTCAATCAAGATGTTCCCTATCCATTGGTGCAACCACCAATGGATAAAGAACCATTTTTGGTAGAGGTGGTAGATGGTTTTTGACCATCCTCCATACAAAAACAATGAGGTACCACAATATTTTTTGAGGAAACTTACTATGAGTTTGTCCTCAATAAAATCCCGATCTATCTTGATATGAAAGACTTCCAAGGTAGAGGTGGGGGCTCTGCATAGGATAGAACAAGGGCACATCTTGACCCATTCAATAAGATGTGCACTCACTAGACCACTATATGAGCATGTGTCTATCCCTTCCATTGTGAAGGAGAGTGTTGAAGACGAGACATTGTGCTGGAGTCAATTGGTTCCTTGACCTAGAGACTCATATAGCATGTCAGTCCTATAACACAAGATGAGTCTCGTGAGTCTTTGGGGAGTAGAGTTCCACCTCATATTTGTCAAGCTTGTAGGACACCTTGTGGTTATGACCCCAAACATAGTTAGGACATAGGTGTACAAGGTACATCTATAGATGATCAGATGGTGATGACAGATGCCATCCTTCATGAGGCATTCAACCTTGATAGTTAGGTAAATGTTAGCAAGTTCATTGAATTGAATTTATTAAATTTCATTTTTGAAATGCAAGATTAACTAAATTAGTTTAATGATTATATAATGAAATTTAAGGTCATAGTGTGTATTCTATATTCAGAGTTCCTCCACCTCCTTATTACAAGACGACATGTACTACAAAGGTATGTAACTAGTAAATAATTATAAATATTACATGTGAATAACATTGTTATATGAATGGTATTCTTATATCTCATTTTGGATGTTGAATAGGTTATTCTTGGAGCTTTGACAACAACACCTCCCAGTGGAGGTGGACATCAAAGTTTCACTTAGGTAATATAGACTATGCATTGTATTTTGTAATTGAATAATGTTTAATGACTTGAAGTTTCTAGATATTTTATAAGTATTATTTATACTTTTTAATTAATTTGATTCCAGGTTGTTATGCATTTCATAATCTATTAATTTAATTTGTTCATGTTGTTGTCTTCAAAAAATATAGGCTAGTGGCATCACTAGCTTGTAGCATACCATTTTACTCTTATCCTCCTAACTGTCATCACTAGCATACCATTTCAATAATCTATGAATAATGTTGTTTTATTTTTAGATGTTGGAAGAAGACACTCCTCTCAATGTTGATAGGTTAATGGAGCATTGTGTGTCTACTACAATAGAAATCTCAATGCCTTTGATAGGGGTATGAGGTAGATTAGTAAATTTCAAATTACATTTGTTGTTATAGCTCTTTATTATTAAAAAATCAAATGATTATTGATTTGTAGTTTAATTTCTATGTGTATGGTTTCTATAGGACTTTGGAACACCCTTACCTGAGCATGCCATTGTTGTGGATGAGGAGAGAGATCATTTGGAGGTGGTAAGTGATTATTTTTTTAAATATTTCATTTTTTATAATGTAATTTCTATATATTAATGCGTATACTTTTTACTGTAGTAGGTACAACTTCATGAAGAATCAAATAGGAGGACTAGCACTCATGTTCGAAGTAGACCACCATCATACACATCTCCATGCCCCTAGCAATCAAAGGCCACTTGCGATCTATTTTCTTTACTTGGAGGGGGATTATTATTTATTGGTGTCCTTTGTTGTATGCCTATATGGAATTTTTGGAAATATATATATATTGTATTGCATATGGGTGATCTCACAATAGTGGTTTACAATTTTTGGCCAAACTAGACACTGAAATTATTATTTTTAACTAAATCTTCACATTCGGGCACCTATAGCGGCTAAACCGTGAGGAATTTGAAGATGATGCAAACTAGAGTCTCGTCACATTTTGTCTGTAGATTCAATAAATATTTTTTCAACTTTTTTGGAATCGGATTGCACTTTTTTTTCCATCTCCCATGAAAGCTGGTTTTTTTCCAAAAATAACATTTTTAAAAAGTGACGCACACCATATAACGCATAATTTTTTTTTCCATGAAGGATAAAATTTTAATTCTTTCAAATTTAGATTTTTAACTCCGATATCTAGTGCTTCAACTTGGTTAGATAGTTTTTTATTTAATATTTTTTCTTTAATCAAGTTTTGAAGTCAAACCAGTTACAATTCAGATATAGCGCGACTCTATAATGCATAATTTTTTTTATATATATCAAAATTCAATTTTATTTTATTTATTGGATCAAGGAATTTAATATATGGTGCACTAATATGTTTCAATTTTTTTTTTGATAATCTACTATTTTTTGACATGTGCAAAACAAAGACCTTCATTTTCAATGAAAAAGGTCTATGTTTAATAAAACTAAAAAAAAAATACATAATAAAACAAAAACATATTAAAATTATATTCATTGGATAGCTCATTTGAGGACTACCATAATAATTTGAAATAAATTTTAAATGAATTCATTTGACCCCTAAAAGGTAAATCAAAAGTGATTTTTTATCAGCATTTTGATAGGTATAAAGGAGACTCATTTATAGGTATGGTTTAAAACTAGCGAGGTTATATCCAAGGGGGTTTGATCTAAGGTGGTTTGATCAAACCCTCTTCAATTAGAATCCTTAAAATGAAACTTTTTAAGGCTTAAATTATTATATTTTTAAAAATATGTGATTTCAGCAAAAATCAATTCCTCTCATAAATTGTAAATCAGTATTGTGGCAACACCCATATATACTTGTTATTGTATGCCTATATGGCATTCTTGTATATATGTTATACTTATATCGACATATATTGATGTATGCCTATATGTCTATTTGGTTAATACACATCATTATTATTTGATGGTGTCCATATTTTCATTATAAATCCACACTTCAATGGATATTTTTAGATGGTTTACTTCCAATATTTAAATTCGAAGTGTATTACATGCACTCTTCTTTTATATAATATAAATATATAAATTTTGAACATTATTCTCCTCTAATATTATCTTAGGAAGTGTTTTTGCATGTACCTTTCTTCCTTTCAATTCCAAGTTCTCAAAAGCACTAGTGAACCTTCCATATTTGCTAAAATGGAGTTATTGACATTAAAAACCTTGAGAAAAATATTATGCAATGCACTCGAGATTGAGGCTAACAAAAATATTGGGAAAAATTACCCCACATAAGAATAACCCATCTAGGAAAATAGATACAAGCCTCTCATATAGAAGGGTATGTGCAAGATCATCATGGAAAAAATAGGTCCTTAAGTGGCAATGAAAATTCAGAAAATCAGAGTTGGACAACTTGACATAAAAATTTGAATAAGTTATCTATATTATTTTAAAAAAAATTAAGAATAGAATCTGTGGCAAATTGAATGTAGTTTCTAAACTACTAGGTTAATTTTTGTAAAAAAAAATCTATTTGGTGAAAATTTGAAATTTCAATGCAGTGGTACTAAAATTTCAGGGAAAAAATAAAAAGTAGGTGTCTGTCTGACCACCCTAACCATAATAAAATCATAATATTTTTTTATAAAATTTTAGATATAAGTAGAGGACTCATGTCCCGATGTGATGCATATTTTTTTGTATTTTTTTTCCAAGTAAATAATTAATTATGAATTTTTTATTATAACTTTTAAAAAATATAAAAACTCGTATATCTGACCATCTTAACTTGGTCAAAACTTCATGAAATTCAATTTTTTTTTTTTAATACAATACTATGCAAGCATAGAATGTGACACATGTTTTGGATTCAAAAAATGTTATACGGTTTGAAAGATATAGATTTTTTTCAATCAGCCTATCAATCAGGACTTTAGTCGTAATTCAAACAAAAAATGAATAATAATTATTTATTAAATTCAAAATAAAGAATAATTTATATTGGTAGAAAGCTGAGAATCTCCTTTAAAAACCCTTTTCGTTTCATCAATTTAGGGTAAAAAAAAAAGTCGTCAGCCACATGGGCGAAGTCTAGAAAAACAAGGTAAGTTGTTAAACATGTTTTTTGTGTTGACTTCTTAGGATTGGCATGTCCTAGCCAAATTCCAAGCAAACCCGAGGCTAATCCCTAGGTAGTAGGTTTTGTGTCAGACATATCAGATATCCGATTTTTTTTATATTTAATTTTAAAAAATCTAATATAGTTTTTAATAAATGATTTAAAAAATTAAAATTTCAAATCAGATATCCGATTTGATATTTGATTTATATATATTTTTAAAAAATCTAATATAGTTTTTAATATATAATTTAAAAAATTACAATAAATAATTTATAGTTTATTTTAATATATCTAGTTGAGAATATACAATATAGTTTAGAATTCAATATATAATTTATAATTTATGATAATCTCTTACAAATTATGTATAATATATAACATATTATACTATTATGTATAATATTTATATATTATTTATATATTCTAGTTAATGTATAGTTAATATAAAAAATATTATATAACTAATTAATATTACTAATATATTAAATATTTAAATATTATATCCCTCTCTCTCTCTCCCTCCCTCTCTCCCTCTATCTCTCTCTCTCCTCCTCTTCCCCTCTTCCCCTCTCCCTTCCCCCCTAATTCTCTCTCCCTCTCTCAGACCCTTCTTCTCTCTCTCCTTCTTCCCTCTCCCTCCCCCTCCTTCCCCTCTCCCTTCTACCTCCAAATTCT
>CM021106.1:298499249-298552272 GCA_007115665.2 Sequoiadendron giganteum
CTCTCTCTCTCTCTCCTTCTTCCCCTCTTCCCATCTCCCTTCCCCTTCCTTCTTCTCCCTCCCTCTCTCTCTCTCTCTCCCTTTCCCTCTCTCTCTTTATCTCTTGTCCACCCTACACCTCATAATTAATCTTGGGTCTATGTGTGTTTGAAATCGGATATCAGATTTTTGAAACCAAAATTTTACTGCCACAATACATTTTTAAATGTGTTCAAATATCGGATATCCGATTTTTTTTACTTTTAAAAAATGGATATCCGATTTGTAAAACTTAGGCTTGGGCATTGCTATGGAGTAATGTACTGACACCCAACCCAAAATAAAAGTCAACTCAGGATTTCCGCTTTTTTTGGCGAGTGAAAAATGCTAATTTTTCCTATTGCCACTTTTTGGCCCATCATGATCCTGCACATGCCCAAAAGCAACATTCTTTCATGTAAGAGTAGTCAACATACTACAAATCAAGCACCAAAAACCCTAATATGTCTCCATTATATTTCTAGATTGAGACAAGGGTAAGAAACTGCAACAAGGCGATATACAATGACATGATCATCACGTCGACTCTCAAAATGATAGTAATTCTATCGAGGATACTAATCAAGAGGTGCAATGCCATAATAATAATGTTGTGACCACTAATGATTTCAAGGAAGCTATATGCAAGATGCCTAAATGAATGCAATGATCAATTTCAAATTTGTTTTCATTTGAACAAATTTAGAATTTTTTTCAGATTTTAAATGACCTAATGCAGATTTTGAAATGCAATTAGAATGTAGATCTAACCTAAGATGATTGAAAATAACCCTATTGCGACCTATGATACAATATTCTATGCAAAATTTGAAATTTCTATGCTTTTTATGATGCAAAATTGAATGCCTAAGTGAACAATGGTAAACAATGTAGTGTTAAACCTAGATCTAGGATGAATTGATTCAAATTTCATAAGGTATATGATGTAATTAGGTCAAGTTCACCAAAATGAAATGAAAGAAAAGTGAAACTCTCAGACTTCACTTAGGGTTTCAAGGTAATTTTCCACATCATGTTATTTAGAGTTTGAGGTAGTGAGGGTTTGATGGATTTGGGCAAGGTATACGATTGAATTACAACTTGAAAGGTGAATCAACTTGCCCTTTACAAAACTTATAATGGATTTAGGAATGAAATGCAATGAGCTAACTAGGATAATGATGCAAATAACTATTTTAATGTGAAAATGATAGATCTAGACAATCATAGGAAGATTCAGACTTAAAAAATGGACTAAGCAAGAAATTGTGCACCTTTGGTATAAATTTGAGCTTGATATTAGAGGATGTTATTGTTGGGGGAACTATGTCCTTGTTGACCAGTTTTAGATCTATTTTTGTAGTCCCCAAAAGCTATATCAAAGCTTTAGTTTCCCACTTGTCACACTATTAGATCTTTGTCGGTTGTCGAGATAAGTGAGTTCTTGTATGTTGCCAAGATGTAGGGTTTGAATGCAACAATGAATAATTGACCTTCACTTCTCCCAATCTTCTTCAAATATGAAACCTGAGCATTTAAAGAGAGAGGTTCAAGGGTTGTGCCATATAGGGACTTTCCTTAATCAAACCCTGTGTTAGTGTTTCCACTTCGCAATGGTAATTCCAAAGATAGAAATCCTATCCTTTTACGGGATAGGGATAAATGATAAAAATGAAAGATGAAACAATGTAATGGACTACAACTCACCACCCACTAATGGCTTCCTTGAAGGACTAAAGTCATGGAAATATCCTAAATGATTGAATCTTGCTTGCTTGAATACCTACAAGGGTTAGATCTCATAAACACAATGATAACATAAACATGAAAAAGTTCACATACATTTTGACATGATGCTTGGATCTTGAATTGTTGTGATGAATCTCTAAAATTCTACTCTTGACTTACTTGATAATGATTGATCACTAAATTTTTCAATAATCTCCACTTCTTGCTTATTACATTTCAAATGATGAAATAACTACGCATTTATATTCAATTATTGTAATTTTCCATAAATTAGATCTCGATAGCCGACATTGGACACTTGAAATTTAAATAATAAAATGCCACCTTTGACATATTCAATTTTGGAGGTAAAATAGGGGGACCAAGTCACCTAGGGCGACTTATTCCTAGACCTATTTTGTAAGATTAAAAGTGTCAGGAGCAAAATATTGAATGAAATTCCACCTCCAACACATTCAAATTTGGGACCAAATTAAGATGATTAGGGCACCCTTTCCAAGACCCACTTTTTTTAGGATTTGAAAAGCCAAGGGCAAAATATTGAATGTATGCATTGGTTTTCTACTTGCAATTTTGTTGGTAAATGTTAAAATGGGTCATAGAATGCATAATTTAGGAAATTAGGTGTAGAATTAGGTCCAATTACTTAGGGGGGGGGAAATATGGTGTGAAATTGTCAAGGGTGACAATTTACGACACAACAGTTTGTAATTCAAGAATCTAATTATAATCCTTAGTAGTATAATTTGTTGATGTATTTTTTTAGATAGTTAATGAATAAAGTATTTTTTAGTAAAAGAACAAAGCTATGCCACACTTTATAAGGGAAACAACCAACACTAATCCAACTTTTAAACTTGAACCACTAAAAAGTGGCATATATGTTTTGAATTTTGAAATGATGTAAACTAGTAAAATATGTATTTTTTGGTATATTTTATGTTTGTATTTTTTACAAAAAAATTAAAAATTATTTTAAACTAGTTTTTAATAAATTAACACTATAATTTAGTTGTTGATAAAATGTTGAAAAACGAAGTTGCATGAGATGTCAAACTTTGTTAGTAAATTTTATTTTTTTTCTTTCAATTTTTTTTTTGTGTATTTATAACTTGAAACTTTAGGGCATGGATATTTTTTTTTCCAATTTAGATAAATATGTATTTTTAAATAGATATTAAAATGTGTGTGAATCAAAAAATAGTTGTTTCCATGGGACATCAACTTTCATATTAAATATTTAACTAAAATGGAAAAAAAATTATACCATCTTGAGATAGATTCTTTTATCTAGCAAGTATCATATTTTTTTAATTTTTTGAATAAATTTTAATATTTTTCCTTAGCATCATAATCAACCTAATATTTTGTGCTAAAAACCTAATTTTAGTAAAAATAAATAATAAATAATAAATAATAATTAAACTATTAAAATAAATATATTTTTGAAAACTACACTTATGGATCTACAAAAGGGTTACATTCTGCGACTGCCATGTGGGAAGGGTCAGAATTGGTGTCGTGTGAGGTGACGACATATTCGTGGCTGGCGCGGGTGAAACCAGTACGTGCGACGACGGGCATTTAGGTCTTGGGAGTAAATTTTATAGTATATTGGTTGTGAGATCGACCTCTTAATTAAGCCAAACTGCTCAGTCCAGACATGGTGGGAAATGGTGTGATGGGACATAGGTAAAGTGTTTAAATGGCCACTAGGTGGCGTGAAGTCAGTGTGCCTTTCGATGGATTTGATGGAGTCTCCAATTAGCCTACCACCTGGGAGGAAGCTTTGGGATTTCTATGGGTGGATACAACATGGGTGCCTAAAGACTATTTTCAAGGCCTGGGATGAGCTTGTCCTCAGTGCAGCAAAAGTATTGCTTGGTGAGGAATTCATATCCGAGTTAGAGCATTGGTGAACCAACATCGACATTATGGCTAGGTTTCTCACCTCCCTTCTGGATTTGGCTGTGCCATGAGCAACGACACTATGGATGGCCAAGAAGCTGATATGGGAGAACCTTTTGGAAGGTGCCATGGATGTGATTATCATCGTAGTGCCTGGTGTGGGAGTGTTGAGGCCACATGATTTGCCAAGGGCCTTGGTTCTTGGGGAGCGGGTGGAATTGTTTCCTTTCATTTTGGACATCGAGGGTGAGGATCTCAGGCAGCATGGTGAAAGAGCGAGGTGTAGATTGATCTTTCTCAAAAAATTCCTATATCTGGAACTGTCTAGTGGTGTCAATTAGCGTCGGTTCTTTAGAGATTTCTTGCTTGTCGACGGTATTTTGTGGGTTGACTGAGGGGCAATATTTTGATGTATGAAATTTTTTGGCTATGGTCTGTTTGCGTCCTTCTGGGTAGGTGTAGGTGGGCTATGCTGGGTGGCATTGAGGGTTCTAATTGAATTTTGCATGATTTTCTATGGTGGATTTTAGGGCTCCTGTTCGAATCTCTCTGGAATTTCCATGTGTTGAATGTAATATCTTTTTCAGAAACTAATACAAAACTTTTACGAATAAAAAAAAGAATTTATTTACATTAGTAGGAGTTATTGAAACTTCAAGTTTTTCAAATAATTTTATTTTTTCGGTAAATTGGACTCAAAGTGGTGCTTCGTATATTTTTAGCCAACAATTTTAGTTGAAAAAGTTTTGTGAGTACCTAAATTAGCTATAATGAATCTTACTAGATCATATGTTTGACCAAAGTTGACTTTTAGTTAGAAATAGTTAAATTCAGTTATGTTGATAAGCTAGCTGAAAGTGTGATACAACTTTGTACTTTTGTGAAATATTGTAAGAATTTTTTTTACATTATTTTTTATGAGTGATATGTGTTGGGATAAATGTGTGGATACTCCTTAATTGGATCTTTCATCCATGGCTAGATATTAATAACACAAATTTAGCCTAGAAAACCCTTATATAAAAAGTAAACTAGCATACATTAGCACTATTTAATTGTATCCACATTAATAATATTATAATACATTAAGAGTCAAGATTGTGTTATTCAAGAGATCTTCAACATGCAAAATCTTCATCTAAAAACACAACCATCAACTTCTTGGAGCAATCTTGACAACACTTACTTCAAAAAAAATCATACTAACTCAAAATTTAACATTAGATTTATAGGCAAATAATATTAACCACTCTTTCAACTAGAGTGCTCCAATTCATACAAAAATAGGATAAAGGACAAGCGACCTCCCAACAATAACATGCTTTAAAAGTAGACTTGAGTTACAAATTAAAACACACTTGTAATGCAAACAATCTCAACTCCCACAAAACTTGGAGTTAAACTATTATAATTCTAATAATGACCTAGAGAAGTGCACATAAGCATAGCTATCCTACAATGTTTACAAGGATTTAAAGTTATATAACACATGCCTAACCTAATAGTTATATTTTGCAAGATGGACCTTTCATTACAAGGATCGCACATAGAATTATCATCCATATCTATATAGTTCCTTATAAATAATGTTTGTTATTTCATTTCATGTTTTTTATTTTTTCTAGTTTGACATGAATGATTCATATCAATTCACATGCAAGTCAAAGTGGGGGTAAAATGTAAGCATGAAAAGTGCATACCTTGTACTATTCCCACCTATTTTGGACTCACTTTGGCTTGTTTGTATCATATGCAATGACTAATGTATAACTTGCATGTTTATATGTAAAATCTAGCAACTAACCAAAAACTTAATTGAACCTACCTTTACACACCTCCAAAGTCTAGACTCAACCTACAAATTATTGATTCCTTACTCGTCATATTTACAAGTGCAAAATTGAACCTTGGTAAAAAAATTAGACATGGATTTTGGCTCTTGCTTTCCAAATTGAAATTGAAATATGGACCCAAGTTGGTTCCCTTCCTACTAACTACTAGTTATTGACTTGATTGCAAAACATGTAATTTTCATGCTAAGGTGTTTTACAATAAGGAAAAATATTAATTCATTTTTATCTATCAAGGGATCCAATCTATCCATCTATAATTCCAACTATCACATTATCACTTATAGAGCATCATCTAAGCACACCGTTGCATCCCTATCTTACATTGACATTTGCATAATGAGGACATACTAGACATATTTCATGATTACTTTGTGTCTTCAATCCTTGCTTAATATCGTTAAATCATCTACAAGTGTTTAACTAAGGAGAGTAACCCTTACGCAACAAAATCAAACAATAATTGCAAATATTACTAGTTGTAGATACCTAAGGTTATTAATTTTTAGGAGATCAAGAGTACACCTATGAAATCCATAAGAAGGGGTTAATTTTCCAAGTCAAAGTTTCAATCCATAGTTATAGAGATCATTCTCACAATGTGAGATTGAATGAGAGCAAAGAGTGAGTTGTCCTCCAATTCATCAAATCATTGTTAAATTTTAAATTAATTCAATAAACACAATCAACAATATAAAATATTCAAATGACACACAAAAAAATCCTTACTCTTTTATATTTAAAAAAATAATTTTATTTAATTATTACCTTTAAAAAGTAATTTACTTATTATCCCATGTTATTTTTTATTTAAAAAAAAAAAAAACATTTCACTTTGCAATATGAGTAATTTAAGGAAGATAAAATAAATATGCTCACCTATCGAGGGGCAATTTAAACCAAAGGAATATAGAAGAAGAAAATGTGATCTCTTGCTTAAATTGTAGTTTGTTATTATTTGTTTTCGAGTAATCTTTTTCATGAGCAGATATTACACGAGCTCCATGTTTCCACTTGTTCGTGCGGGGTGGGTGTATATAGGGCCCTTGAGCACATAAACATTGTGTATTGACTTGGGATGGATATTCATATTAAAGTAGTTATTGGTAACAAGAGACATACCATATATTTAAATTAAAGACTAACTTGCATGTGATGGTTGGTTAGGGAGGGTTCGACAAGATGGTCCAAGCAAATAATAATATAAAAATAGTAAAAGGAAAATTTAGAGTGTTAAGTAATGTTAAAGCCATAATATTTTAACAGAATGAGGTCACAATCATGTCTTGCATGATTTTGATGGAATACATATTTCTTAATTCTCAGTTCTTAATTGAAAGAGATAGATTATTGATGTAACATTAATTTATATTATAAATAATAAAAATATTTAAAAGTTATTTACTTTCTCAAAAAACATGATAATTGTAATAAATGTATATTGTTATAAACATTATATAATGAGAATGCATAATAGATTTTAGTGGATATTTATAAAAAATTTATAATACTAATATTATGTTTATACGAGATTATTTAGACCAACTTAGTATTAAATATTTGCATTAAATTTTATTTTTTGAAAAAAATTATTTTAAATATGGTTTTTACTTTTTTAATATAATTTATATAAAAAAAAATGGTAAGAATTGTGTTCAAATAAGTCTAAACATATATTATTAATGAAGTTTAAAAAAAATATCCTTCATAGATATATTTTCTTGAAGACATTGATGTTCACTATGACTATATATGGTATGAAACTAATAGTTAAATTGGTTATTATGATAGTCAAACCCTCACAAAATAATCTCTTGCCACTTGGGTGAAATATACATTGGAAGCATATAATCTTGAGCTCAATGGTGTAGTTAATATGACCAAAAGTTGTTTTATTTTTTATTTTTATTTTATTGGAAGTCCAACATGTGCAACACCAAGTCTAGATGTTGGATTATGTGAAACACTTTAGTGATGCTCTTGTTGTGGACCCAAGAATTTGTGGTTTCTAAGTAGGAATATTTTAAAGTCTTAGTCCAAATGTTGGAGTAGTACATCATTGTATAGTTTAGTATATGCTAGATTAAATAAAAAAATAAATCTAACATACAATTGTTAATTTATAATAAATATAGGCTGGTTTTTAGTTTGTAAATTAACAAAGTTAATTTAGTTTTGGGAAGTTACATTCTCATAAATGAGTTTCATGGGAAAATGAAAGTCTTTAAAAAAACATTTATATTAAAATAAAAATAATCTCACAAATTCAATCAAATAGTTATTTTGAGTTTCTATGTGTTACAATGATTTAGTTTTTTTGACATTTTATATGTTCTACCATTTTAATAGGTATCAATAGATATACCTAGTTTTCACATCGTGTGGACCCTCCTTAACTAGGTTTTTAATTATTTTGGTCATCTTATTTGTCACAAGACAAACAAATTTTAGTTGGCATGATCTAATAAATGAATCAATGTTGATTTGGATATTTTCAAAGACTTAAATGAATGTTCTAACATTCAAGTTGGAAGCCATAAAATTCTCAAAAAATGACCCACATTAAATTACTAAATTTCTTTTATTTTCATTCAATTGATCATAATATACCTGCTTATTTTGCTATGATTTTTTATTCCAAACTACCCTTTTTGTCATTGTCAACAACCAAGAAGAAAAAAAGGTTGTACTATTGTTAGTGAAAAAAATCATCATGGAATTGAGAGCCACTAAACCAAGGTTCCAATACCAAAACTAAGCCACCTCATGAAGCATTTGAACTTTTGAACCAAGTTTATCATTCAACTTCAACCCCATAGAAGAAACCTTAGTTATGTGCACTCTGAAGCACCATAATTCTCAAAAAATAAGGCATTATTCCTTCTTAGATTTATCCTTCTATGATGTCTCATAGCCCACATCACAATGATTAAGGCTCTTCGATGATGAACAATGGGGAAAAACACTATTCCATTCTCTATGCAAGTTTTTATAATGAACACAACATAGTTTATTGAGTAACAAATTTTCTATGATTTGTAGAGTTAAAAGATGATTTTTTTTTTCACGGATGGTTCCTCCACATGAATTTACTCACTTGGAATGTATGAAGAGATTCATGTTATAGAATTATATTTTATTGGTTGCATGTTGATGAACTTTTTTCTTTAATGTTATTTGTTTACAATAAGTTAAACTATAGGGTTTTGTTACACAATTTTCTTTAAAGTGATTTTAGCTTGATATTATTTAGGTTTCCATGTCACATGAAATTTTTTAGAGTGGTGTTACCATCTTCTTTCTCAGCCTTTTTCTTTTGTGGTTTTTTCTTGGGGCTGAGAACTTCACACTAGTTTATGTGTATATTGTCTAACATTGATGTTCATTCAATAGGTCTTGAAACATATATAATTCGCAATGATGACCCTATTTTATTAGATCTATGAGCTATCCAATAATCACACTTTTCCAAATTTTCATGTTTGTTGCAACTTTAATATGTTTCAATTCATTGAGGAAAAGAAAAACACTCATCCCATGCATTCATATATTGATGAAAGGGATGAATGGTTATAACTAAAATTTGTGGGGGTTTCAATATTAATTTCCAATGGTGATTCAACTCCCAAAGCCTTTGGTTCATATGGTTGAATCATCATAGTTGGATAGACCATGTTCTTAAAAGATTAGATTATGTCTTGATCATAGACTAAAATTTATTCAATCTTATATATTTTTAGTATTTAGGTCATAAAATTTCACAAAAAACAAGTTATTATGACTGCTCTTAACTATGTTGTGATAGATTTAGCATGATGATTTAATATAATTTTATAAACCTAATTTTTCATGAACACTTCTAATGTAGTCAAGGTTAGGGAGCCAAGTGAATGGTGACCTTTTCTATGTATAAATACTTCACAAAACACTTCACAAGGTCGAATAAGTGTTAGGATAAATTTGATATTAACCTTACAATGTTGTGTCTCTTGTCATATCCCCAACACCTTGGGAATGGGAACTTGGATACCCATGTAGGTGGTTAAGAGATATTATTTAATTATTATTCTCCTTTATATCTAGGAATATTAGTTTTAGTGGAATTCATGAGAGAGGTTACTTATGATGATGGTAGTTAAAAATTAATTTGACTCCAATTACATCTCTTTCCCAATTCTAGGCACTAGGATAGAGTATGGAGTATATTTTGTTTATTGAGTGGGGCCCACATTAGTTGGCCATTCCATTTTGAAGCACCACACTTGCAAATCCACATCCACTCTTCATAGGGGTCAATAATGTTGATGGTAATGAATGCTATTCAATAATAATTAACTTATTGGCTATGGGAGCATTGGATTTTTTTATACCATAGGTTCTGGTAGTTTTGGTTTTGTAAGACCATTCATGATGTTATATTTCTAGTTCACTATAAATTGGATTCCTTGGATAGTTTTTTTCTTGGGTCTTTTGTACGTAAAGTAAGGATATATGTTATTAGAATGCTATCAAATTCAAGGGAAATTTTGGATGTATTATTATTTTTATTTGATTAATATAGACTTGTTCTCTCTTTGGTGGTGGAGTATTTCCTACAAAGATTTATCCACATGAATTCTAGTGTTATGTGTTTATCACACATTTTCTAATTTAAATTTCTCACACAAACACAATGGTTAATCAAATGATACTTTACTTAAACTATTTTAGATTTTCATAGTAAGTGAAAAAATTCTTACTATATTTTTAAAAACTATTTTACAAAATTTGTTATCCAAAATTTGGTCCTTTTTAAAAGGGGGTTCCTTTCTTGGAATTATTTTAGATTCTTGGCTATATTGAGATCTTTTGAGTTGGTTTTTTTGGATATTTATAAATGATTGAAATCATGGCCTATACTTCTCATTTACATATTGAAAATTTTAATGGATCTATGTATGATTTGTGAATTTGAATGTCGAGGATATCTTAGGAGAAAAATATGTGCAAATTTGTAGCAAAAAAGGGAAAACTTGATGGAATGCCTAATGAATATTGGAAAAGGTTGGACAATAAACTAAAAGTTTGGTAGTTTTTTTCCTCTTGAATGTCTCAAAAGAGGTTACTACATTTTCATTATAGAATAAGATAAGTGATATTTATAAAAATAAATAAATGGTAAATAAATTATCTCAAAATAAAATCATTATTTAAAACGAAGGTGATTCTATTGCAAAATATTTAAATTACTTTAATTTTATTTTAGGCTACCTAGCTTTAGTAGATTTTAAACATACTAAAGAAGATAAATGTATCTTGTTGCTTTTTTATTTTCTTGAATCTTGAGATAATTCAATTAATGCTAGTAGTAGTAGTGTTTTAGAGACAAATATGGAATCCTTTATTACTGTATTTCAAGTAGTGAGGAGCTGAGGAGAAAATATACTAATGAAGATTATATGGATGCCTTGGATATTTAGGGAAGTAACAAGGAAAAAATGGGTCTAAAGGTGAACAAAAGAAATCAAAATATAAGTCAAAAGGATGGTCTTAAAACCCTAAAAAGAGAAAATTATTGGAATTGTGGAAAAAGACGACATACAAAGGAATATAAAATCACAAAGAAGAGCTTTGATGATTCCTTCATAGATAAATCCTTCAATGATGATGATATTGATGAATTTTTTTATTTTGTATAGTGTTGTTAGTGACTCTATTTAATTGATTCAAGTTTCTCTTACCAAATGACTCCTCACAAGGAGTGGTTTCTAACATACCAAACTTATGATAGGGGATATAATTTCATTGGTGAAAAAAATAAACATTATATTTTTGGTAAGGGAAAGGAGCAATTATGTCTCGGTGATGCGATGGGGAGAAAACTCTCTATATGGCATTTTCAATATTTTATTACTCATAAGAAAAAATATTTTATATTCAATTTGAATACTTCTAGAGTAAAAGTGGAATTTATGAGTCTACTTATAGGTTGGTGAGAGGGAATATGGTGGTATTGAGATGCTCATGATGCAAGACTCTATTTAGGATTTATGTCCACATATTTTGTAATTCTACCAATGTAATTACAAATTCTAAAAAATCCATGTTATAGTACCAACATTTGGGAAACATTGGTGAAAAGGTCTTTGGACATTAAAATTAATAAAAGGATGGTTGATAGTTTATTTGTTTACTCTAATATTTTTTTGATTTCAAAGAGAATTGTGTATTTGACAAGAAAAATAGAGTTTTATTTCCTATCAAAAGTAATAAAATAAATATATTATTAGAAACTATTCATTCGAATGTGTTTAGTCCAATTAATGTTGATGCAATGGGTAAATACCATAATTATACTACATTCATTGATAATTATTCTAGATACACCTAGGTTTATTTCCTACGATATAGATCTAAAGTATTCCCTAAATTCAAGAATTTTAAGGTGCCCATAGAGAAATAGTCATTTAGGAAAATATAGGTGCAAAGATATGATATTGGTGGTGAATATTGATTTAGGGAATTCAATGATTTATATAGAAATGGTGGTATTACATGACATAATACTACCCTTTATATGCCTAAATAAAATAGGATTATATAGTGAATGAATCAAACTATCACATCCCCTACAGTCAAAGAATACAAACAAAATAAAAAATAAATAAAGAAAATTAAATTGTATTTTAAAATAGGGAAAGAGGAAGGAGAGTGGACCCACAATAGTGGGTTACAATGTTTTGCACGAAGAAAGATTAGAAAGGTCCATTAAAAAAAATGGCTTTGAATGAAGGTACCCCTTTGAATGAAGGGGCTTCATTTGAACACGCATGACATCCAAAGCCTCTGAATGAACCCCCCACTGCCCTTTTGAATGAAACTCCCTTCTAATGAACCCCCAATTAATGAAATATTGTGCTTTGTGTTTGACCGACACCATATAGAATGTGTTCATTTGGACCACAACCCATTTCAGAGAAACCAAAAACATCTTGTGGAGAAATAGAAAACATCACATGATACACAAGAACACTCTCATACAACCATTACATAACTTCATGCATCAACAAGTTGGTGCAAGCCAACAAACATTGAAATCAATCACCGAACAACATAGTCTTGAACACTATCACTTCAAACTTTCTTTACAAAGGGAAAAATGATATGAAACTTTAAATATAACACCTTCACAACATAAAAAACTTATCTTTTGATCAAAACAACCATATCTAAAAACAAAAATGAATGTAGATCCAACCTTTAGACCTTTGAAAGCATCTTCATAGAAACAACACAATCTTCAAACTGTCACTCATGAACACATATTTTCGAAACCCAAATATAATTAAACTTGGATCATGCATGGCTTGACACATCATAAATCCACTTTCCAAACTGCAAGAGGAAAGCATCATCAATGGAGAAATGTAGATTATTTCTCAAGGAATCTGGCAACCAAATAGCTAGACTGCAACACTCTTTTGACATCAAAAACACTCTTACATAAATGATAACTGCATTGAAATAAACTCAAACATACTTTTGACATCAATGTCAACCAATCTTATCAAGCTACAAAAATCTCCCCCTCAAATGTCATTGATGGAAAAACCATCCTCACAATCTCTCTCCCCCTTTGACATAAAGACAAAGGGAAAATGGACTTTATCTCCCTTTTCAAGCATAATTTATCCTCTTAAAACTCTTTGTTGGTGTACATTCTCTCCTTCTCGAAAAAAATTATAGGCCCCCCCTATTACAAACAACCACCACCTACTCCACCTGAGAGGTAGCCACCATCAGTCCATGAATTATGATATGGATTGAACTACTTGAACCCTATATAGATGCACTAGTTATGCATCTAGCAAGAAAAAGGAGGGGTAATTACCCCTAGTTCTTCTACCTCAGATATTCAAATATATCCTTTGCAAGTAATTTTTTTAAAATGTCTGCAATCTAATTCTTTGTACCTGTACATACTCCAACTTGATTTCTTTATATATATAAAATTCTCTCTCAAAAAGTGATATCTGATTGATATGTACTTGGTTCTATAATGCATCACTATATTCTTGTAAATATTGGTAGAACTTGTGTTATCACATAGAGTAGGAATAGGCTCATTAAAATTTATCTTGATATCCTTCAAATTTTGCTTCATCCACAACACTTGAGTACTTCAAGATGTACAATAATATACTTCAATTTTGTTGTTGACAAGGATATTGAATATTGCTTCTTACTATTTCATGAAACCAATCTGCTTCCAATAAATAAATCACCAGGTGCCACTAGTACTCCTATTAAATCAACACAACCAACCCAATCAACATTGGTGTATGCACTCAAATTAAGTTCATTACCTTTCAGATACCATAATTCATAGTCTAGAGTGCTCTTCAAGTATCTAAAGATTCTCTTGACTACCTGACATGATTTTCTTTGGGATTAGCTTGAAATATTGCAACCAAACATACTGGATGTATAATATTATGTCTTGAAACAGCTAAATACAACAAGATTCCAATCATAGATATATATAAATTTTGATTAGCTATCCCTGAGACTCACCATCTTTACTCAAATACAAACCAGTAACTATAGGAGTACTTGCAGGTTTGCAAGATCTTTCATTTCAAACTTCTTCAACATCTCATTGTCATACTTTGTTTGAGAGATAGAGATACCATCATCTAGTTGAGAAATTTAAAGACCAAGAAAGAAGGAAAACTCACCTATCATTGACATTTCAAATTTGTTCTGCATTTCTTCAACAAATTTCCTGTACATAATTTCATCATTTTCACCAAAGATTATATCATCAACATATACAACAACTATCAAAATTCTTTCATCCTTAATTTTGAAGTAAAGATTACTATCTATGGTACCTTTCTTCAATCCTTGTTGAAGCAAGTACTTATCCAACCTTGTATATTAAGCCCTAAGAGCTTGTTTCAGAACACACAATTCCCTTTTGATTCTACACACCATGTTTGGTTCTTCTAATAATCAGAATCCATTAGGTTGCTTCATGTAGACTTCTTCCAAATCTCCATTCGGGAAATCTGATTTGACATCCATCTGATACACTGTAAGTCCTTATGTGTAGAAAAAGCAAGAAATATTTTGATAGCTTCCATTCTTGCTATCGGAGCAAAAGTCTCCTCAAAATCAATTTCGTCTACCTATGAAAAGCCTTTGCAGACTAGTCTTGCTTTGTTTCTGACAACTTCTTCATCTTCATTCAACTTATTCTGAAAGACCAACTTTGTTCCTATCACATTTTTGTCTGTGGGCCTTGGAACCAATTCTCAAGTTTGATTCTTCTCAATCTAATTCAATTCTTCTTCCATTTCTTGTATCCATCCTTCATCCTTTTTGGCATTAGCAATTTTTTTTGGTTCTATCTTTGATAACAAATAAAATTTTACTTGTTCATTTGTCTTTGCAAGCCTTCTTCTGGTCAGCACTCCATTCTTAGATCTCTAATAATCCGATCCTCTAATGATTTCTTTGAACATACTTGGCAAAAGTCTTGTTGTGCTTTTTTGTAGTTTCTTCTTTTCCTTCAACCTCTTCTTCTTTTTCTTCTTTTGAGGAAGGAGGTGCATCAAATCCGAAGTCTTCAAATTCATACATATTCTGATGTAGATCTTCATCTTGACCTTAACATTTGCACTTTCAACTATTCTTCCCAATCTTTTATTGTAGCATCTGTATGCTTTACTTTGAGATGAATATCCTAGAAATATGTCTTCATCAACTCTTGAATCAAAATTTCCCAATGTATCTTCATCTCTTCTAATGTAGCATTTTCTTCCAAAGACTTGAAAATACATAACACTTGCAGGTCTTTCATACCTTAACTCATATGGTGTCTTAGTGATGTTCAACCTTAACAATCCTATGTTAAGAATATAGAATTTAGTATGAATTGCTTCTTTCCAATAAACATTAAGCAAATTTTATTCGATCAACATCATTGTAATATCATGTATATATTATAGACCTAGTTGATATTGGTTGAGTGTCAGTTAGAGAAGTTGAATGAGGATGTGTAATGCATTATGATAATTGAGTACGCGACTGAAAGAGAAAGAGAAAAAGTGGAAGATCCTATTTGGATTCAATTTGATCATGTTTTTGTGATAGAAGGGCAGTGAAGATTGTGCCTGATTGTTTTGTGGAGGTAGTGAGCCAAAGAAAAAAATTATTGAAGGTTGAAAGCAATGAGCTTGTAATTTGTTTCAAAAAGGAGAAAATGTACATTAAATGAGAGTTTGAAGAGGAGAAATTATGCTTGAAATGTGAGAGAAAGTCCATTTTCCCCATGTCTTTGATGTCAAAGGGGAAGATAGAAATGTGCACCTAAGAGAGAGATATTGTGAGGATGGTTTTGTCGTCAATGACAATCAAGCTTATCAAACTACAACACTACCTACACCTCTTGTTGGATCTATAACTTTTGTTGCTTAGAAATTTAATGACTTGTTATTTTGTCTCTTTTAATATAATTATTTAAGGCTTGACCTTGTATAAATTTGTGATGTGAATGTATTCCACCCACAATTTCTTGTGTGGATATATAGTGTAATATACTTCTTTATACACAAGAATATATAAGACACTACTTCATCACAAAACTAAAATTTCACATTATACTAATTTAAGATATACAAAATTCTAATCTCTAAAATTTCAATTTCAACGTCTATTCACACATAAATCAATTGCTTAAATTGTATTATCATATCAAACTCAATAAAAATAAATTATACATGCATTGCCCAATATTTTAGTTTTAAATTTAGTACCCAATATTCCCATAAAAGGTTTTCCACTAAATTTTAATCCTTTAATAATATCTAAAAAATAAAAATTTCAATATATACTGCCACATGTCAATTTTGCAGCTAAACATGACTGCATAACTTTACCCCCACTCTACCTATTGCTCTAACTTTTAGATCTTAAATTATAACAGCTCCACTAAAATAGGAGCCTAGTGAAACCACATGAATCTTTTCAAGAAGATTGTGTAAATCGTCCTTTAAAACTCAAAAAGCTTTTAAAAAAATGTAGTGCCGTGTAAACCTTGCCATTCCAACTAATAAGTCAAAATCGATCTTCTCACTTGACAAAGCTTTTCATGTCCGATCTTATATAAAAACTTGATGTCGTAGTTGGTAGCCAAAATCGTGGGTCTCTTTTCAGGGCTTTCTTATATATAAATTTGTCTCTTCTTGTCTGTGACGTCAGCCCTTATCTAAGCAAAGTTTTATAAATAAGAAAAAACATTTCCTACCATTCTCTGATAACATAATAGTATGAAATCAATATAAAACAGTGGGAGGGAGCTCAACTATTATAACTCACGTTGCTTGCTATTCTACTTGTGTTTCCCAATAATAATGACATTTTCTGATGAAAAGAAGAACAAGGCAAGTTTCAAAATATATTCTTGCAGCCTTACTCAAATATATTGATCAACATGTGTTTGTCTGTAGTGTTGAATATACAACGAAGTTGTTTAATGGAGGTTGGCTGGTGTTTGATGTTTGTGCAGTATTCATGGCCTAAGTTGGTCGTCAGGAAATGGCTCAATATAAACTCAAAACCGGAAGAGTTTCAAGCTGATGAAATTATGGAAGGTAATCCTCCTCATTCTCACTAGGAAGAATTTGCACTTGATTGCTATAACTGTGGTTTAGTTTACCCTTATTTTGAATGTTCATGGCCTTATTGCATTGTTGTTTCCATTGCTGAAACCTTCCATGGATTCTTTAATAGAGTGCTGGTCATCCTACTAGGTAATTAAAATTTCTCCAAGGAGGTATTTGATACAAGAGATCACTGCTATTAAAGGAAATACATTTTCTTTTTCTAATATGAGGACAGGTCTTTTGGTGGTAGAGAGGAATTCATGTTCTCAAGGCTTCATTGGTGCTAAAAACAGTGTTTTAAAAAAAAATGATAAGTTGGGTTGTAGTTTTATAGATTATTCGAAACATTTACATATTAGAAACCATGTCTTTCGGCCTTTGCATAGATGCATTATAAGCTAGTTAGTTGTAGGAACTATTTTTTATATTATAAGGGCAGGTCTTTTTGGTAGACTAGTGGAATTTCATATTCTCAAGGCTTCATTGGTGCTGAAGTTAACTATTTTTGGAAAAAAAAAATTGATAAGTTGGGTTGTAATTTTATATATCATTCAAAACATTGACAAACTAGAAACCATTTCTTTCGGCCTTTGTATAGCTGCACTATTAGCAATTTAGCTATAATTCTCACTGCTTTTGTCACAACACAGAAAAATTGTTGACCATACCTCCATATGAAACACTATCAAGACTGGAGCCACATATATCCCAGGTGACGAATGTGCAAGATCTAAGGTATATTATTTATCCAAGTGGATTCAATTTAAATTCAGATGAGATTTGATAAGTTATGCTCCCACTGCAGAATACAAAAAAAAGCCTATGAAATCTATCTTCTAAAACTCTGAGCTATTAATTTAGACCAGTTTTCTTGGTACATGACAAGGAAGAGGTAACTTCATTGTTTGGGGTTTGCAGGGTATTTGTGGGAACATGGAATGTAGGAGGTGAAGCACCCTACAGTGGTCTCAATTTGGATGAATGGGTACATGGATCATCAACTCCGACAGACATCTATGTTTTTGGGTACAAACAATATTCACTCATTTCATCCCATTCAAATTCACTTGTATCAACATGACAATATATTTGTTTTTCTTTTAGTAGTCAATTGGGTTTCAATTTATGGGTAAGTCTTTTTGCTAGGTACACATAGGTAATCCTGTTGGGCCTATATTATTCAGAGGGCCAGGGTGATTCCTCCTTTGACTGGAGTGTTTATCCAGTCGTTGGGTTTGCTTGGAAGTGACCCTTGCTCATCTACCTACTAGAGATTGTCAACTGGAATAATTGCAAGTGTAGTACCTTCGATGAGTATGCATTTTAGGTCTAAAAATAAATAGCTTGGATTCTTTTTTGCCTATTTAAAGTTATGCCTACCTCAATATCCTAGATGTTCAACTTTACTGCATGTCTGACCATCACCAACAACAACAACAAAAAGAAAAATGAAAAAATATGGAAGCTAAAATTATTTACAGACTTCACAATTCAGTGATAGCAGCTGTCAAAGATTGAATTTCAAAGATTAAAACCTGACTCCCACTATTCGAAAGCTTGGAATCTGAACATCTAAGATATTGATAGAATAAAGAATAATCGAATTTAGTATGTGTTGAATAATGTTCAGTTAGTTTTAGTGCTTACAATAGAAGTTGTGGATGTATCAAAAGTAATAAGTTAGTTGTCAATCAGTTCGAGGTAGGTATCAATTTTAGATCCAAATCTGTAGAAATTTGTTGTCTCTTAAGACTAATTATTCTTTAGCAAATAATATACAACAATCTTCTCTTAAATAATATATTATTGTATTTTTTCTACTATTCATTTTTATAATTTTTATCAATAATATATTATTGTATTTTTTCTACTATTCATTTTTTATAATTTTTATCAATAATTACTGAAATATAAAAAATAAGAGAGCGTTTTCAATACCAGAAACTGAACCTTTTACTCAAGAAAAAGGACTCTCAACATATAATATGCCAATAGAATAATTACTAAATTGAGGAACTCCAGAAACAAGATTGAAAGAACTCCATTACCCATAACATTTTTCCATAAAATACAAGCAAAAAAAACAAGCTGAAGACATGGTATCAAAACCATCAATGCTATTTTTGATCATATTTAATAAAGCTTAGACATATCACTGGTCAAGCCTCCACAATACCTGAATCCTGCCCCGACTTCTAAATATTCACCTTATTTTTTAATTTACCATTGCCTCTTTTTACATTAGTATGGGTACGTCAATGCAAAAGTTGTGATTAAAATATTGCTCCAAGTCCAGAATACTTAAGTGGTATTTACCATGTTGAATGCTTTTTCTATTTACCTACACTTATGTTAACTTTAAAATATTTATATTAACTTTAAAATAATCATAAGTTTACTTTTTACTTAAAATTTATTTGTTATCAAAAATTCAAATATTTAACATATTACTAAAAAAATTATAAAATAATAAATATATTTATTTAATTAAAAATCTGCATACTCTAGGAAGATTTTCATTGAACAAAAACATCAACCGATTGCATGCTTAAGAAATGCATTGATCTTTAAAAGCGAAAACGCCTTAACTGTGGTCTTCCCGTGACGTTTTCTTTTGTTGACATTAATATTATTTCTTTCTCTCACAAGAGATGGTCTATTCCTTAGTTTTAACCCTTTTATTGCATCTGAATTGTTTTTCCAGGTTTCAGGAAATCGTCCCTTTAAACGCAGGGAACATCTTGGGTGTAGAAGACAATGCCCCTGCTGCAAAATGGTTGGCCCTTATTCGCCAAACATTGAACACAAACATAAATAAAAGTAGCAGTTTTACTCCTTGTAGCAGGGATGGGCCAACGGTTACAACAGATCAACTTTACAGTTTCGATTCTGATTTTGAAGATTCTCAAGGGCATAATAATTCTGCTCCTTGCCGCAGAAATTCCTTCCAGACATCATTTGGACCAGATCCATCAGAGGATGAAAGTGCCTTCAGTGAAGGAGAATCACCCTATACATTTTTACACAGTCCAATGTCGTATATTTCCTCATCAGATAGATCCTTATCCAACTCGGGTGAAATGAATTACAACATCAATTCAAGTCAGCCGAATTACTTTTTGGCAGCTAGCAAACAGATGGTTGGCATATTTCTCTGTGTGTGGGTGCGAAGTGATCTGAGACAGCACGTCCGAGATATAAAAGTCTCTTGTGTTGGTTGTGGGCTAATGGGTTACCTTGGTAACAAGGTAAGAAATGAAAAATGGCTTCAAGGTTGCATTTTTTAGTGTAAATATTTTATTCAGATCTTCCTGTTTCTAAGGACACTCGGAGAATTACTTCTTTAACAGATATTGTACAATTTTACAGGGTTCTGTTTCGATCAGAATGTTATTCCATCAGACAAGCTTCTGCTTTGTTTGTTCTCATTTGACACCAGGAGAGAAAGAAGGTGATGAGATACGGAGAAATTCTGATGTCAGGGAGATCATAAAGAAGACGCACTTTCCCCAAATAGACAAAATTTTCTCAGAGAAAACTCCAGAAAGCATTTTGGAGCATGAGTAGGTTTCAAAATTGTCTTCTTTTGCTTTCCACTTTCCAGTGGATTTTGACTGACTAAACCATTTTATTAAAAAGTAAACGCAAATGAGAAATCTTCAGAAGAGATCTTCCAAATTTTCCCTATAATGTATGGCAATGGATTTCTCTGATATGCTGTTTATCTGATTTCATTTTGTTTTGCAGTCGAGTTATTTGGCTTGGAGATCTGAATTATCGTCTTGCGCTTCACTATGCTGGCAGTAAACAACTCATGGAAAAAAATAACTGGGAAACTCTGCTGGAGAAAGATCAGGTGGGTACATAATCTTCAGATAATACTACGGAATGGGATTGAAATGCATGGATTTTGAATTAATTTTGTGACTCATATCATAAAAACAATATTATTTAGGATAATGAATAATCCATTTAACAATCATTGTATTTGGTTGAGTTGTGCTAAAATTTTACTGAAATTCTAAATTTAATATTGATTTCCATGGCAGCTTAGAAATGAGAAAAAAATAGGACATATATTTGGAGGATGGAACGAAGGGAAAATATGTTTTCCTCCTACTTACAAGTACTACAGAAATTCAGAGCGATATGTTGGAGAAAATCTTAGATCAAGAGCAAAGCGACGCACACCAGCATGGTGAGTGCAACTTAATGATTTTCATGGCTACGCATATTTAGAGAGCCCTACAATTTGTGAAATATAGCTTAATAATTGCTCCGCATATCAATCTTATTTTCTGGGGTGATTATAATCTTTTAGTTTAGATGTAACATTCCTACGAAAATATACAACTGTTTAGATATTTTGATATATTAGTTTAAATATTTAATCTATTTTTAACTATGTTTTCATTATTTTTTGTTTTATAGGTGTGATCGTATACTTTGGTATGGTGAAGGTTTAAGACAACTTTGTTATAGTCGTGGAGAAACTAAATTTTCTGACCATCGATCTGTATATTCAATCTTTATTACGGATGTAAAAATGCTTTCATAAATAAATTAGAAAAATACTTTGATGAAGTTAGACTTACAAGATTTCAAGCGGAAGTACTCTTGTCTAAAATTAAAATTAGTCATTGAATTCTCAAATTAAATGCAAGAATTTGAATCTTGGGAGTTCATGGCATCATTCTCATCATACACAATCTATTAAATATCTACTACGAGTTTTTGGCCATTAACATATGGTAATACTTGAAAACTTCAAGATGAGTATACTAATATCTCTCAAACAATAGACATACTATGTTAGAGATAATTAATTGTATATTTCGTAAATCAAGTAAACAAAAATGTACACAATTCATAATTTCAAAAAAAAAGTTTATACACAACAAGAATTATGTCCAACATCTCATTCTAAGCACATGAAGTTATACCACAATCTTTTCATCTTAAATAAAAGTGAATTTGGAGCAAGAAGGCTTGATTTAAGGTATTTTATAGAAAGAGCTTAACTAGTCATTACATTGTTACACCTCTATATAATTTCTTATTATGTGGTCAAGTTTATTCCAATGTTTGAAGTTGGATAACTCTTCTATAACTTATTCATCATTATTGTCAATTGTCATTAAAATATCATTTAACTTTTTCATAATGATTCTATGAGTCATATCCTTTTTATAAATTTTGGGTGGTCTCAATTTTTCATAAATTAAATTTAATCTTTTATATAAATCAAGTTGCGAAGTTGAAAATTTAAAATTTAGAAATGAATTCTTTGCACACATTTCAACCAACTCTTCTTATTTTTCTTCAAGTGTAAAAGAACTTGACTTCATATTGTAAGATATAAATAAGTGTGAATAAGGCACCTAATTAACTTGGCATTCCTTACCCTCCTACTTTACCTTTTGAATATAAAGCACTAAAGCACATACTTTGTGCCCTTCATTCATTCTTTACAAAAAAATAAAATGGAAGAAAAGAGTGTAATGCATGCTTAGCATTCACTATGTGTTGAAAAACATGAAAAGGAAAAAAATATGCACCTTGCATAATTTTTCAACCCAATCACTTAATTGTCACTATTTCAACCCTAATCCACTATATAAATTCAATTCCTATATGTATTCCTGTAGGAGTTGAAAAAATACAACACCACAAACCCGGAAGATCACCTGCATGCAAATAACCTGTCACAAAAGAAGAGATGGAGACAAACAAGCAAGGTTTCTCTGAAAACTGAAAACGTATATATCAGAGAGAATGAGAGAATGAATTGATATGAAATACAATGGGATCAATCCTTATAAAAAGAAGATCATGCAAACCCTAATAAAACCCTAATAGGAAAAACCTTAATAGAAGCCCTAATAGGATAACATTTAATAATTAATATAATTATTAAATGTCACTTTATGCAAACTAACGTGAAATCTTAAGAAGGGAATAAAGGTAACTTAATCAACATAATTAAGTTAAAACCTTTACTCTAACACCCCCCCTTAAGATGAGCAATAGTGCAGCTACAAACAAATGCAAAAAGCAAAGGTAACTACAATGCAAGAAGGCAACATGGGTCCCGACAACTAGGCCAGATCAGGTACCCAAATACAACCAAATCTCTGTAAAATGGAGAAATAGAGAAAACCTCATGGGAAAAAGCTCTACTCCGAAAAGAGAAGAAGAAAGCCAAGAAGAGACATCACTGAAGCAGAAGAAGTTGCAAACAACTGTCAAAAGATGACTGCTATGGTGCTGAAGAACCTCCGCTGAAGATAGGATGATCAGGAACAAGAAGACAATAATCTACATGAGTGCCCATATGACACTACTCGAATTAGATGGAAAACAAAGGCAAACACCTGGAATGAAGATACAGATGGCACAATAACCAATAGTCTGAAACATTGATCAACTGAGAATGGAAGATTCCTTCCAAGGTGAAACCAAGGAAGAATTAGCATGAATAGTATAATACCCCCCCATAATGGTGAACTGGGAGCCTGACAGATCAACTGAAATGGTGTGCAACACCCGGTAGTGCATGAAGAAGATAGAACATCTGAAAGTGCACAAAAAAGCACCTGCAACTGAAAAAGTGGTGTGCAAAACAAAGCACACAGGCATGAGGCGGGAATCATATGGATCCATGGTCATCATGGAGGGACACTCACTAGACAAAGGTGTGATGGAAAACAAAGGCAAACTACACAACCCCCCATGGTATGGATTCACTGTCATCATGGAGGGATATTCACCGGACAAAGATGTGATGGCAAAACAAAGGAAAACTACACAACCCCTCATGGCACTTTATAATATCAGTGAGAGTGCAAAATATGGCACAACCTTATGTGCAAAATATCCAAAAGATGCATGTACAATAGTGTGGCACTTTATCTCAGTGCGTTTACATAAAAGATAGCTTACAAATGATGCTCAAAATGTCCTTAAAGGACAAAATGCTGGATATACATGAAAAATAGCCAAGAACAAAGCATCCCATGTGAACAAAAATTTTCCAAGAGCAAATATGTCCAAGTAATCCACCAGAGTGTGAAAACACAAATAACTGAATAAAAGATACTTAGAGTGAAATCTAGAAAAATGGCATAGATGAAACCGAAGAGCTCTGAAATATGGTTCCAACACCGCTGAGATTATGAAAAATGGAGGAACTGATCAAAATTTATGAGCTTGAGACTGAAAGAAGCCCCTTTGTCTTCAACTGGCTGTAGAATGCACCAACAGAAAAAAGAAGTGATGAGACCCACACCACTAGAAAGATGAGAAAACCAGCTTTCCGACGATATCTCGTTTTTCAAAAAACAATATCGTATACCCAAGTTACGGCCTCCGGAATAAATCAGCTCCAAAGAGGGAAAAAATTAGTGCTAGGTTAAATTTGACGGTCATACGGCCGTCGCAGCAAAAACACTGTGTTATATTTGACGGCCAAACGGCCGTCACCGTAAAAGTGCGATTGGGCTATAAATGAAAAAAATTGTTTTTTATATAAAAAAACAATAAAAAAAGTATGTTGATTTTTTAAAAAAAAATCATAAAAAAGGCATTTTTTTTTTATGTGTAAAAAAAATTGAAAAAAACCAGAGGGCGGGTCCCGCATGGGCCGTCACCTGCCAATGTGGCAGGGCGGTACCCATGCGGTACCATCTACTGTAGGTGGGGGCGGCGCCCAAGGGCCACCGCTTGCCGTAAGGACAGGCGGCGGTACCCTTGGGTACCGTCCCTGCCTGCGCAGGGAGCTCGCAGGCCTAAGCAAGCCTTTAAAAGGCTTAAAAATTTAGGCAAAAATTTATTATTTGTTTCGGATTTTTTTTTGAAAAAAAATCTAAAAAAATACAATATTTTTTTTCGATAAAAAAATGACGAAAAAAATGGAAAAGTTTTTTACCAGCAAATGGACAGCCGTACGGTCGAATTGTAAAAAAATTTTGCCTCAGATTTTGACTTTGTCCAAAAATGGATGAATGAACAGTCGATTTAGGGGTTTTGGACCGCTGTGGATGCAATGGCAATGTCTGTTTGAGCTGAAAATGCTTCAAAAATGCAGGTGTGCCCTAGATCAAGAAAACAATCTCCAAACCCTTGAAGCTCCAAAAATCTTCAAAACAAGAACAAGAAGCAACAGGTGTGGAGCTCTGATACCATGTAGGAGTTGAGAAAATACAACACCACAAACCCGGAAGATCACCTGCATGCAAATAACCTGTCACAAAAGAAGAGATGGAGACAAACAAGCAAGGTTTCTCTGAAAACTGAAAATGTATATATCAGAGAGAATGAGAGAATGAATTGATATGAAATACAATGGGATCAATCCTTATAAAAAGGAGATCATGCAAACCCTAATAAAACCCTAATAGGAAAAACCCTAATAGAAGCCCTAATAGGATAACATTTAATAATTAATATAATTATTAAATGTCACTTTATGCAAACTAACGCGAAATCTTAAGAAGGGAATAAAGGTAATTTAATCAACATAATTAAGTTAAAACCTTTACTCTAACAATTCCATCCTCATCTTTATAATCTGTCACATTTTGTGCCTAAATTTATTTTGTAATAACCACCCCTTGGTTGCTACTAAATTTTAATTTTTTAATTCACAACAAATACTAACTTAATCAACCACACATCTTCCATCTAATTTAGAAGTTCCAACTTCATAACTTTTCTAGCCACAATTGTAATGACAATTCTACTCCACAACTCATATATTCACAATAGAATATTGTATGCTCCCAATGTTTAGGTCATACATAGATCCAAACCTAAACCTAAAGGGTTCATTAATAATGGCCTTACTTAGTTCACACACTAGTGATAGAGAAATTCCATTAACATCGAAGATGATATCTTTGATCTCTTATTTAAATCACAACTATTTATTGATCTTATGATTTGAATTTAATTTGATTACAACACAATGATAGTAAACACAATACAATAAAGTATTGGTCCCATGCCAAAATTAGTCTACAAACACATATAAAACCACATAAGGACCATCTATAAAAATATCACATGCTCAAATAGTGATTGGCTCAAGCGTACATTGTCTACACACAATATAGCTAGTTCACACTTGTATTATATTTACATAATATGACGAGATCTTATACACCTCATAGGTACACATAGTGACTAGCTCAAGCATACATTATGTATACATAATATGATAAATTATGTATGCATCACATGTACAAAATGTGAATAGCTTCATGCACCCAACACCTACACAATGTAAATAATTTAAACATCACATGTTCACATATAGATCATTTAGGGAAAATAAAGTTATTGTGACATTACTATAAGAACTTCCCCTTTACTTAATTCATTAGCAGATAAACCCTTAATTATATCTTAGAAAAAATGAGGAATGCCAGTATATCCTATAATACATCATGAGTCTAACACATTTTCCTAATTTAATACTATCTATGAAAAAATATCCCATACTAGATCTATTGTGATCACTTGCAAGGGAATGAGTATGATAATGCATGCATGACAAATTAGGCTATTTTAATACAAGCACATAGTGATTGACTCACACATACATAGTGAACAAAGTTGATTTAACTCTACTACATGCATATTATCACAACCCGTTTAACTAAAACTTTCCATTTAATTACATCCCAACTAGAAAACATATTGTAGGTGCATCTCATGCTACATTGGAGGTCCCATATTTCTACTTGGTTCACTAGAAACTATGAATAAAAGATTTAAGCATCACATACTACTTCCAATCATCACTAGTAAACACGTAAGTAGAACAAAATTCAACATATAAGGCTATTAATAATATTTTTTATAGCTCACTTAGTATATCCTAACAACTATTACCTTCATACCACTAGTAAAATTTAGTAAAACATGCTATGCAATAGCTCCTAGCATCTATCACTTTCATGGTAATGGTGAAATTAAGCTCAACACTAACATACTATGGGTAGATCCTAGAATCCATCACATTTGTACTCCTAGTGATAGTTGAATAACCCTAAGATGTTAAACATGTGTGTTTTAACTTGTAAATCAAGTCTACTTTTAAAGAATGTTATTGTTGGGAGGTGGCTTGTTATTTATCCTATTTTTTATGAATTTGAGCAAGTTCAAGTTGAAAGAGTGATTAATATCATTTGTCTATAAATCTAATGTTAACTTTTGAGTTAGTATGACAATTTTTAAAGTAATTGCTATCAAGATTGCTACAAGAAATTAATGGTTGTGTTTCTAGATGAATATTTTGCATGTTGAAGATCTCTTGAATAAAAAAATCTTGACTCTTAATGTATTATAATATTCTTAATATGGATACAATTTAAATAGTTCTATTGTATGCTATTTTATTTTTCTTATAATGGTTTCCTAGGTTAAATTTTGTGTTAATAATATAGTTATAGATGAAAGATCCAATTAAGAAGTATCCACTCATTTATCCCAACACATATCACTCATAAAAAAAAATGCAAAAAGAAATCTTACAATATTCACATCACAAACAAATACTTTATTCATTAACTATTTAAAATAAATACATCAATAAATTATACTACTAAGGTTTGTAAGTAGTAGTATAAACTATCTTGAATTATAAACATAAACTAGCACAACAAGTGTGTGTATTCTTAAAATGTTTTAATATTGATCAAAATGAGAAAGGGCTCATACTCATCACAAAAGGCAACCAAACTAGTAAAAATCTCATGAGAGATGAGACTAACCAAAATTAAAAACAAGAGACAAAATAGAATACACTGGAAAAAATAACCAAAGACCATCCCAAGCATAATAGAGGGATACAATAGAAACTAAAACCATTGATCAATAATTTTTCTCAAACCCCTTATAGTTTTTCATAAACTACCAAGAAAGATGATACAAACATTACCCCCCTTATGGAATTCCTCCTTTTTCCTCTAGCCTCTTAGCTCTTATTCTATTAGTAGGTCCACCATTCAACTTTCTATCTCTATTATTTAGGTTCACTATAAAATTCTTCTTATCAAAATCAATAAGAGAAGTAACCATGGGAATTTTCTCATGGTATTTATTCTTAATATTCTCCTCCTACTAGACTTAGCTCTATTAGCAAGTCCCTCATAAATATTGGTGTTGTTGTTGTCCAGGTTCTTATCTTTCCTCATATTTATCTTCTTAAAATTTATTTCTTTAAGTTGATCTCCAATGTGATTCTTGATATTATCCTTTGGAATTATCTACATTGGAGCTAACTCTCTCTTGATGTAGAATTAATATTTAATAGAGAATGAAGATGTAGTATATTGGTGTTGACTGAAAGCATACTATATTTCCTTATGAAACTATGTTAAGGTTCATGACATAATATTAAATGAATTCTCCTATAATTGATACTTAGAACTTGAGGATTTCTTGTGAAATGTGTAGATGGTCCCCTTCTTTAATGAGTGAAAAAAGGTGTAAGTTGTGTGATTCAATGTAGTATTAACCAAAAACTTCCTTGTGACCAATAATCTCATATAAAACAGTATTAGTTGGAATGAGATTCAAATGTGCAATACATAACTTAATTATGACTTCTTTATGTTTATGTAGGTGTAACAATTCACATTGCATTAATCCATAATTAAATATTGAGAAAATGCATGCCATTGTTTGAGACACTCTTATGATCTAATTTAGTCTCAACTTGAAGGATTTATGAAGAATACAAACATTGCATAGTAAAAACACTATCTAATAGTCATTGTGCTAAAATTAATGGTTAATATTATAATTAATATCTACACCAAGAACAAAATGATTGCAACAACTCAATAAACTTGCAAAATATAATCAAACATAAAGGAAATATTTTTAGTTTATGCAAGATTGATCTTACATTGGGATGCCCCTACACTACTTATTTGTTATTTATTTTTTGAATGGTGTTTAGATTTTGTAACTTTATGTAACACCCTAGATGAACTACTAAATTTAGAGTAAATTTTTAATTAATTTTTACTATATAGAATATTTAACAAATTCATTGTGATTCATTATTCCAATGTAACCCATGACTTTTAGATATATTTTAATCAAAATAAAGATGTCCTTAAACTCAATTTAATAATAATTATAATTTTGGTAATTTTGAGTAAACATTCTCTAATTATTATATTAATTACTTAATTCCCCACTAGGACCAATGACTCATGTCAATTTTTAAGCAATAAATGGCTAGGGGTAAAATGGGTAAAAATTGAGTGTGCATCTTCCCTCTTTTATTTTATTCTAGTGGTTCCATGTGGATAACCTCCAAGCACATAGATTATGGCCCACCATCCTTTGTTTTTTAATGAAATAGGGTAATTTTTTATTTATTTTTTATATTATGTTATTCATTTATATTGGCTAAAGGAGCATCCATGGTGTAAGAGTAGTCTTGCATTAAATAGAATTTTTTTTCTTATTTGTCCATTTAAAAAATTATCCAATCATCTTATTTTCACCAAAACTTGTGGTCCTCACCACAAGGTTACATTATAGTTCTAGATTAATAGATAAGCATATCACTTTGCAATCTAGATTCACTATTTCTAGTTTAGAATGATCATACATGCTTTACAAAAATGTTTGGTTAAATATTTCCAAGATTATAGTTCCTTAAGAGGTTTTTTGTATGAATGACATAAAGATCTAATTTATATCATTGAAATTTTTTATTCTATAATGTTCCCCTTCTACACATTACCTAATTACATATTTCATGTTACATCGAGATATCCACCACCTTGTGGCCATTGAAAATAATTCTACAGGATAAGGACCACTATATAAACATCACTCATAATCACTTGAAGGTAGTTTTATTTTTTAGGTCTAGAGAATATTAATTTTTATCAACTATTCAATTGTATTGGGAAACATAAAATTCATAGATAAGGTGTTTATGTATCTTGAAAGTTCAACCCTCATGTTGTAATGACATTGAGGTAAGTTATGCTGAAATTCATGACTATGAATCAATACAATTATATTTCATTATCTATTGAGTTCCATTGTATATATATGTTTGAATTCTTACTACAAGATTAGATAATCCTTCATTGTACCTTCTAGATATGACTACATTAGTTCGTTCTAGAGAATGGATTTTAATTTTGAAAGTTATGCAAAGGCCTTTTGTATGGTTAGATAACCAAATTAAGGTCATCCAAAAGAATATTTCAAAACTAGTTTTGAGTGTTAGATGTAGTTTATAATGTTGATTGTGGATAGATAATTGAACTTGAGGTGGTATGCATTAGATCCAAAATAAAGATGTCTCCATGAAGAGTGGGTAGAGACCAAGGTTTTTCTAACATTTTTGGGATAAGAAAGGAAAATAAAAGATATATTAAAAATGAAAATTGCCACAAAATGTAGAGATAGGAAGGAAGGATGATATAAAATCATATCCTAGACATTAGAGTTTTGGAGATGGGCATGTGTAGGATCATAATGGAAAAAATAGGCCCTTAAGTGGCAATAAAATTTAGAAAAATCAGAGTTAGGAAACTTGATGTAAAAATTTGAATAAGTTAACTATATTATTTCAAAAATATGTAAGAATAGAATCCGTTGCAAATTGAATTTAGTTTCTAAAATACTAGGTTTATTTTTATTTAAAAAAAATCCATTTGGTGAAAATTTGAAATTTCAATGTAGTAGTACTTAAATTTCAGGGAAAAAATAAGAAGTAGGTGTTTGTCTAACCACCCTAACCATAATAAAATGATAATATTTTTTTATAAGATTTTATATATAAGTAGAAGACTCATGTCTCAATGTGATGCATATTGTTTTGTAATATTTTTCCAAGTAAATAACTAATTATGAATTTTTATTACAACTTTTAAAAAATATAAAAACTCATATGTCTGACCACCTTAACTTGGTCAAAACTTCATGAAATTCAATTTTTTTTTTTTAATCCTATAGTATGTGAAGCATAGAATGTGACACATGTTTCAGATTCAAAAAATGTGATAACCCTTTGAAATCTATAGATATTTTTCAATCAGCCTATCAATCAGGACTTTAGTCATAATTTAAATAGAAAATGAATAATAATTATTTATTAAATTCAAAGTAAAGCATGATTTATATTGGTGGAAAGCTAAGAATTTCCTTTAAAAACCTTTTTCGTTTCATCAATTTTGGGTAAAAAAATAAATTTGTCAGCCACATGGGCCATCATATCACTTACATATCGCCACTTTTTGGCCCATCATGATCTTGCACATACCCAAATTATTTGACAATCATGTTGGGATTTCCAACTTTGAAAGTCTAACAAGGGTGACACAACAAACATTTGACAATCCTAGTAGAGATAGGGGTGTTATATTTCTAGATGGCCCTTTATAGTCATGCCAAGATGAACAAATATAAAAGTACAACATAGAAAATTTTCCAAAACCCAAATATAAGGAAAAACCATAAACCTTGATAAAAGCTAAAAAAATAAATAAATAAAGTAATAGTTTAGTTGGAGTTTTATAGATTCCTTTATATTCATACCAGAATGACTAACTTCAAAAATAGGAAAAAATAGGAAAAAGATAGAAAATAGACAAAAGGAAAAACATAAAGCATAAAATCAAACAAAACTAGCCAAACACAAGAAACCAAACATAGAAAATGACACAAGAATTTAAATAGGCCCTATTTTTCCTAAATATAAATGAGGCATGTGTGTGTAAAAGAAAAACAAATGGAAACCACATCATAATTTCATGAACCCTTAAGAAACCTAGTAACCTTGATACTAATTCATAAAAAAAAAGGAAAAGTAGTCTCATTTGCAAAAGAAAAAATTAAAAGGTTCCTCTCAATGAATGGTCAGATCACAAGGTATGTGCAAGTGGTTCATTCATTTAAGAGTGAGGCTCAAATAATGATGAGGTAGAATGCACAACAAGTTACATAAGTATAGTTACATCTTCAACGAACAAGATGTCTATTAGATTACATCATATACTTAAGAATACATGATCATTTATAACCTAATAATTTATCTATTACAACCCAAAAATCCATAGCCCTTATGGAGTTATCTTTGAATCCACTCAAACTATAGCTCTACTGCCAGTTGAGTTTTCATAACATCGATAGAGATTACATGAATCACACAAAAAATTGAATTCCCAAGAAACTATTATTTTCTTTTCAGCTTATATCTTTCTTTTCCGTTTTTTATTTCTTCCCTTTATATATATAGCTATCTCATTACATTGGCAATGGAGTCTTTTTATGGGTTAGGATTCATAGTGGTCATTATAAAAGAGTATAATATTAATATTTTTCACTTGAGGAAGACCCAACATCTCACCTTAACTAGCTTATATATATTTAAAGTGTGTATAAAGTGTAAGATCTCAAACATTGCTTCCTTGAACCCTATAAGTATCCAATTATCAAAAACCCATCATCCTAAGTTTGAAATGAGTGAACAAAAACCTAAAGAATCCAAAAATCAATGGATGATCCAAAACTTAAAAATTATCAACAACAAATTTCCACTTAGTCAATCTTTAAGCTCATCCCTGGGCAATCAAAATAGAGAAATGCTCTTAATTTTATTTTTTAAAAGGACAAGAAATAATAGGAAAAGGAAGAAACAAAAAGAACTGGAAAAAAACACTAAAATAAAAAATAAACTAAACTGAAATGGAAAACCAAACTAATAGAAAACTAAAATAAATATAATATAAAAACACAAACAAAATAAAATAGACCCAAAAGATACACAAGCAAAACCTTACACTAACTATGTAAAAGAAGGTACTCGAGACCTTTAGGAACTAAAGTAATATTTAAGGTACTACCCACTAACTAGTAATGGTATAGGCTTTGCAATCAAAGAATTTATCTTAAAGGTGTTGTATCCCAAGATCTCAAAAACCTAGTAGGTACCTAACCACAAATTTTTAAAATTTTCTTGATCTCCTTTATTTTATTTTTCTTTGTCCCACAAAAGTTTTAAAGGACAAGTTTAGATATCCTAAAATTGCACTTTAGATCTTTTTTCAAACCATCTTTTTAATACTACATTTTTTTTCTACATGTTTTAGGGCCGCATTTCTATTTTCTCTTAGGTTTGAAAAATTCATGAATTTTTCTTCAACACTAATATATTTCTATATATAATCTTTCATGAACTACAACCTGTTAGAAATTTTATTAGGTTAATATGGAACACAATATTAAGACCATAAATTATTTGATATGGGGATGTCCCTAAAGAAGTCTTAACCCTAGTCCTATTAGCCAATATTACATACTTTAACTATGTGTTCCAACCTTTAGGATTCTTTTCTAATAGTTTCTTAATAACATAAATGAAATTATTATTTGTAGATTTAGCAAAAAAATTCGCTTGTGAATTATATTTTTTCTTTTAAATAGCCTATTCTCAATAGTTTATTGCAATAAATTAGTTGAAGTAAGGGTAGGTCAACTATCACATACTAGAGAGAAAGGCATTCCAAACCTAGTCATAAAATGATCTTCCAAAAACCTTATGACTACCTTAGTGGTGCAATTCCTATATTCTATCACATTCATTCACCTCATGTAGTAGTTCATAGATATAAAAAATAAATCATTCCCTATAGAATAATGGGGGTTAATCATACCAATGAAATCTACATTCTATTGGGCAAAAGGACGTGCCTCATAAACAAGCTGCAAGGGCATGGTAGGATTTATTTCTTTATGTAGTAGTCTATTAAGTGTGGTATGTCTTCACATGTTGATAAGAATCCATATATAGATGAGACAAGTAATATGTATCCCTTATAACATGTTGAATTTTTGTATCATGGGAGTCATATATTGTTCTATACTTATCAAAAAATTTAGATAAAACAAAAAATGATTCTACCTTATTCAAACACCTTAAAAATATTTCTTCATAGTTTCTCTTGTAAAGGGCACTAACCTTAACTATATATTTTTGTATTTTAATTCTAAGTGCCCATCTTTGTGAAGTATTCAAACCCATTAGGCACCTATTCTAAGTAAATAATAAATAATATTCTTATACAAATCATCAATTTTAATGGTGTCCAACATTGCATTGCTAGCAACCAAGATATGTATCAATTCCAACCAAATATTTTAAAAGGCTCCGACCTATAAAAAATTCCTAGGATAAATTTCCAAATCAAACTCTTGTAGAATTTCCATCTACTTCCCTCTTTTCTACCCTAGGTAATTTTGCATAAACATATATTTAATAGCTTGATTGAGTATTATGGCAAAAAAATTCTCCTCAAAATTTAATTGGTAAACCTCCTCATTTCCCTTACCAATGTAAGTGCATGGATATTCAAAAGAAAATAAATAAATATAGAAGGGTTGTGTATAATTAGGATTGATCAAAACAAGAGCATTAACAATTGACTCCTTTATCTCAAAAAATGAATACTTGGTCTCAAAATTTCATTCAATCTTAACATACTTCTTAAACATGGCATTCAAAGGGAAAGAAATGTCTACAAAACCACTAATGAATTTCCTAACATAATTTATCTTAAACTAAAGAAAAATTTGAGCTTTATTTTACCACCTAGTAAAGAAAACCTTAGGATTGCTTCAACTCTACCCGGGTCAAATAAAATTCCTTTCAATAAGATAATGTGACCTAAGAAAATTCCTTTTATTAATACAAATATGAATTGCTTAGGATTCAAATAAATTCTAAAATATTTACACCTTTAGAGTATTTCGGGCTTAAATTAGAAATATGATCTCTAATATTAAAAAATACTATCAAATCATCCATATAAATAATAATGCATTTTCCAATAAAACCTTTAAATTTAATATAAATGGTCCGAGCTAAAAGGTATCTTCAACATTAATCAAGAAAAAGGGCATCCTTCTATAAGAAAATATTCCCTTTTTTGTGGAAAAGGTAGTCTTTAACTTCTCTTTTTGCTTCACCATATCCTAGTATCCAAAATAACCATCCACGAAAGATATCATTTTCCTCCATTCAAAAATTGGAAACATATAAGGATAAAAATGGGTAATAATTGTTTTCAAAGGATTTGTTAATATTTCTAAAATCCACACATATCCTAATTTACCCATTCTTATTTTGAATAGGGCCCAAATTATCCACCCAGCTATAATTTCTAAATTGGAAAATGATTCTAGTAAATAATGACTTATATATCCATAATTCCAATAACGCATTTATAGGATTAAAGACACTAGATTTCCATGATCCATATTGATGAAAATATGCCTTTTTTAGATTTAACTATGCGTTATTTGTTTGCATCAATGTTTCAGAACATGCTCAACACAATGATGAATTGATCATAGAGTGTGATTTGAAGCATTGATGCAAAAAAACCACACACAGTTGAATATAGAAAAGTAAAACTTTCACATTTATAAGATGCTGCTTTTTCTTGAAAATTTTAACATTTGATTTCAATAGAATATTATGATTAATTATTAAGGAGTCATAGGTTTTCATCTCATAAAATCTCCAAGTAATCACTTGCCTATAATATTTTAGGGATTTCATGATACCATCCTTCTCTTCTTACACATGCATGCTCTCCTAATGGGTGCTATCTTACTTTTTCATCTCCCAAAGTGTATGCACCATATTTCCTTCACTATAAATTAAGATATTCTCTCTTCTACCCGAACAATTTATCCATATGAAGAATTTGTTTCAATGTAACCATTCCTTTCAAAATGGTCTTAATTTTTAAATCTACAACTCCCTCTTCATCAACCTCATAAAGATATCTATTTGACTCATATGTGATCTATACCTCAAAAACCCTAGAACTAGTAAGAAAATCCAAAATATGATTATAATATTTAAATACCTTCTATATAGCTTTTAATGCATCTTCAATTGCAACAATCATCTCTTTATCTTTTTAATTATCTTTATCCTTCTATGATTCAACATTATTTTCATTCAAGGAATTAATTAAAGACTCTCTCTAAACTAGAAATTTCTATAATACATCATAGTGAACCAATTTAGAATATTTTTTCTTCAATTCATTAGTCATATCATACTCATGATCCAATAGGGTATAAGATTTATTAGACATAAAATAATTCTACTTGTATGACCCTCCTTGAGGACCCCTAACAATAGCTAGATTGTTGTTAGAATTAAGATTTGGTGGATTGGGATTTTCATTTAGAGGAATTGATGATGTAAGTGAATCTGTGTTTTTATTCCTCAAGAAGCAATTTCTATTAGCTTACTAGGAAGCCTAAACTCGTCATACTCTATCATTGGTTTATTTTCTCCTTTAAAATGAAACACATGTGTTTCTAACTTAATTGTGGTACTAGCATCCCCAATTTCCTACTACTATTACAACCATTAATTTCACTTTTTTGGTTGTATTGTGCTATTTTAGAAATTTTATCCATCTTGAGGTAATTTAGATCTGAATGATAAGTTGTATCATGAAGCTTGCACCAATTAAGCAATGGATTTAGATCTAAAAATTTCACTATACTATCCTGACTTGTTGAAGCCAATTTCATATTATCCATATGGCTTGGAATGTCCCCATTGTTAGGCCTAGTGTTCCACTATCTATTGGGCCTTTGATTACTCGGTGTTGGATCTTTCTCTATCTAACGATGTATGGAAGGTGGGTTGGTGAAAATTGGTAAAGGGAGAATATGGGGTATTTTAAAGAGATACATTTATTGGTAGGGATGAGCATGTCGTAGGGCTAGCTTTCGCAACCTTACACAACACCATTTTTGGCCTACTCAAGTTACCCCTTGGGGTCATGACTCTTTCCAACCGATCTGGTTACATCTCAAATCCAATCAAGTTCTTTCTTTTGGCAACAAAACCTGGTAATCATGAATTTGATGCAAGATGGGACTATGTACTGGATTTGAATGTAAGGTAAATATGCAAGCTTTATTGATAATAAAGGTCTCAAACCTTGGTTACAATAAAATGGTATAGGAACCAAACTTGATATACACTAAGTAGGACTCACTAGAACAACTACCCCTGGAGACACAGATACTCTTCAGGATGTGGACACATTGGTGTCCTCGCCTTGAGGTGATCCCATCATGTCACCTCTACTCCCTAAACTACTCACTAGATCTTTGTTGTTTTGATGATTAATATTTGATCTTGGGTAGGTGCACCGTATTCTCCCAATTGAGCTATGCAATGAATTACCATGTCCACAACCCGACTATCACTTTTTGAGACTAGGCCGACCTCAATACGATGGCAGTGTAGTTGTGTGTGCATGGGGTGATCCTCTTTGGAGTGGAATAAAGCTCCAATATAAATCTTCATTTTGAGGGTTTGATAGCATTTAGGTGTATTGACAACTTGGGAGAGGGTGATCCCACAATAGTGGTTTACAATTTTTGGGCAAACTGGACACTGCAATTATTATTTTTAACTAAATATTCATATTTGGGCACCTATAGCGACTAAACCATGAGGAATTTGAAGATGATGAAAACTAGAGTCTCATCAAATTTTTTCTGTAGATTCTAAAAATATTTTTTTCAAAATTTTTGGAATCAGATTGCACTTTTTTTTCCATCTCCCACGAAAACTGGTTTTTTTCAGAAAACAACATTTTTAAAAAGTGACGCTCACCGTATACAACATAACTATTTTTGTTTAAAGGATAAAATTATAATTTTTTTAAATTTAGATTTGTAACTACAATATCTATCACTTGCATTTGGTCTCATAGATTTTTATTGAATATTTTTTCCTTAATCAAGTTTTGAAGTCAAACCAATTGTAATTCAGACATAGGCGGACTGTATACAACATAAATTTTTATGTATGTATCGAAATTCATTTTTTCTTTTTTTAATGGATCAAGGAAAACAATACCCAGCCTCAACATATTTTTAAAATTTTTATTTTGATAATCTGCTATTTTCCACATGTGCAAACCAGAGAGCTTCATTTTTGGTGAAAAACCTATGTTTAATAAAACTAAAAAATAAAATACATAATAAAACCAAAACATATTAAAATTTAATTCGTTGGATAGCTCGTTCTGAGGACTACCATTTTCTAGTTGGGTTTCTGAAGTCTTATGCATTTTCATTTTCAAATTGAGCTTCAAAAGATAGTTTTTTACAAAAAAAAATGAATTTTTTGGGAGATTGGGGAATAAGGGTGTTCGGCCGAACATAGGTTCGGCCAAACCTTTTAAAGAGGTTCGGCCGAACCCCTTTAAAATAATCAAATAAATTATTTTAATGGGCTTCATTCGAACCACACAAAATTGGTTCGGCCGAACCCCCTCACTATACATCCGGAAGTCAAACATCTTTTCCATGTTTGTTTGCGTTTTTCTGAGCTCCTATGTAAACGGTGGTGACCCTCGTGCTTCCAACCCTGTCAACTGAAAAAGACATTTTACAGGTTAAAAAATGATGAATATTTTGATAATGTTTGTTATTGTTGTGAATATTTTGATAATGTTTGTTATTGTTGCATTTGTTTTTACTGTTATAAGTTTTTAAAAGTTTTTTCAATTTTTTGTGACAGATTTTTTGCATTTTGGAGAAAAAATTGTTGTTGGTTTAAATCAATCATTTGTATTTTGAAGAAGAAAATAGGACAAAAATAAAAAAGAAAAAACAAAGCTCAACGAAATTTTTCAAAAGATAAAGAAGAAAATAGACGCAAACAAAATTTGAAAAATTATCATAGAAGGAAACAAGGTATGTGTTTATTTCTTCTTTTTCTCATCAAATATGGGTAAATTTATTTATTTACGATTTAGCGGGTTTATCATATGTTTTATCTAGCAACAAGGAAAAATGCATCAAATAATTGATATATAAGAAAATTGAAGGTTCCTCATTTCATTTTTTTGGAAATGAAAACTCAAATGCACATCATCAATGAGTTCTATAAAACTAAAATTTGCAAGTTATCACTAGATTTTATGAATCCTTATACTAAATATTTTACTAGTTTTGATCTACAATATATTCTCTTTATTTGTATTTTTTTGTGGCACCCAATTTTGCATCTATCTATGTTTATGTCCTTCTTTAAATTATTATATTTATTTCATCCAATTGTGCATCATCAATTATATAGATATGGTAGAAACACCATCTTTCACCAGTATTTCCTCCTCTATCTTAGTATCTCCCTTTGTATCAATACATGAAAATCAATAGTAGGGAAATCATTATGTATAACCAAATTGGATAAAAGAAGATGACACAAGATAATTCAACAAAAAAGAATTTCTAAACTCATCTAAAAAACCTAAATAGTGATAATTAGTTAAGAAGGCGGGGATAGCTCAAAAACCTCACAAACACACAAAAATTGGTAAAAATTATAAATATTATAATAAATAGAATCATATTAGTTAACAATAACTATTTTTGGATTATGATAGATTTAACAAGTATGATGAATATACACATAAAACATACATTAACTAAATAAGTTTATATGCGAGGAACATATAATGTAGAAATATGTATCTAAAATAATATTTTCTAAATTTTCTAACACATAATCTAACATTAGAATTAGAATATTCTTCATAACAATGAAATAATTCATAAAAAAATAAACATATTGATAGTAAAAATAAAAATGTATTGAATTTGATTACCTAAATAAAAAGTTGAAAGTTTTAACTAACTTTATTCCTAGATAAGATTAATAACACAAAAATACTATCCAAAATAGATAAATCAACAAGTGTAAATGGTCTTATCTAAATTGGTTTCACCTATATAAACTATGCAAACTTATTTTTCCTATAAAAAAAAGTACTATATTTTTATTAAACAAAATATTAAAAATGGGATTTAATTATAAACAAAGAAAAACCTAGAATGAAAGTTGAGAAATAGATATCTTGAATCATGTGATAGGAATCTAGAATATGAATCAATAGAAGATAATAAAAATTAAATCATGTTTCCTAGATGGTAGCATGACTACATTAAGACCTCTATATGACTACATAGATTTTTGTCAAGTACATAAAAAATACCAGTTTATGCAAAAAATTGAAAGTCTATAAAATAAGAATAAAATACACAACCAATAACAAGAAACTAAATAGTAGAATAACACATAAATTTTGTAAAATAAATTAAATGATATAAAATGGTCATAATGTTATTTAAACTGAACTCTAAGATAATATAATTATGATAGATAGGAAAAGACACAAAACCTTCATATGAAGAGATTTCCAAGAATACATGTAGCTAGTTCCACAAAGGGAAAGGGGTGAATTTTGGTTATCTTACCAATATTGTCAAATCCCTAATTTGGTATTTTTACCTCCACAAATAATCAAATAAAAATACATTAGATTAATATGGTTGTGCTCTTATCCTATGTGCATCTAGAACTAAGATGAGTGCAACATAAAAAAAAAAATATAATCTATAGCAATAAGTGCATCCCTTAGATATATGAAAAAAGAAAATTTGAGAAGATGGATCAACAAGCATTTCCAAGAGAGATATGAATCTACAAGAAGAAATATGAAAATTTGTGATTATGATATTTTCTTAGGTAGCTTCCTCAATGAATATAGCCATCTAAATATGTCATCTTCTTCTAGACATCTCTTTCTTTTGCTATAGATTCTTATCATAATCTTAATCTATATTCATATTCAAAGATATATGCACTATCTAGCCCTCCATGATGTATAAAATGTTAATTCTTCTTTTTGGGAGTCAAAGATTTCATTACATTCTACATGAACCAATTTGAGATTAAACAAAATTTTAAAAGCACCAAAGAGTCATTTTGAATCTCAAACACCACAAAATTTATTTTTCCTTTAAACCCAATAGGTTCAAGACCTTTATATTAGATACCATGTGCTAATGAAAATTTTGGATCGTCTCCCTCATCTAGTACTATATCATAGGGAGTATCATGTAAATTTGGTTTCCCAAGCTCCTCCCAATTTATTTTAAGAATAATTTTAACATCTACTCCCAAGTTTATTAATATATTTTTCATCCATAAAAATGAGTTCTATATGATTGTGCCCATTTAAAAATATTAAGATGTGAAAGAGATGCATTTTGTTGTAATTATCATGTTCTTAGAATCAATGTCTATTCTAGCATGTTCCAAGCCAAAAATTAAATTATGAGTGTTGAAATTTATATATATTTGTTGTTTTATAATTTGAAAATTAGATTTTGTTTAGTATTAATAGATAGGGATTGAAGGTTGAGACACAAATCCTAACGATCTCTCGTAATGGGATACCTTATCTAGAAGAAAAATAAAATATTTAAATTTACTAGATCTTGACTATCTACTTAGGTACAAAGAGGCTCATAGACTTACAACGTGCTATCTAAGATTTTTGTCCGGTTTTCTATCTTTTTTTTTCAGTTTTTTTTTCCTATTTTCTTTATTTCTAGATTAGAGTTTTTTTTGTTTGTGCTACTAATCTGTTTGTTTTAGCATGTGTCCAGCTGGAATTAGCTAAATGTTATTTTAATTGTTTTTTTTCTTTACAACTTGCATTTTACATGCATTGGTTAAAAAAGAACAGACATGCAAATGCATATGGGTTAAAAAGGACAACACACTTTATTTTTCATTGGGTTTAAAATTAACTCTTAGATAGAAAACACTACAAACGGTTAAAATTAACCCAGGTTTGCTTGACAAACACTACAAATGGATAAAATGAACCTTGTGCATTCTTTGTTTGTTCACATTTTGATTTTGGTTTAAAAAGAACACCATGCGAGTGTGATTGAAATATTCATGTGCTTTTTCTTTGTTTTTAAACAAAGATCAATTGAACTATGAATATTTTGGTTCGCTTTTGTTAAGCCTTAGATCTTGGGCCTGCTTTGGTGGGAAAAAGTACTCACCCCAAAGCGACTCAAACTGGGAACACGCTAAAGCCAAGTGACGCCCAACCGGTATATAAATTTGAATGTTAAGGAAAGCTTAGCATTACAGAACTTCCTGCGAACAAGCAATTGACTCCCCAATACCCTTGTGGTGCGTCGAAACCTGCAGAGCCTAACCTCTGCAGATTGGGATGATAATGCCTCTCGCGTGGCCTTCTGAACGGGTGCCCGAAATAAATCCTTTGTTTTAGAAAACCACAAACCTTCTATTCTTTGGTGCAGCAACGGTCGTTGCCAAGGCACCCGCACCTATGCAGTTCTTAGTAGAAATGATCAATCTGTCATGGGAGTTTCATGGAGATTGGAAGCTTGGTTGCCCTGAGAAGTGAGTGCAATGTAAGGGGGAGCCCGTGGGGCTAAGCTTCTGAAATTCATTCGCTAAGGATATGCGGTTCATGGGATCCATAAGAATACTGTCCTTGCAGCCTTAGGATTTTTTTTTTGTAAATGTCTTCTATGTGGTTGATTTTCATTCTTTACAACACCACGTGTTTGCCAACTATTTTCAAACAACATGAACAAATGAACATCATCCTCCAAATTGAATCAATATAGTCAAACTATCAAGAGTCCCCTAACACCACCCATGACACTAAGTCACAAAAACCTTCCATTAGTCATACCCACCCTAACCTTGACAAGGGAAACCAACCATCCACATCATATCCTAGTCCTTCATTCATGTCATATCCTAGTCCTCCAATCATGTCATATCCTAATCCTCCATCCACATCATATCCTAGTCCTCCATCCATGTCATATCCTTGCATCATAGCCAAATTTGGACCTAGAGTTGCATTTGACCTCTTGCATTCTTAACTTATCACATCATATCATACCATTTTCATATATGTCATCTTAGAATCATATCCTTTTCATTGCATCCTAGTCCTTAAATATTCCTACTCTTGCATACATAGAATGTATCATTTCACCTAGGTCTTGCATGTACAACCCCTTGCATATATATCAAGATCATATCGTGCCTAAGTTCCAAGTTGCATACATTCCATGTTCAAAATTTAGTCCTTTGTATAGTCATCATTGATCAAATAGAACCCTTAGCTCTTGCACGAGTTCCACTACTCTTCATAGGTCTCAAAACCAATCCATTTTTTATCTATCGCCCACATCACTTAAGGTTTATCATGGACTTTCAAGTTAGGGAAAATACCATTATCCTTGCATGTCTAGGGAAATACTTTTGGAGTCCATCATCTCCTGCATACCCTCTCTTGATCATTGTTCCCTTGTGTTTATCCATCATAACACAAGTCAAGCCTTGCATCGTAACCAAATTTGGACCTAGAGTTGCATTTGACCTCTTGCATTCTTAGCTTATCACATCATATATCATACCATTTTCATATATCTTGGATCTTAGAATCATATCCTTTTCATTGCATCCTAGTCCTTACATATTTCTCCTCTTGCATACATAGATCATATCACATAATCCATGTATACATATATATCATTTCACCTAGGTCTTGCATGTACAACCCCTTGCATATATATCAAGATCATATCATGCCTAAACTTTCCAAGTTGCATACATTCCATGAATTTAGTCATTTGCATAGTCATCATTGATCAAATAGAACCCTTAGCTCTTGCACGAGTTCCACTACTCTTCATAGGTCTCAAAACCAATCCATTTTTTATCTATCACCCACATCACTTAAGGTTTATCATGGACTTTCAAGTTAGGGAAAATACCATTATCCTTGCGTGTCTAGGGAAATCCTTTTGGAGTCCATCATCTCCTGCATACCCTCTCTTGATCATTGTTCCCTTGTGTTTATCCATCATAACACAAGTCAAGCCTTGCATCGTAACCAAATTTGGACCTAGAGTTGCATTTGACCTCTTGCATTCTTAGCTTATCACATCATATATCATACCATTTTCATATATCCCATCTTAGAATCATATCCTTTTCAAATGCATTTTTTCCATGGAATTCTTAAGTTCAAGAATCTTGATTTCATTTGATTTCATATGTTCAACTCCACTTATATATCACCATCTCTCACTTTCTTTGCACAATATTTTGTGACATGTACAAATGGCTCAACAAGCAGGAAGTTCTCAAGCAGAAGTCGAGCCCAATCTAGATATTGGACCAAATGAATCAGTTGAAGAACACATGGACCTTGAAGATAGGGAGGAGGCCTGAGTTCAAACAATGCATGTTGGAGAGGGGTCGGGATCACTTCCTTCTACACCAATGGATGAGCATATAAAAGTAGCTGAAATAGTGGGGAAACAAATTTCTTATAGAAATTTAGATCATTTACTTGAAGTGGATATGGAGAAACTGAAATGTTATGCCGACCAACCTAAAAATACAAGTAAGAGGTCAATGACTAAATCTATTAATAGAATAATCCATGATCATTTCAATCATCTTGAAACACTTGAAAAAACCCAATTGTTATCATGTTTACTTCTTCGTGATGAGCTGAAAGAGTCATTACAATTGTTGGGTGTACATTCTACATCGAATAAGAGGAAACACATGAGACTGCAAAAAGATATTGTTGAAAATGTAAAAAAAGGTTTAGATTCCATTGGGAAAGGATCTTGATCAGTGGATAGAACCATTGCAAGAAAGGTGATTTTGACATCTATTTTAAATAAAGAAATATCTAGAAAAAGAAAAATGTCAGCACTTTCCACTGAATTTGGTTATAGTAGAACCACACTAATAAAATATGAGAAAAAGAGAAAGGTTTTAGATGATAGTTCTGAAGGCAATTGGACAATTATGTGTAGAGCTCCTCATTTTGACAGGATTGAAGATGTTGTTAGGAACTTGATCTCAAGTTTTTGGAATGATCAGACCCGTCTGTCATCAAATACTAGAGATGTTATCAGGCGCAGGATTGGACCTGGTATTTATGAAGAACATATTAAGCATTGGCTAGACATAACATAGCTTGAGATGTATATGAACTTTTGTAATATGTATCCTCATATAAAGATTGGGCAAACAATGTTTGAAAGGTTAAAGCCATACTATGTGAAGATAAACAAGTTTTTTGAAACTTGTTGTTGTCATTATCACATTGAATTTGATCTCTACTATTAGGTGTTTCGAAAGATGAGAGAAGAAAGATATGGTTTTCAAAAGGCACCTCCTAAACAGGTAAGTTTGTTCATAAAGGATCTATTATGTGATCATGAAAATGGACTTCAAATAAAATGCATAAAAGGACTCTGTGAAACATGTGGAAATTTGGCTAACTTTCCTTCAACAAATGAAAATGTTGACCTAACAAAGATAGTAAATTGCAAAAGTTAGAAGTATGTAAAGTTTCAAACAAATTTTGGGAAAGAATCCACAAGGTTAAACTATGTAGAAGAGGAGATACCTATTGGGAAATTTATGGAAGATTTTGAAAAATTGATACAACCATACATACAACATTCCTTTTATGCTAAGTGGCAAGCACATCAATTTCAAACATTAAGAGATACTTTCCCACTTGGAACAATTCTATCAGTAGTTGACTTTGCAGAAAATTACTCTTTTGTACATCAAAAAGAGATTCAATCAGAATATTACTTTTCAAAACAGGTCACTATTATGGTTCATGTGTGTTATCGACATGCACAATTGGAATTAGATGGTGTTGAGAGTACAAATGAACAATGATCCATCAAGAAAGAATATCACTTTTATATTAGTGATGATAAAGAGCATGACACACTTTTTGTACAACATTGTTTTACAAAATGTTTTTTTGAGAATTTGAGAAGCAGGGGTGTAAAATTTGAAAAACATTTTGTATGGTCAGATGGATGTGCGGCACAATTCAAATCATCGTGGCCATTTTATGCACTTTCTAGATATCATAAAATTTACAACATACCACATGTTTGGAGTTTCTTTGAGAGTGGGCATGGAAAGGGTGAACATGATGGTGTAGGAGCTTGCATCAAACGTGCTTTAAGAAAGCATCAAATGAGTTATTTAGAAGATCATATAGATGATGCACATGATGTTGTTGAATGGTGCAAGAAACACTTTGCATCAAATGAGGTCGGCACATCTTCAAGAACAAACCAAAACATTCCACATAGAGTGTTTTGGGAGATATCAAGTATGTATAAATTACATTTAAAAAAAAAATTATTTAAATTTAAAATTTACACATGTATATATATATATACACACATGTTCAAGTTCATATAAGTTTTTTGAAATTACATTTATCTAGGTGTGGATAGAAGATCGATGCATGGATGCAAGAGGGTAGAAAAAACAAGATCTTTGCATTGTGTTATGAATTCAAATAGTCACCCTGGATGGACATTATACACGAGAGATTACTCTTGTTTCTACACTGAGTGCATTGCGGGAAACTCTCATGCATGCAACAATGAAGAACTTGAATATGTTAGTAAATGGGATATGGTGCCGCTATTTGTTTCAGACACGTACGATGAAAATGAGGATGAAAGATTTCAAGACATTCCTTTGATTTCAATTGATTATGACCATATTTTAGGATTGGTTAGAAAAGGTACATGTGTAAGTTTTCAATAATTTAAATATTATATAAATTTAATGATCTTTAACTTGTGTAGAGACAATTCTATTTTTTTTAGAATTTTGTTATGTAAATTTGGTGTACAGGAGATGTTTTTGCAGTTATAGCAGAGCCTGGAAACATAGAAGGTGTTAGCTATTATTTACTGTGTTGCACAAAAGAGAGGAATAAGTTAACACGGCCTGAAACAAATGATGGAATGTTATTTCCCACATGTGAGTTTGAATTTCAAATTATATATATACATTGTGTACATGTGTACATTACCTTAAAAACATTAAATATATATTGTACAAACCTTGAGCACACAAATGTTGTACACATGCACATGTATTACCTCAGGTTCATGTTTATCGTGTAGGTTCTGTTGTTGTGCAAGGGATATATCTAAAACAAGTCAAAGTTGTTCAACATGGGATTCATTTTGTGGACTATCAAGTTGATAACAAGGTATATCAATATAGTCACCTTATAATTGCTACCGCCCTACATCTTCATGTAGCTCCACATGCACGTGGACGAAAAAAATGGAGACTAGATAGTGATGACCATCAAAAAATTTTACATGTTATTCAAGAGCGGGTTGAACCAGAATGTTTGAGTTAGATTATATCCATGATTTTCAAGTTCACTTGTACATGTACATACATGTTCAAGACGAGAACTTATAGTAACTTGTTTGAACTCTGGATTGTTTTAGTTACTTAGAATATATGTTGATGACAAGTGTTTTAAATTTGGTTGGACACAAATTAGGGGTTGAAATACATTGAGAAACTTAAATTGAGTAGATATTTCCAATTATATATTTGTTCCATGGAATTCAAGTACTTGTTATGTAAATAATGTGCAAACCTTGTCATAAAAAAATTCATTGGAAGAGTGATGGTGGGAGTAGAAGAAAATTTAGTGTTAGTTTCAATGATCCCCCAAATCTAGAATCTCAACAAAAAAGACAATTGGCACACAAGGAGATGTTACATGACTACATCTCAAGATGTTTCTTCTCCTATACATCCAAGAAAAATCATTGATTCATTAGTCCATGTCTTCTATATATATAAAGTGAATGTTGTCTCAATCTTCTTTTTTGTTGTAGAAAAAGAAACCTGACATATTAAAATTTGTGTCTTGTAGAATGTTGTACCAAACAAAAAATCCCAAAAGTGTCTTGTAGAATGTTTATGCTTCGTGTTGGTTGGTGAATAGTGAAAATGTGCACAATTCTCCTCATTGTGCATGTATTTAAGTTGGTTGAATATATGGTTGCCCCATAAGTATTAGAGAGTGCATATGTATAAGAATATGTCATATACATTTATGCTTAAATTAAATTGAGGAATACAATGATTTGATTGGTTAACTTATGGTTGTATCAAGGAAGCATTAAGTCATATTTTTCTTTAGGATTAACACCTTTTTTTCCAAAGTTATATTTGTACCTTCATTGGTTTGAGATTTTTTGGCAGTAGGATTTTGTACCATCCATAGATGTATTCATGTATAGTTGTGTACAACATTTATTTCATGATTTTAGGGTTACTTGGTAACATACATATCTAAGTTGAAATATTCCAATTTTTGCATTGAGAATATGTGGTTACATCTTTCTTTACAATAGATCTTGATGCATATCTTCTATCTTCTCTTTGTGTCTATTGGTTGTCCCATCTTAGACCCACTAAGAAAATAAAATGTCTTATTGAATACTAGGGATTCCTCTTGTTTATTATTTTATTATAAGTTATTACATGCATTGGATACATTTTAACCTCAATCCTACATAATTTGGTGCATAAAATCTACATGTATATTAAGATAAAGTTGATCTTCACATGTCAACATAACTAAGTATTCAAAAACAATCAATCACATTTTTCACCTAATTTTACTTTTCTTAAATCATTTTCTACATTCCTCCTCTTCTTTTCTTCCATCATCTTCTATATTTCATATGAAATTTTCCTCATAATTCTTCTTTTGAGAGCTAATTTGTGTATTTTTTACACAAATAATCTCTTCAGTCCAATCATCATCAACCACCTAATATTTTCTTATTCCTCCACCTAATTGAGGCATATCATTATTTTTTTCATCTCTTTTAATCCGTTCTTCTTAAGTTCTTTTTTTTTAAACAATGTTATTTTGAACATCATCTTGTAAGACACTAAAATAATTTTTTCAAACCACTATTATTATTTTATCATATACCATAATTAAGATCCATTATTATTCATTATCGTCCATTAATACTTTATTACAATTTAGTGAATTAATTCCTATTATTGTGCTTAAATGATGCATTTTATAATCATTATTGTACATATTTAAATTCTTATATGAGTATATGGTTCTATTTTTATATACATAGAAAGAAAACATTCAAGATCATATATATCCAAGGCATGCGTGTGCAAAATATTTATTGTGATCAACATGTGAATGAACTTAATTATAAAGTGGCATTCATTTCCTAAAATTCTACTCTAGAGAGATCAAATGTATATATCATATAAGGAAATGTAAGTTGTAAGAGATCATCAAATAAGCAAATGTACATGTATATTGAGTATAAGCGAATGTATACATATATCATATAAACATGTAAACATATCAATATTGATCAATGTATAAACATGTAACATGTTATAAGCAAAGTTCCAAATGTATGTATATCATAAAAGCAAATGTAAGTTAGAGATCATCGAATGTGGAATACTAAAGATCATCATATAAGGAAATGTCGAATACTAAAAATCATCATATATAGAAAATGTAAGTTAGAGATAATCAAATGCCAAATACTAGAAAGATCATCATATAAGAAAATACATCTAATATGCAGGGCCTAATATGAATGTCGACTCCTAGTCGAACGACCATCTGAATGAGAACGGTCCTGCTCTGATGGATGTGTTGAGCCCTGCAAATAAAATGGTGTACAAAATATGTTAAATACATATAATTTATATTAAATATGTATCTAGATCTATGCATGTACATATTCATATACATATACACATGTATATATAAAAATTTAAAACTCACATGTCCAATAGCATCAGATTCATCCATAGAGTCATGTCGATGTGTACGATCTAGAACAAGGCTAGGAGTGACATTAGGTATGTCCACCTACAAATATATAAATTCATATATATCAGTACATGAATATCTAGTTAAATTAAAACTAAAATTTAAAAATAATTGAAAAGGAATTGAAACATGCACATGCACACATACATGCACATCATCTGATATCGGATGACCTGAGTCCTCTGAAATGGCTGCCTCCACCATATCAACTATACGATCAAGCGACAAATCAATATTTGCATCCCTTTCATCTATCTCATGTCGTGCCAACAATGATGAGTGGAGAGGACTATGTAGGTGAGATGGCATCGACAATAACGAACTGGCACCAACCAACATCTTAGTAAAACCCATAGTCTGTGCAGCTATCGAATGATCAGATGGTGGATCCTAACGTGCTCTAGTGCTGGGTTGAGATTGATGGGATCCTAGAAGTGAATGACCTCCATGTGCCAAACGATCTCTAACATTCTCTATACCGATCCCATTGTCCAATGCAATGAAGGCATATGCCTCCAAGAGTTCCTCAGCTAAACAATGCAGAGTCTTACGTGCCATATCTTGTGTAAGTGCCTCAAGCTCTGTGGGAGTAGGGATGCCTACTGCTGTGAAAGGATCCATGGTGGTCCACTATGCTGAATATGGCATGGGTCGAGGACATCTATACATCAAATACTAACCTACACAATCAACAGATATCCTAGTGGTGGCAGCTGCAATGTCACCTATAGTATCAATTGCTTCCTTTTGGGAAGCAATGACAACCTCATCTGCTATGGGGGCTAGAGCTGGGGTGAGAGCAGGAGACCTCTCACCAGCCAATACCCTAAACACTGGGGTCGGTCTATCTACTCGATGATAAGTGGGTCTATCAGCAATCCTGCCACGCCCCTGACTAGCATATGGTGGAATGTCCAAGTAGTTGACGTTGAGGCCCAAATGGACCTCAACATACAACTACTGAACAAAATATAATGGAATATGGTCATTGTTTGGGTATTGACCATGTGTTGTGAGAAATCGTGGGTAGATCAATGAGGTCATATCATGATCAACACATCTAGTGACCTGGTATCCCCTAACCTTACGTGCACTTTTATAAAATGGAAAACAATTGGTTTTTATCATTTCTTTGGTCACGCTATCCTGTATTTTTTTAAGGGGAACCTCACCATGTACTTCTTCTCGCATGCGGGAAAGAATAGCAGCTACTCTATCTGGAGAAAATGTACTTGTCCTTTCAAGTTCATCTCTTAGTTTTTCAAGACTATGCAATATTGACATGCATGGTTCAGAATATATCCCTGGGTTTTCATTTTGCGCTAATGAGTCTTTCAATTTATTAATCTCATTAGTGGTATTTGCAAACAAATATTCCAGAGGTGGAACATCTGCATTATCCATGTTATGTATGTATGTGTACCTAAAGGAGCAATGAGACCTTATTTTAAATAATATATCTAGATATAAGGAATAGAAATCTAAAATAGTTCTAATAATTCATCTACTCATCAATAATATTTCCATACCATTAACAAAAAACATGTTCAACATCTATCATAGTTTTTAATAATCAAAACATTCACATTACTAGATTGCACAAAAAACATAATCTAAAACAATTATAAATTTAAATTTACAAGTGTGTGTGTGCACTCTAGAACAAAATGTGTCATTAAAGACAATTTAAAAAACATTGATAAAGGTTGCATCTAAGATTTATTTCCTACAACTAGTAATAAAGGGAAAACATTATTACTTAACATTGAAAATAAAAATGTTGAACATGAAAGTGAAAATGTTGCAAAATGTTATGAAACACCTATTGAAAAGAGTAACATCATAGAAAAATAAGAATTCAAATTTAGCAATATTTTTGAATAATGTAGAAATGAACCCCATGATATTAAAATTATACTCCATGATCCAATTGTTGATAATATTAATAAAATTGATAACATGTGCACATAAAAAAATGAAAGTCATTGTATCTCCAAGTTACTTAAGAAGAGAGAGGACCTTTCTGAATAAGAATGATATCCCATATTCAAAATTTTCTAATGAGCTTGATAAAATTGTAATAATTTTGGAACCCAAAAATGGTTACTTAAAATTGATGAGAACATAAGATAAAGTCTTAAATGAACCATGAACCATTCAATTTTGAGCTTCAAAAATTTTCAATGAATACTTTTGTAAAATTACTAAAGTTGTAAAAAATAAGACCTTTACAAAATAAATTAAATATTTAGGCAATCAAAATTTCTAATTAAAATAAAATTATTATTAAAATATTTTTTAATTTTCTTAATTCTATTAGGATTACTAGTAAGTAGAAAGATAAAAGAGCTACTTGTAGAGTAATAAAAACCTCAATAGTAAGAAATAAATTAAGAAAGGTTTGATTAATGAGGCAAACTCATCTTCACTTAAGCATAAATTGTAAAATATTGTGAAAAACACTAGCAATAAGATCAAGACTAGATAGTCCTATTGAAAATGGTACTTGAGATTTTAATGGTACGATTCCATGAGTTCATAAAAAGCTAATTAATAACACAAATGATGAAATTGAATTATTTTGGCACTTTAACTCTAGAGTATCACTCAATGTTACAAAGGATGTTTTAAAATAAAAAATTGGTGATCAAGACCACATACCACATATTAAACATTAATTGAAATGTAGCCAAACAAAATTGTGTAAAATTTCTTGAAAAATATATTCATTTAAAAATATCACAAAGGGAATTTGAATAGATTGTAAGCCTTTTTATCAAGTACATGCCTCTTAAAATTTCTAATACATATTGTAAATACGACATGTAGTTTTTATCTACCATGAACTATTACATGTAATATTAATTATACTTTGTATACTAACCAAATTTTACAAGAGTGTGGTACAATTAAAATACCAAATTTATGTAAGGACCTATTAGATTTATTTTAATGTGTTAGATACAATGATTGTAATTTTTTGTAAAAATATGTTTAAATGAGAAGCGTTTACAATGCGGTGGGTTATCAAAGTTTATATCATGTACCCATGATGGAAGAAAAATGATCTGGGAAAAAAAATGTTTGAGAAAAAGAGATATGAGATAACTATAAAATACAATTTGAAGAGTGGAGGTGAAGATTCTAGATGTGAGTTGGTCACAAGAGAAGCAAGTTGCTAATTTTATTTCTGATTTTA
>CM021106.1:298552372-298589406 GCA_007115665.2 Sequoiadendron giganteum
GTGTTTATCCATCATAACACAAGTCAAGCCTTGCATCGTAATCAAATTTGGACCTAGAGTTGCATTTGACCTCTTGCATTCTTAGCTTATCACATCATATATCATACCATTTTCATATATCCCATCTTAGAATCATATCCTTTTCATTGCATCCTAGTCCTTACATATTCCTACTCTTGCATACATAGATCATATCACATAGTCCATGTATACATATATATCATTTCACCTAGGTCTTGCATGTACAACCCCTTGCATATATATCAAGATCATATCATGCCTAAACTTTCCAAGTTGCATACATTCCATGAATTTAGTCATTTTGCATAGTCATCATTGATCAAATAGAACCCTTAGCTCTTGCACGAGTTCCACTACTCTTCATAGGTCTCAAAACCAATCCATTTTTTATCTATCGCCCACATCACTTAAGGTTTATCATGGACTTTCAAGTTAGGGAAAATACCATTATCCTTGCATGTCTAGGGAAATCCTTTTGGAGTCCATCATCTCCTGCATACCCTCTCTTGATCATTGTTCCCTTGTGTTTATCCATCATAACACAAGTCAAGACTTGCATCGTAACAAAATTTGGACCTAGAGTTGCATTTGACCTCTTGCATTCTTAGCTTATCACATCATATATCATTCCATTTTCATATATCCCATCTTAGAATCATATCCTTTTCAAATGCATTTTTTCCATGGAATTCTTAAGTTCAAGAATCTTTGATTTCATTTGATTTCATATGTTCAAGTCCACTTATATATCACCATCTCTCACTTTCTTTGCACAATATTTTGTGACATGTACAAATGGCTCAACAAGCAGGAAGTTCTCAAGCAGAAGTCGAGCCCAATCTAGCTATTGGACCAAATGAATCAGTTGAAGAACACATGAACCTTGAAGATAGGGAGGAGGCCCGAGTTCAAACAATGCATGTTGGAGAGGGGTCAAGATCACTTCCTTCTACACCAATGGATGAGCATATAAAAGTAGTTGAAATAGTGGGGAAATAAATTTCTTATAGAAATTTAGATCATTTACTTGAAATGGATATGGAGAAACTGAAATGTTATGCCGACCAACCTAAAAATACAAGTAAGAGGTCAATGACTAAATCTGTTAATAGAATAATCCATGATCATTTCAATCATCTTGAAACACTTGAAAAAACCCAATTGTTATCACGTTTACTTCTTCGTGATGAGCTGAAAGAGTCATTACAATTGTTGGGTGTACATTCTGCATCGAATAAGAGGAAACACATGAGACTGCAAAAAGATATTGTTGAAAATGTAAAAAAAGGTTTAGATTTTATTGGGAAAGGATCTCGATCAGTGGATAGAACCATTGCAAGAAAGGTGATTTTGACATCTATTTTAAATAAAGAAATATCCAGAAAAAGAAAAATGTCAGCACTTTCCACTGAATTTGGTTATAGTAGAACCACACTAATAAAATATGAGAAAAAGAGAAAGGTTTTAGATGATAGTTCTAAAGGCAATTGGACAATTATGTGTAGAGCTCCTCGTTCTGACAGGATTGAAGATGCTGTTAGGAACTTGATCTCAAGTTTTTGGAATGATCAGACCCGTCTGTCATCAAATACTAGAGATGTTATGAGGCGCAGGATTGGACCTGGTATTTATGAAGAACATATTAAACATTGGCTAGACATAACACAAATTGAGATGTATATGAACTTTTGTAATATGTATCCTCATATAAAGATTGGGCAAACAATGTTTGAAAGGTTAAAGCCATATTATGTGAAGATAAACAAGTTTTTTTTTTGTCGTTATCACATTGAACTTGATCTCTACTATCAGGTGTTTCGAAAGATGAGAGAAGAAAGATATGGTTTTCAAAAGGCACCTCCTAAACAGGTAAGTTTGTTCATAAAGGATCTATTATGTGATCATGAAAATGGACTTCAAATAAAATGCATAAAAGGACTCTGTGAAACATGTGGAAATTTGGCTAACTTTCCTTCAACAAATGAAAATGTTGACCTAACAAAGACAATAAATTGCAAAAGTTACAAGTATGTAAAGTTTCAAACAAATTTTGGGAAAGAATCCACAAGGTTAAACTATGTAGAAGAGGAGATACCTATTGGGAAATTTATGGAAGATTTTGAAAAATTGATACAACCATACATACAACATTCCTTTTATGCTAAGTGGCAAGCACATCAATTTCAAAAATTAAGAGATACTTTCCCACTTGGAACAGTTCTATCAGTAGTTGACTTTCTAGAAAATTACTCTTTTGTACATCAAAAAGAGATTCAATCAGAATATTACTTTTCAAAACAGGTCACTATTATGGTTCATGTGTGTTATCGACATGCAAAATTGGAATTAGATGGTGTTGAGAGTATAGATGAACAACGAGCCATAAAGAAAGAATATCACTTTTATATAGTGATGATAAAGAGCATGACACACTTTTTGTACAACATTGTTTTACAAAATGTTTTTTTGAGAATTTGAGAAGCAAGGGTGTAAAATTTGAAAAATATTTTGTATGGTCAGATGGATGTGCGACACAATTCAAATCATCATGGCCATTTTATGCACTTTCTAGATATCATAAAATTTACAACATACCACATGTTTGGAGTTTCTTTGAGAGTGGGCATGGAAAGGGTGAACATGATGGCATAGGAGCTTGCATCAAATGTGCTTTAAGAAAGCATCAAATGAGTTATTCAGAAGATCATATAGATGATGCACATGATGTTGTTGAATGGTGTAAGAAACACTTTGCATCAAATGAGGTCGGCACATCTTCAAGAAAAAACCAAAACATTCCACATAGAGTGTTTTGGGAGATATCAGGCATGTATAAATTACATTTAAAAAAAAAAAAATTATTTAAATTTAAAATTTACACATGTATATATATACACACACATGTTCAAGTTCATATAAGTTTTTTGCAATTACATTTATCTAGGTGTGGATAGAATATCGATGCATGGATGCAAGAGGGTAGAAAAAATAAGATCTTCGCATTGTGTTATGAGTTCAGCTAGTCACCCTGGATGGACATTATACACGAGAGATTACTCTTGTTTCTGCACTGAGTGCATTGTGGGAAACTCTCATGCATGCAACAATGAAGAACTTGAATATGTTAGTAAATGGGATATGGTGCCACTATTTTTTTCAGACACATACGATGAAAATGAGGATGAAAGATTTCAAGACATTCCTTTGATTTCAATTGATTATGATCATATTTCAAGATTGGTTAGAAAAGGTACATGTGTAAGTTTTCAATAATTTAAATATTATATAAATTTAATTATCTTTAACTTGTGTAGAGACAATTCTATTTTTTTAAGAATTTTATTGTGTAAATTTGGTGTACAGGAGATGTTTTTGTAGTTATAGCAGAGCCTAGAAACATAGAAGGTGTTAGCTATTATTTACTGCGTTGCACAAAAGAGAGGAATAAGCTAACACGGCCTGAAACAAATGATGAAATTTTATTTCCCACAGGTGAGTTTGAATTTCAAATTATATATATACATTGTGTACATGTGTACATTACCTTAAAAACATTAAATATATATTGTACAGACCTTGAGCACGCAAATGTTGTACACATGCACATGTATTACATCAGGTTCATGTTTATCGTGTAGGTTCTATTGTTGTGCAAGGGATATATCTAAAACAAGTCAAATTTGTTCAACATGGGATTCATTTTGTGGACTATCAAGTTGATAACAAGGTATATCAATATAGTCACCTTATAATTGCTACCTCCCTACATCTTCATGCAGTTCCACATGCATGTGGACAAAAAAAATGGAGACTAGATAGTGATGACCATCAAAAAAATTTACATGTTATTCAAGAGTGGGTAGAACCAGAATGTTTGAGTTAGATTGTATCCATGATTTTCAAGTTCAATTGTACATGTACATACATGTTCAAGACAAGAACTTATAGTAACTTGTTTGAACTCTGGATTGTTTTAGTTACTTATAATATATGTTGATGACAAGTGTTTTAAATTTGGTTGGACACAAATTAGGGGTTGAAATACATTGAGAACCTTAAATTGAGTAGATATTTCCAATTATATATTTGTTCCATGGAATTCAAGTACTTGTTATGTAAATAATGTGCAAACCTTGTCATAAAAAAATTCATTGGAAGAGTGATGGTGGGAGTAGAAGAAAATTTAGTGTTAGTTTCAATGATCCCCCAAATCTAGCATCTCAACAAAAAAGACAATTGGCACACAAGGAGATGTTACATGACTACATCTCAAGATGTTTCTTCTCCTATACATCCAAGAAAAATCATTGATTCATTAGTCCATGTCTTCTATATATATAAAGTGAATGTTGTCTCAATCTTCTTTTTTGTTGTAGAAAAAGAAACCTAACATATTAAAATTTGTGTCTTGTAGAATGTTGTACCAAACAAAAAATCCCAAAAGTGTCTTGTAGAATGTTTATGCTTCGTGTTGGTTGGTGAATAGTGAAAATGTGCACAATTCTCCTCATTGTGCATGTATTTACTTGTTGGTTGAATATATGGTTGCCCCATAAGTATTAGAGAGTGCATATGTATAAGAATATGTCATATACATTTATGCTTAAATTAAATTGAGGAATACAATGATTTGATTGGTTAACTTATGGTTGTATCAAGGAAGCATTAAGTCATATTTTTCTTTAGGATTAACACCTTTTTTTCCAAAGTTATATTTGTACCTTCATTGGTTTGAGATCTTTTGGTAGTAGGATTTTGTACCATCCATAGATGTATTCATGTATAGTTGTGTACAACATTTATTTCATGATTTTAGGGTTACTTGGTTACATACATATCTAAGTTGAAATATTCCAATTTTTGCATTGAGAATATGTGGTTACATATTTCTTTACAATAGATCTTGATGCATATCTTCTATCTTCTCTTTGTGTCTATTGGTTGTCCCATCTTATACCCACTAAGAAAATAAAATGTCTTATTGAATACTAGGGATTCCTCTTGTTTATTATTTTATTATAAGTTTATTACATGCATTGGATACATTTTAACCTCAATCCTACATAATTTGGTGCATAAAATCTACATGTATATTAAGATAAAGTTGATCTCCACATGTCAACATAACTAAGTATTCAAAAACAATCAATCACATTTTTCACCTAATTTTACTTTTCTTAAATCATTTTCTACATTCCTCCTCTTCTTTTCTTCCATCATCTTCTATATTTCATATGAAATTTTCCTCATAATTCTTCTTTTGAGAGCTAACTTGTGTATTTTTTACACAAATAATCTCTTCAGTCCAATCATCATCAACCACCTAATATTTTCTTATTCCTCCACCTAATTGAGGCATATCATTATTTTTTTCATCTCTTTTAATCCATTCTTCTTAAGTTCTTTTTTTTTAAACAATGTTATTTTGAACATCATCTTGTAAGACACTAAAATAATTTTGTCAAACCACTATTATTATTTTATCATATACCATAATTAAGATCCATTATTATTCATTATCGTCTATTAATACTTTATTACAATTTAGTGAATTAATTCCTATTATTGTGCTTAAATGATGCATTTTATAATCATTATTGTACATATTTAAATGCTTATATGAGTATATGGTTCTATTTTTATATACATAGAAAGAAAACATTCAAGATCATATATATCCAAGGCATGCATGTGCAAAATATTTATTGTGATCAACATGTGAATGAACTTAATTATAAAGTGGCATTCATTTCCTAAAATTCTACTCTAGAGAGATCAAATGTATATATCATATAAGGAAATGTAAGTTGTAAGAGATCATCAAATAAGCAAATGTACATGTATATTGAATATAAGCGAATGTATACATATATCATATAAACATGTAAACATATCAATATTGATCAATGTATAAACATGTAACATGTTATAAGCAAAGTTCCAAATGTATGTATATCATAAAAGCAAATGTAAGTTAGAGATCATCAAATGTGGAATACTAAAGATCATCATATAAGGAAATGTCGAATACTAAAAATCATCATATATAGCAAATGTAAGTTAGAGATAATCAAATGTCAAATACTAGAAAGATCATCATATAAGAAAATACATCTAATATGCAGGGCCTAATATGAATGTCGACTCCTAGTCGAACGACCATCTGAATGAGAATGGTCCTACTCTGATGGATGTGTTGAGCCCTGCAAATAAAATGGTGTACAAAATGTGTTAAATACATATAATTTATATTAAATATGTATCTAGATCTATGCATGTACATATACACATGTATATATAAAAATTTAAAACTCACATGTCCACTAGCATCAGATTCATCCATAGAGTCACGTCGATGTGCACGATCTGGAACAAGGCTAGGAGTGACATTAGGTATGTCCACCTACAAATATATAAATTCATATATATCAGTACATGAATATCTAGTTAAATTAAAACTAAAATTTAAAAATAATTATAAAGGAATTGAAACATGCACATGCACATGCACACATACATGCACATCATCTGATATCGGATGACCTGAGTCCTCTGAAACGGCCGCCTCCACCATATCAACTATACGATCAAGCGACGAATCAATATATGCATCCCTCTGATCTATCTCATGTTGTGCCAACAATGATGAGTGGAGAGGACTATGTAGGTGAGATGGCATCGACGATAATGAACCAGCACCAACCAACATCTCAATAAAACCCATAGTTTGTGTAGCTATCGAATGATCAGATGGTGGATCCTGACATGCACTAGTGCTAGGTTGAGAGTGATGGGATCCTGGAAGTGAACGCCCTCCATGTGCCAAACGATCGCTAACATGCTCTATACCGATCCCATAGTCTGATGCAATGAAAGCATATGCCTCCAAGAGTTCCTCAGCCAAACAAAGCAAAGTCCTATGTGCCATATCTCTTGTAAGTGCCTCAAGCTCTGTGGGAGTAGGGATGCCTGCTGATGTGAAAGGATCCATGGTGGTCCACTGTGCTAAAGATGGTGTGGTTCGAGGACGTCTAGACATCAAATACTAACCTACACGATCAGTAGATATCCTACTAGTGGCAGCTGCAATGTCACCTATAGTATCAATTGCTTCCTTTTGGGAAGCAACGACAACCTCATCTGCTATGGGGGCTAGAGCTAGGGTGAGAGCAGGAGACCTCTCACCAAACAATACCCTAAACACTAGGGTCGGTCTATCTGCTCGACGATAAGTGGGTCTGTCAGCAATCCTACCACGCCCCTGACCAGCATATGGTGGAATGTCTAGGTAGTTGAATTTGAGGCCCAAATGGACCTCAGCATACAACTGCTGAACAAAATATAATGGAATCTGGTCATTGTTTGGGTATTGACCATGTGCTGCAAGAAATCGTGGGTAGATCAATGAGGCCATATCACGATCAACACATCTAGTGACCTGGTATCCCCTAACCTTACATGTATTTTGATAAAATGGAAAACAATTGGTTTTTATCATTTCTTTGGTCACACTATCCTATATTTGTTTAAGGGGAACCTCACCATGTACTTCTTCCTGCATGCGGGAAAGAATAGCAGCTACTCTATCTGGAGAAAATGCACTTGTCCTCTCAAGTGCATCTCTTAGTTTTTCAAGACTATGCAATATTGACATGCATGGTTCAGAATATATCCCGGGGTTTACATTTTGCGCTAATGAGTCTTTCAATTTATTAATCTTATTAGTGGTATTTTCAAAGAAAGATTCCGAAGGTGGAGCATCTGCATTATCCATGTTATGTATGTATGTGTACCTAAAGGAGCAATGAGACCTTAGTTTAAATAATATATCTAGATATAAGGAATAGAAATCTAAAATAGTTCTAATAATTCATCTACTCATCAATAATATTTCCATACCATTAGTTCACAAAACATGTTCAACATCTATCATAGTTTTTAATTTAATCAAAACATTCACATTACTAGATTGCACAAAAAACATAATCTAAAACAATTATAAAATTTAAATTTACAAGTGTGCGTGTGCACTCTAGAACAAAATGTGTCATTAAAGACAATTTAAAAAACATTGATAAAGGTTGCATCTAAGATTTATTTCCTACAACTAGTAATAAAGGGAAAACATTATTACTTAACATTGAAAATAAAAATGTTGAACATGAAAGTGAAAATGTTGCAAAATGTTATGAAACACCTAGATTGAAAAGAGTAACATCATAGAAAAATAAGAATTCAAATTTAGAAATATTTTTGAATAATGTAGAAATGAACCCCATGATATTAAAATTATACTCCATGATCCAATTGTTGATAATATTAATAAAATTGATAACACACATAAAAAAATGAAAGTCATTGTATCTCCAAGTTACATAAGAAGAGAGAGGACCTTTCCGAATTAGAATACTAACCAAATTTTACAAGAGTGTGGTACAATTAAAATACCAAATTTATCTAAGGACTTATTAGATTTATTTTAATGTGTTAGATACAATGATTGTAATTTCTGTAAAAATCACGTTTAAATGAGAAGCATTTATAATGCGGTGGGTTATCAAAGTTTATATCATGTACCCATTATGGAAGAAAAATGATCTCGGAAATAAAATGTTTGAGAAAAAGAGATATGAGATAGTAAAATACAATTTGAAGAGTGGAGGTGAAGATTCTAGATGTGAGTTGGTCACAAGAGAAGCACTGCTAATTTTATTTATGATTTTAAGAATATTTTTTATAAGTATGCAATACATAGCCCCTATTCTTGATGGTTAGATCAACAAGTCAAGGTGTGCAAGGATTTTTCCTAATTGGAACTATTATAGATCTATAGTCAATTTTATATAAAATTACACATTGCAGCCACAAAAAGAAGTTGAATCATATTAATATTACAATTCTATTCAGATAAACTATTATTGTTCACATCACATATAGGCGTGCCCCTAATAGTAAAAAACAAAATAAGAAGATAGTTAGGGAGCACAATTTTTACATGTTAGTGATGATCAATATCATTCGTCATAGTATGTACAATATTGTTTTCAATAATTTTTTGAGTTATTACAAGAAAACATTGGTATTATAAAGGTTCAAAAAATCAATATTTGGTCAAATAATTATACTGATTAACTCAATTTAATGCTTGTGTATTCATATTGGTTTAGTAGAATACATGCAGAGAAGGTTATACCTTGTATTTGGATTTTTTTAAAAGGTGGGCTACCTTCTTCATGTGGAGGAATTGTGTGAATAATGTCATTATGTGGTTCATTGTACGAAGTTTTCTCTTGATGAGGAATAAATAAATACTTAGTAGAATAGTAACTAATATAATCTACAAAGTGCATAGTGTGATGTTTTGAAGTTCAATATATTGTACATAAGATTTAGTGGCATGATAGGAGGTGAAGGGATAGAGAGATTTGGAAATGCTAGAGGAATTTTATTGTTAAGTTGTACTATAGCAAGATCCACAAGAATAGGACCCTAGTTGGCAATCTTGTGATCCTCATAACTTAAGTACATTAATTCATTTATTGAGCTATTGAAGATATCTAGTTCTTTTTTTTTTTTTTTGATAGTTGTAGCAAAATTTATTGATTATCTCTATGTTATGGTTCTATTTTTCTCTCTTTCAATGATTTTGATTATGTAAGAACAAAAAATGATTAGAATAAATTCATTAAGACTACTAATCTGGATAATTTCACATATGCTCCACATATGCTTGCAACATATGCTTCTATAGAAATGGTGACTTTATATATTTTGAAATGTGTTTACTCTATATAATGATGTATGAGTCATTTTCTTAATCTTGGGGGTGTAGTGTATGAGAGTCTAGAATTGGATCCAAGATGGAGATTTTGTGTGATGAGAAGTGCCTTAGATCCTATCATCACGTGAGGTCCACTAAAAGAATGTTCTTAGTTTGAACACTATTTTTCTCTCTTTACAAAACCAAAATATATTGGGAATCATGAAAATAGTGGTGAGTACACTAGAATATCAATCAAGAGAGGCAAGTACATCAATCCCACAATAGTAAGTATGCTCAAAATTTGACTCATAGAATATGATGTCATTATAGATTTCATTATCTAAAGTTTTCTCTTTATGAGGAATAAATAGAGAATAATTGGAATAACTTGCCTAATGTAATGTACAAAGTATAGATAACTTGATGTTTTGAAGACATGGATATCTTAAAATTTTAATTGAATTATTTTTTGTAGAGGATGTGGTGTTGGGTATTTTTCTTGCAACCATCTAGATATTAAGGAAATCTACCATAATGTCCTAGTCTAGGAATAATGTAGGCAATGGGGAAGTAGCCTATATATTTAGACTAAGGGGGAGAAAAATTAGAGTAGATAGAATGACTTGGATAAAGCCTCCTCTTCTTTGAGCCTTAATAAGTTTGAAAGTTTATTTCCTATAGATCTTAAATATAGGAACACAACTAATTTAGTATATAAGAGGTCTCTAATTTGGTAGTTAGTTCAAATGATGTGAAGTTCTAGATATAAGCAAGCTACTCATCCCTATATATATATATATTATATTCTATTTATCACAATAATAATTTACCTAATATTTATATAGTATCATATAAAATCCTATACAAATACTATGTATTGAATAACACTCTCTAGGGATTTAATAGCTTTATATTACTAAATTTATGGATGATGGAATAAAACCTACTTCACTAGATAATATGACACTAAAATACATATTTTTATTTTCTTTCTAAATGAATAGAATGTCCAACCCTCAACTATCAAATTTATCTTGAATACATGAAACCTTAATGAATTGAATAAAATACTAACATTCAAATCAGTCTAATGCACTTGGATTTATCATTTAGAGCTTACACTCTCAAATTCCCTTTTACCCCAATGATGCACCCTAATTGATAATCCACAATCAATTTAAATTCCCCACATTATTTTAGAAATTTTTCTCATCCTAGCATGAACTACATAGTGTAACATAATTTTATAGCACGTCTTAGATGCAAACTAATAAATAATTAATATAAAGAACAAAAAACGCAAACTCAAAGATTCCATGAATCCATAAAAAAACTTAAATAAAAATGGAGTCCATAATACACAATTATAATAAAATGTTTCTTATATGACCTTAATAAAGGACAAATCATCGAGATGTTGAGATTAATGTATCTATGTGACCTTAATTTTTTTATAAAAATATAAACTTGGCCAAATGTTTGACTCTAAAAGATAGGAAAAGTATTCAACTAGGTGTTGGGGTTTGTGGGAGTATGAAATAATATACTAAGGAAAAATAAGGTCGAATCCTCTAGCTTTATATATTTTTATTTTTTGGAGAATGAAAAAATGATGTTAGTAGGTATGTCTCAATAGGTAGTTACTCTAAAAATTGATGATGTTAGCATCATATAAAGATGGCATTATCATGATTTTGACATTGTGAAATAAAAGATGGATAAAAATTTAGATGCATGGAATCAATTCTAGAACTCTAAAACACAAGATTTTTTTTTACTAGTAGAGGATGAAGATAATAGGGGTTAGAAAGGGATGGTACTTAAGGATTGGAAAGACTAAATCCCCAATACTACAAGGACTAAATACAAATAATAAGATTGTGAAGTTGTTGAGGAATGATTGAAATGACATGATGGTTGAGAGATGAAAAAATTGGTGCAAAAATACTTATAGACATTTGGATTAAAATGGATTGGGATTTTTAAGTTTAAAAGGGAGTGGTATGGTTGGATATAACCAAGTCTAAAATCCTATAAAATATAACACTTGAATACAATAGAGCTAAGAGGGGTCAAAGAATATGGAGACAAGAATGGTTTGAATGGAGGGTCAAGCCAAACACTCTAGAAATAGAAAATATTCTAGGTCACTAAGAAACACTAAGGATTGGATTACTAGCATGACAACGCAATAAAATTGAAGTCCAATAGAATCCATACTTAGATAAATTTAACAAAGGTTGAAAGTGGATTATCAAGATTAGTTGAAAGATTATACTTTGAGGATGAAGCCCAATAGACCAATGGAAAAAGAAAAATGGAGATGGTAGAGATGAAATATTGGTATGCAAATCCATCAAAATAACAATATGGTAATTGATAGAAATTCATGAAAATGACCAACACAACTTCACACATAGGATATTTTTTTAATTTTTAGAAATTGAAGCATCTTGAACTTGTAGGGGACATCACCGAGTAGATATTTGAAAAGAATTTAATAGAGGAAATTATAATAAAAATTCAATAGCCATTCTACCTCTTCCTTACTCAATCACCTCAAGTCTAGATTCCTTCATGATTTATTTGTAATAAGCCTCCTATAATCACGTGTAGCTTCTTCATTTTAAGGTGCAAAGATGTATTTTAACTAGTATTTAAATATATATAATGAATTTGTTGAAAATGCTTTAAAAAATTTCAAACAAATGCAATTGAAACCACGAATTTTGCAGCAAATATGAGGTATGGAAAACTTGAGATGATGTGTTGGAGGGTTCGCTCGAAGGTGAAGGTGAAGGTGAGTGTTTGCTTTGCACGCTTTGTCTTTGCACACACCCTGTTCGTCGCATGCACTCTGTTCGCCGACCACTATTCTCTGCTCGGTGAAAATGACAGGGATGAGGGTTTGTTTTTTGTTTTAATTTGTGTTAAGGGGGTTCAGCCGAACCCCTTTATTTTATTATTAAATTGCATAAGTCAATGGGGTTCAGCTGAACATATGGTTTGGGCAAACACTTGGGTTCGACTGAACCCCTTCACTTTGTGAAAAAGGGAAAATTGACTTTTCCCTTCCTCCACAAAAGTGTTCACCACTTATGTGGGTTCACTCGAGACACATGTTCCCCCATATAAGCTATTTTTCTAATTTCTAGACATTGGTAGGATGGGCATCAAATTTGGGCAATTACCCCCATTTTTGTCCTATCTCAAAATGCCTACAAAATCTACTCAAATTGGTAACAACCCTACACAATGGTTGTGCTTCCAAATTTTTGACCCTTAGAGTTTGCAACCTCTTTGAGTCCACATTGGACTGCATCCACATTGGAGTGTCCAACTTCAGTGTGGATAGTTCCTCTATCCGACATCCATGCTAGGGTGTTCGGCTTAAGGCTGCCAGTTGGCTTTCCCTGGTGCAAATCCTTGTGATGAAACTTAGAAGAATCCCTTAGGGTACTAATTTGATGCATCCCCATTCCATTAGGTCTGTGGGATACACACTCATTTTTGGATTGGTGTGGATTCTAGTGCACCCCTAGATGGGGTGGCTTGGTGTGCACCTGGATAGGATTTGCTGCGGTTTAGGGATCTGGGTTCCGCTTTTGGTGTCACTGTGGGACACCTTAACATCTTTGTTGGTTCAATGCAACCTAGTCGAGTTGCATCCATATGCCATCCTTTTGAGTTATGAGTTCCACTTACCAGCTTACACCCGTTCAGTGCAAGGAGTCCTAGTCCCACAAGGGGCAACACTCGGGCACATGGAGGTGGTTACCCTACATCCTTGGGACATACCTCTCATACATATTACGTTCTCCCCCACTTAAAAATGGGTGGCATCCCAGACACTTGCATGCACATCCCTTGTTGGATGGGTGTGAAGAATGCACCCAACTCCTTTGGGACTTATCTATTTTCTTGGGAGTCGTTTTCCAAGAACTCCAAGACTTCATCTTCAAATTCTACAAGCTCTTTGATTTTTCCCAAGTAGCTTTTTCCCTAGGCTGGCCCTGCTAGTACACTAAGAATTATTTCCACCTGTAGTCTCTGAATCTGCACTCATTTATGGCAAGCACCTCCTCCACTTGTACAACTATCTTGTCCAAGACATTCGTTGGCCCTCTGCTTGGAAGATTTATTCTTTGTTCCACTTCATCTAGGTGAAATGGTCCAAGTTGGATCACATGGAATAAAAATTATGTACACGCATGCGATTTAGAAGCTTGATCCTATAGGATACCTTGGTCACCTAACTTATGATATCATAAGGCTCATCGAACCTTTTGGTGCATGCATGGCTCACACCTTTCGGGGGTTTGAAATGATCCAATTCCAACTTTAGGAGTACTTTGTCTCATACTTTGAAGTCTATGGATCATCTACTTTCGTTTGCACATACTTCATCATTCTCTGTACAACCTTAACCAAGTAATGGTGACCTAGATCCACTCTATCTTGCCAGTCCCTGAGATGTTCTATTGCGTTGGGACATTTTCCAAGGTATCCCTTGAGAATTTTATGGGGAGTCAAGTGTTGTTTCCTAGTTTCCAAGTGAAATGGCAAGTACTAGCTTGAACTTGGATTTTGAAGGTTGTAACAAAATTGGGTAGAGTCCAATAGCTTGGGACAATTGGATTGGTCTGACCAAACAAAGTGACTTAAGTAGTCTTTCAAGACCACATTGATCCACTTGGTCTAGCCATCAATTTGTGGGTCACCTACATGCACATCCCTTTTTGGATGGGTGCAAAGAATGCACCCAACTCCTTTAAGGCTTATTTGTTTTCTTGGTAGTCCTTTTCCAAGAACTCCAAGATTTCATCCTCAAATTTCCACAAGCTCTCCACTTTTTCCCAAGTAGCTTTTTCCCTAGGTTGGCCTTGCTAGTGCATCAAGAATTATTTCCACCTATAGTCTCTGAATCTATGCTCTTTTACGACAATCACCTCCTCCACTTGTATATCTGGCCTATCCAAGACATTCTTTGGCCCTTATATTGAAAGATTTATGCTTGGGTCCACTTCATTTGGGTGAAATGGTCTAAGCTAGCTCACATGGAATACATTGTGTACACACATGTGATTTAGAAGCTTGATCCTATAGGCTACCTTTCCCACCTTGCTTATGATCTCATGAGGCTCATTGAACCTTCTGGTGGGTGCATGGCTTAAACCTTTGGGGGGTTTGAACTAATCCAAGTCCAACTTTAGGAGTAACTTATCTCCTACTTTGAAGTCTATGGCTCATCTGCTTGTGTCCACATACTTCTTCATTCTCTCTACAACCTTAAGCAAGTGATGGTGAGCTAGATCCACTCTGTCTTGTCATTCCCTGAGATGTTCTACTGTGTTTGGAAACTGTACAAGGTATCCATTGAGAATTGTACGGGGATCCAAGTGTTGCTTCCTAGTTGCCAAGTGAAATGGTGATTACTAGCTTGAACTTCAATTTTAAAGGTTGTAATAGAATTGGATGAAGTCCAATAGTTTGGAACAATTGGATTGGTTTGACCAAAAAAAGTTCCTCAAATAGTCTTCCAACACCACATTGATCTGCTTGGTCTAGCCATCGGTTTGTGGGTGGTGTCTTGTGGACATGAGTAGCTTTGTCCCCATTATTTTAAACAATTTTGTCAAAAATTTGAAGTGAATCTAGGATCCCTATCATTGATGATACTTAGTGGGACTCCCCATTACTTCACCACATTCTGATAGAAGTAATCAACAACATCTTACATGTTGTACAGTGTCTTGCATGACACAAAAATACCATATTTAGAGAATCTGTCAACTACAACCATTATGCTTGTTTAATTTTCAACGTTAGGCAATCTAGTAATGAAGTCCATTGGCACATTGGCCCAAGGTCATGCCAAAACTAGTAGGAGTTGGAGAAAACCTCCCAGAGATTGTGTCACAACTTTATCCTACTGACAAATGAGGCAACTTCAGATATAGCCATCTACTTCCTTTTGCATAATCACCCAATAGAACCCTCTTTCCAAGAGTGTAAGAGTCCTCTTCTATCCTAGATGGCCCACCCATGGGCTATCATGAAATTTGTGCATGAGGCCTCTCCATAAAATCTTGTATTTAGGGATGTAGACTCTATTCTATGTGAACACCATTAGCCCTCCTTTGTCACTGAACTTTTGGGTCTGCCCCTCTCTGCATTATTTATATAGTTTTGTAGCTCGTGGGTCTTCCAACAAGCCTTGCTTGATGTTCTCGACCATTTCTGGTGAGAGAGTAACCTAGCTTGCACTCAATGCAACTCCTTTGGACTCAGACGCTACTATCGTCAACTATGATTTTCCTCTTAGAGAATCTGCCACAACATTATGCTTGCTAAGGTTGTATAGGATCTTGTAGTCAAACTCGGCTAGAAAATCTTGTCATCTAGCCTACTTGGGGGTAAGCTTATCTTGAGGCTTGAATTAGGTTGAAGAGATTTTTTCAATCTTGACAATAATCGGTGTGCCCAATAGCTAGTGTCTCCAAGTTTAAAGACAATGTATGATCCCAGTCATATCATTTTCATGGGTAGTATAGATCCTTTCTCTATCCTTCAACTTCCTTGAATCATATTCCATTTGGTGCACATCTTGCATGAGCACACCCCCAACTATAAAGTCCAAAGAATCACTTTGTACTTCAAAGGGCTTATTGAAGTTAGGTAGTGCAAGTACATGCTCAATTATGAGTTTCTCCTTGAGTGTCTCAAACACCAATTTTTACTTATCACAAGTTCCACTTTTGGTGCTTCTTGATGAGGTCTGTCAATGGGGAAACCCATTTAGAGTAGCTTGCCATAAACCTCCTATAGTAATTTGATAAACCCAAAAATTGTCGCACTTCATGCATATTTTGAAGTGGCTCCCTGTCACTGATTGCGATGAGTTTCTCTGGATATAGTTCGATCTTTCCTTTTCTCACAATATGGTCAAGGAAGTGGACTTCCTCTTGAGAAAAAAAAAAAATTTCCTTTTTCATGAAGAGACGGTACTCTCAGAGCAGCTCAAACACCTTCACAAGGTGAACCTTATGTTCTTCCATGTTTTTACTGTATACAAGGATATCGTCAAGATAAACTATTATTGACTTGTCTAGTAGAGGTCAAAACACATCATTCATTAGTGTGCAATTTTTTTCTAGAGAATTGTATAGCTCGAGGGGCATCACCATCAATTCATATGACCCATACCTGATCACACAAATCACCTTTTCTTCATCCCCTACAACCATCCTGATCTGATAGTAGCCCTGCTTGAGATCCAATTTGGTTAATATCTTCGCCCCTGCTAGGTAATCAAGTAGTTTTCTATGAGAGGAAGAGGATACTTGTTTTTAATGGTGAGCTTATTGAGAGCCCTTAAGTCTATGCATAGCCTCAATGTTCCATCTTTTTTATTTTGGAACAAAATTGGTGCTCCATAAGGAGAATGGGATGGTCACACGTGTCCTACTTCAAACAACTCATCTAGTTACTTCTTAAGATCCACCATTTTAGGGCCAGACAACCAATATGGTACCTGGATACGAGGTCTAGCTCCAAGTTGCAATCCAATTCGATGATCTATCACTCACTGAGGGGAGAGTTCCGAGGGAAAATTTTTGGGCATCCTATCCTCATATTCAAGTATGATATCATTGACTTCTAGTGGTATGGATGCCTGTGTCACACCTTCCATTTTATCCCATCCTCGAAGAATTATGACCAAGAAAAAAGGTTCTTTGTTGTTCTTCTTGGTTGCCCTCTTCATGCTTAGATTTGAAACCATTTGAATGTTGGGTAAACCCACAAAAGTGGTTTACAATTGGAGTGAGGAAGGAAAAGTTGAAAAAATTGACCCCATGCGAAAAAAAATCATTTTTTGGGGTTTGAACGAACCTAAAGAGGGTTTGAATGAACTAGGGCTCGAGCGAACCCATTTAATGAATTTCCCACCATTCCCACCAAAGGAAACCCTATTTGGAAGGAGGTTCACTTGAACGCCCCATTTCTCTCTTTCTCCCCCTCAGGTGGTCAAAAATGTTAGAGTAAAGGTTTTAACTTAATTATGTTGATTAAGTTACCTTTATTCCCTTCTTAAGATTTCATGTTAGTTTGCATAAAGTGACATTTAATAATTATATTAATTATTAAATGTTATCCTATTAGGGCTTCTATTAGGGTTTTTCCTATTAGGGTTTTATTAGGGTTTGCATGATCTCCTTTTTATAAGGATTGATCCCATTGTATTTCATATCAATTCATTCTCATTCTCTCTGATATATACATTTTCAGTTTTCAGAGAACCCTTGCTTGTTTGTCTCCATATCTTCTTTTGTGATAGGTTATTTGCATGCAGGTGATCTTCGGGGTTTGTGGTGTTGTATTTTCTCAACTTCTACATGGTATCAGAGCTCCACACCTGCTGCTTCCTATTCTTGTTGTGAAGATTCTTGGAGCTTCAAGGGTTTGGGGTTTGTTTTCTTGATCTAGGGCATGCCTACATTTTTGAAGCATTTTCAGCTCAAACGGACATCGCCATTGCGTCCGCAGCAGTCCAAAACCCCTAAATCGACTGTTCATTTGTCCATTTTGGACAAAGTCAAAATTTGAAGCAAAATTTTTTTACAACATGGCCGTACGACCATCCCTACCTGGTAAAAAAATTATTTTTCCGAAATTTATTTTTTCCGTAATTTTTTTTATGCAAAAATTTTGTTAAAAAAAAAATTCGTTTTTCTGCAAAATTTGCAGTTTTTTACCTTGTATTTTTTGTTTTTTTTTATGAAAAAAAAAACATTAAAAATAAATAAATTGAAAAGCCTTTTTACGGCTTGCTCAGGCCGGCTATGGTTACGGTACCTGCGCAGCCTACGCAGGCCGATACCTGCGTAGTCCCCTGCATAGGTAGTCCACGCCCACATGGGCTGCGGTGGGGGTGGGCCCACGTGCCTTCCCCACAACACATTTCTTTTTTAAATTTCTTTTACAAAAAAAGAAAATCTCTGTAATTTTTTTTTATTTGTTCTTTTATTTAAAAAACATTTTTTCAGAAAAGTAGCCCAATCGCACTTTTACGGTGACGGCCGTTCGGCCATCAAATTTAACCCAATGTTTTTGCTGCGATGGCCGTATGACCGTCAAATTTAACCCAACACTGGTTTTTTCCCTCTTTGGAGCTGATTTATTCCAGAGGCCGTAACTTGGGCATACGATATCAGTTTTTGGCAAATGAGATATCGTCGGAAAGCCGATTTTCTCATCTTTCCAGTGGTGTGGGTCTTATCACTTCTTTTTTCCGTTGGTGCATTCTATAGCTAGTTGAAGACAAAGGGGCTATTTTCAGTCTCAAACTCGTAACTTTTGATTAGTTTCTCCGTTTTTCGCAATCTCAACGGCGTTGGAACCGTATTTCAGAGCTCTTCAGTTTTATCTATGCTATTTTTCTAGATTTCACTCTAGGTATATTTTATTCAATTATTTGTATTTTCACACTTTGGTGGATTACCTGGACATATTTGCTCTTGGAAACTTTTTGTTCGCATGTGATGCTTTGTTCTTGACTGTTATTCATGTATTTCTAGCATTTTTTCCTTTAAGGGCAATTTTTGAGCATCATTTGTAAGCTATCTTTTATGTAAACGCACTAAGATAAAGTGCCACACTATTGTATATGCATCTTTTGGGATTTTGCACATAAGGTTGTGCCATATTTTGTACTCACACTGATATTATAAAGTGCCATGAGGGGTTGTGTAATTTTCCTTTGTTTTCCCATCACATCTTTGTCTGGTGAGTATCCCTCCACGACGACATTGAATCTATACCATGGGGAGTTATGTAGTTTGCCTTTGTTTGCCATCACACCTTTTTCCGGTGAGTGTCCCTCCACAACGACCATGGATCCATATGATTCTAGCCTCATGCATGTGTGCTTTGTTTTGCACACCACTTTTTTAGTTGCAAGTGCTATCTTGCGCACTTTCAGATGTATCTTCTTCTTCATGCACTACAGGGTGTTTCACATCATTTCAGTAGATCTATTAGGCTCTCCCAGTTCAGCATTATGGGGGGGTTATTATATTGTTCGTGCTAATTCTTCCTTGGTTTTGCCTTGGAAGGATCTTCCATTCTTAGTTGATCAGTGTTTCAGACTATTGGTTCTTGTACCATTTTGTATCTTCATTCCAGGTGTTTTCCTTTGTTTTCCATCTGATTCGAGTAGTGTCATATGGGCACTTATGTAGATTATTGTCTTCTTGTTCTTGATCATCCTATCTTCAGTGGAGGTTCTTCAGCACCATAACAGTCATCTTTCGACAGTTGTTTGTAGTTTCTTCTACTTCAGTGATGTCTCTTCTTGGCTTTCTTCTTCTCTTTCTGGAGTAGAGCTTTTTTCCATGAGGTTTTCTCTATTTCTCCATTTTACAGAGATTTGGTTGTATTTGGGTACCTAATCTGACCTAGCTGTCGGGACCCATGTTTTCCTTCTTGCATTGTAGTTACCTTTGCTTTTCTGCATTTGTTTGTAGCTGCACTTTTGCTCATCTTAAGGGGGGGTGTTAGAGTAAAGGTTTTAACTTAATTATGTTGATTAAGTTACCTTTATTCCCTTCTTAAGATTTCACATTAGTTTTCATAAAGTGACATTTAATCATTATATTAATTATTAAATGTTATCTTATTAGGGCTTCTATTAGGGTTTTTCCTATTAAGGTTTTATTAGGGTTTGCATGATCTCCTTTTTATAAGGATTGATCCCATTGTATTTCATATCAATTCATTTTACATTTTGTGTGAATTCATGGCTCCACATTCTTGAGCATTTCCTTTGTTGCTTCTCTTTGCTTCTCTCTGTAATAGGTTATTTGCTTGCAAAGATCTTTTGGGCTTCTGTGGTGTTGTATCTTCTCAACTCCAACAAAAAATCCCAAAATTTTATGCTTCAAAGCTCGGGTTGAGGATGAGAAATGGAGGAGAATTCACAAACCCAACTAGATGATGGTAGTCCTCAAAACGAGCTATCCAACAAATATAATTTTAATATTTTTTGGTTTTATTATGTATTTTCTTTTTTAGTTTTATTAAACATACGTTTTTCACTAAAAATCAAGCTCTCTGTTATTGATGTCCTTGATCCATTTTAAAAAAAAAATGAATTTCGATACATAGATAAAAAATTTATGTTGTATACGGTCCACCTATGTCTGAGTTGTAATAAGCTTGACTTTGAAACTTGATTAAGGAAAAAAAATTTAATAAAAAACTATGAAACCAAATGGAAGTGCTAGATATCATAGTTACAAATCTAAATTCGAAAAAAATAGAATTTTATCTTTCATACAAAAAAAATTATGTTGTATATGGTGAGTGTCACTCCTTAAAAATGTTGTTTTACAAAAAAAACTAGTTTTCAAAGGAGATGGAAAATGAAGTGCAATCTGATTCCAATTTTTTTTTAAAAATATATATTTAGAATCTATAGACAAAATTTCACAAATCACTACTTTTCATCATCTTCAAATTCCTCGTGGTTTAGCCTCTATAGGAGCTCGAAAGTGAATATTTAGTTTAAAAAAATAAGTTAGGTGTCTAGTTTGCCCAAAAATTGTAAACCAGTATTGTGGGATCACCCTGTTCCCACCATGTCTTCACTTTGTTGTCTTGACCATGCATGTTTGTAATGGGTCCATAAACATTAGAGATTCTAGATGGGGAATGACTACTACTTGACGGAGTCTCAAAAAACTTGGCCTAGGATCAACTCAAAGCCGTCCATGTCAATGGCCATTAGATTCATCTTGTTATGCTAAGTTCTTTCTGAGGTGGTACATCTTAAAGGACACCACTAACCTTCTTTGTGGGGGAATTGTCTGTCTTGAAGGAGCTAGTTCCTGGTTGCACTTTGAGCCCCATGGCTTTGGCTTTCTTAGCTGAGATATAGTTGTGAGTGGCCCCTGAGTCCACTAATGTTGATATACACCATCCATCTAGTTGGACATCCATGAAACACAACTTATGCTTATCCATCGATTTGGCTGCTATGGCCTTCGACTGACCTAGTGCATTGAGAGAACTAAGTTGGATAAATCCCATTATTGAATTAGATACATCCCTTTTTGCTTGAGCCTCTATGGTGTTTAATTATTGCCTCTTCAGACAATATTGTTCCCAATGGAGGAGACCTTTTTTATAGATGGGACATGCAGACATCGACGGTCTCATGGATCCCTTTGATTTGTCTCCTTCTAGTCATTCAATCGATCTTTTTCCAGATCCCTTTTTTGTGTTGGAACTAGAATTTGTTGAAGAGCTCTACCCCAACTTCACTAGGTATTTTCTATCCTTTGACATAGGAAGATTTTTCTTTTTGAACTTGTGTTGGCCACCAGACTCTCTATTTGATTCTCCTCTAAAATTGAGGAGTCGGTCTATAACAACCACTGTTGTAGCTCCTAGGGTTTGCACATTTTGATATCAAAGTTTGGTCTGAGCCCACAATGCTAATCTTCACATGAACTAAAATAATTGATCCTATTTGGACATGTCCTTGATTTCAAGCATCAAGATGGTAAACTCTTTGATATACTCTCTCATCCTACCACTGTGTTTCGGATCCATGAGGCACACTCTTGCAATCCAAGTAGATTTCTCGGGTTTAAACTACAATTTTAGTGCTTCTTGAAGTTTGGCCCATGTATCCACTACTGGAACCAACTTCCCTACTTTCAAGTCCTTCACCCTAGTTCACCACCAAAGATTTTCAAAGCCTAAAAGGTATGTCACAACGGTTTTGAGCTTGGCCTCCTCTGTTATTCTTGTGAGGGTTTCCAAGTACTTCTCCATATCCCAAAAATAGTTTTATAGGACCTTGTCATCACTTTGTCCATCATATGGATCTGGGGGCTTCGCCTTGTGCCTAGAACTAGTGCCTCCTTGAGACACTCAAGTTATGAGGGTTTTCAAGAACTTCATGTCGTCCTCTATACTCTATTGTTCTTTGACCCTAACGCTCATTTGGGTTTGCAACACGTGAGGACTTGGTCCTCCAGCTGTTGGATTCTGAATGCTAAACCAATGTCCTCCACAAACTCTGTATGGTTTTCTAGATCATTTATACAATATTTAGTCCTTGTTGTCGAGCGATGGATATTCGCATTCACATTGAATCCCCTTGTCTGTGTGAATTTCTCTTCTTGGAAGTTTTCCTCATCCTATGGGATCCACCCTTCGTTGGAGCCTTCTCGACCTTCACCTTGTCATGTTGTTTGCATGGTAGGATATTGTGGATACATGAATCCCTTAACCTTGACTTGAGGTGCAACTCATACTCTGGTTGAGTACTAATCGATGTATTGAAGAGCTTGGCTCTGATACCAACTATAATGGGGTTACCTTTCCCAACCTCACGTGACAACTTTTTCGACCTACTCAAGTCACCCCTTGAGGTCATGACTCTTTCCAACCAGTCTAGATTACACCTTGAATGCAACTGATTTCTTTCTTTTGGTAGTGGAAGGGTAATCATGAATCCGATGCAAGATGTGACTATGCACTAGATATGAATGTAGGGTAAATATGCAAGCTTTATTGATAATGAAGGTCTCAGACCTCTGTTACAATAATATGGTGTAGGAACCAAACTTGGTATACATTAAGTAGGACTCACTAGAAAAAATACCCCTAGTGACACGAATACTATTCAAGATGTGGACACATTGATCTCCTCGCCTCAGGGAAATCCCTTCATGTAGCCTCTACTCCCTGGACTACTAAATAGCTCTTTATTGCTCTAAAGAATAAAATTTGATCTTAGGTAGGTGCACTGAATTCTCCCAATCAAGATACATGATGGATTACCATGTCCATGATCTGTGTCTCACTTTTTGAGACTAGTCCAACCTCAATATGATGGCGGTGTAGTTGTGTGTGCACAGGGTGATCCTCTCTAGAGTGGAACAAAGCTCTAGTATGAATCTTCTCTTTGAGGGCTTGATAAAAATTTAGTATATTGACAACTTGGGCGACACATGTTACCTCATATAAGCTATTTGTTCAATTCCCAAACATCGATAGGATGAGCATCAAAGTTGGGCAATTACCCCAATTTCTGACTTATCTCAAAATTCCTACAAAATTTTCTCTAACTGGTAGCAAACCTGCACTATTCTTGTGCTTCCAAATTTGGGGCCCTTGGAGTTTGCAACCTCTTTGAGTCCACATTGGATTGCTTCCACACTAGGGTGTTTGACTTTGGTGTGGATAGTTCCTCTATCTAGTGTCCATGCTAGGGTGTTGGGCTTAAGGGTGCGAGTTGGATCGCCCTGTGCACATCCTTGTGATGCAACTTAGAAACATCCCTTGGGATACTATTTCAGTGCATCACCATTTTATTGGGTATGAATTGTTTCACACTCAAGTTTGGACTGGTGTGACTTCTAGTGGACCCCTGGATGGGGTGGGTTGGTGTGCACCTGGATGGGGTTTAGTGCAACTTAGGGAACTAGGTTTTATTTTTGGTGTCACTATGGGATGCCTTGACATCTTTGATGGTTCAATGCAACTTGGTTGAGTTGCATCAACATGCCATCCTTTTGAGTTATGAGTTCCACTTACCAACTTACACTCGTTCAATGCAAGGAGTCATAGTCCCATAAGGGGAAACACTCAGGAACACGAGGGTAGCTACCTTGTGTCTCTGGGTCAGACCTCTCATACCTCTTATAGGCATGGCTAACAACAACCATTTTCCCTCTTTTTTTTTTCCTTTGAGCAATGATGATTCCAGATTACTTAATTTCTAGAGAATTGTATGCCACGTCACTTTGTTTCTATCCACTCTACGTTCTTATAATATTGGGAATTATTTTGATTATGTCCCAATGCATAATTGAACTTTATCCTTGTAATCTCATTAGTAACTTATGTAATATTTGTCTTTAATACATCAATTTGAAGTTAACTATGAAGTTTGATTAGGTACATTGAATAAGCACTACTTGATGTCATTTTATTTATTTACTATATGTTCAAAATATGGGATACCTGATGACTAATATGTATTAGAAGTAAAAAAATTATTCTATCCCTACCTTGTATTAGAAAACATGATGGTGGGGAAAACTTGGTTCAAGGAATACTTATATGAATTGACCTAGACCTTGAGGAACAATGCCTAGGATATGATTTAGCAAAGGATTCTACTTTTCTAGGGTATTTTTGATGGCTAAAATTTGATTTGGTATTCAAAGATATCCCAATAAAGGTAAATATACCATGTTTCTTCCTATGAGATGATCCATCTATCGTTGCAACCTTATTTCTTATTTATAAGAAACTGCCAAAATATTCATATTCACTTGTGATCTCTTTACTAATAATATATTCAAAGGATATAAAGCTTTGAGCTATGTTTTAATAACTAGTACCTCACTCACGATAAAGGGATCCACCAGTCTCTTATAAATTTTATGGAACCTTGAGTTAAACATCCCGAGAGGCTTAGTAGATTCCCTCTTCTAAGTGAAAAGTTAATGGTGCAAGAGAGAGATAAATATAGACCTTAAATTGATTAAAAAATATAATTTGCAAGTTTTCCATGTTCGAATAGATCTAGTAAGTAAAATCAAATACCAAATGTATGTAAAATATCCCAAAAAAATGGAAAAATCTACACATCACATCCTCATATTCAATATAAACCCTAATAGATGTTAGAAATCTTAATATGTTCTTCAACACTCTTACCCTCTCCATAAATAAATTTAGCATAAAATATTTCAAGGTACTTAGGCATCTCATGGACATTACCAAGAATGGTAAGGGGTGAGTTAGCGAAATAAAAGTAAGTTTCATTAAAGGATCTTGAGGTGGAGTAACTAATTGAGGAGTGATCGAAATTTGAACTTGTGGATTAAAGATTGAAGTTTTCATTCTTTTTTTCTAAACTCCCTTATCACTCATTTTCTTTCTTTTTTGACTTAAGTCAATAGATTTATGCCCTTGCTATTTCAAATATATGGGTCTAGTCACCCTTTTATATGAATTAATTAAAGTTAGCTTACTACAATCTAGTTTGATCAAGCCCTCATTGCGCTAATTATATTGATGCATCCTTTGAAACAAAATACTCAAGCAAAATGAAGATCAATATAATTTTACTAAAAAGGTAACTAATCAAAATAATAAATCATCTCCAAGGTCCAAGTCATTTGAGAGATTTGTTATACATTGATTTTTTATTAAAACTTAATGTTTTGAAATGGATCTTGATTAAAAATTAGTGTTGTTGATGTATTTTTATCAAAAATAAGAGTTTGTTATTGATTTTTGTGAAAAAGTATGGTTTTTTATGGATTTTTATTAAAAACTAGGGTTATTTAACAATAATTTCATTTATATTGTGTAATTTCAATTAGTTTAACTAGTTTTTAACTTTAATCAGGTATTATGGCTGCGAATGTAAATCCACAAATGCCAAATGCTCCACCACCTCCACAGCCAAATGCTCCACCACCTCCGCAGCCACCAATTGAAGACTTAATTGGTGAAAAATTGGGACAATTGAGGGGCATTTGTGAAATTTATCAGACAATGCCTCGATTGAGAGATATGACAAACACATTGAAAGAAATAATTAAAAATATAGAAACCCTCTCCACCCAATATAATTCCTTTTATTTGTGGCGAGAAGACATGAGGGAGTATTATCGATGTGGATTGTCTTATGATGATGTGAAAGATCTCCAAATAACCAAAGCCAAAATAGCCTCTTTATTCATTGGCCCCCACACCAGTTTACTAGTGAATGTTAATAAAACAAAACTTTCCATAAAATGGTGCATGCATAGGGACATTGTAGCTAAATTTTGGGATCGTTGGTGTATGGTTTTTGATAAACCACCGAACAATAATTCCGACATACCATTTTAATTTATTAAAAAATTATATGTTGAGTTTGTGTTAGGGCATCATGTCAATTAATTTGACATTAAACCCTTCCAGGGTGTCGGTAGAGGTATGCCCCAGGATAGACCAGGGGCAGTTAGAGTAGTCCCACACCCAAATGTTCCCCTTCCTCCCCTTCCTCCCCTTCCTCCGCCACCTCAAATATATCATCCAGAGATTATTGAGGATGCATCCACATAGACTATTCAGGCTATTCACTCTTTGAGTGGTCATTTGGTTTCGCATGCTTCTATAGTAGCTCAGCCACATTTTGGTTATGTTGGCAAAAGCTCAAGTGTTGTTGCATCATCCTCCTCAGGTCCACATATTTGTGTGCCACATGCTTGCACTATGTGCCGCTAGATATGCTTGGGTCCTCTTATACAGCCCGATGAGCATCCCTTGGACACTTCTGATTATGACCTCCATGATGTAGACATTATAGATCAGTTGCAGGGGAGTGGAGTGCACCCTATAGAGTCCTCTCCTACTAGAGAGGGAGATGTTGGAATAGTGACACAGGTAAAATTTAAGTTGTAATTTCATTACTTTCATTTTTTTTTAAATGAATATTAATAAGAGATAGTATCAAGTACTAATATTTATTTACATGGTCTATTTAATAGTTGATGTCTGAGGAGGAGCTCGCACGGGTGACTAATAGCACCCTTAGGGCCATTTCATTTGGCTTGGACACACACGCAGTATATATTTTCGCACTCACTCGTTTACATTTTATATTATATACTTGCTTGTCTTTTGAATTGTCATTAATGAAATTATATAATAGCTTATATGTTTATCTTGTTTTCCTCATGTAGGAAATACCCAGTGTGAGTGAGGTGTAGCCTCGTCTAGACTATGGAGGCACAAATCTAGATAAGGGGAAGGTAATTGAACTCAAATTGGATTGAATTAATATTTTTAAGATCTTATATTGATTATACATACGTCAACATAGATTGGTAGTTTCATATGTACTTGTCAATTTTATTTACAAGAAATTATGAGCTTTACAGATATGTTGACAAGGGACACACCACCTAAAGGAGTAGTTATTGGAACACCTCAAAGAGTAGGTGTTGAAACACCTCAAAGAGGAGGTGTTGAAATACCTAAAGGAGATAAAGAAAAAGATCAACCTAAAGAGGTACATGTGCTTATTTTATTTTGTGTTTGGTAAATAAGTTCTTATTACCAATAATCATATGCTAACTTGGATCAATTTTATGTTTTTGTTCACATACATAGATTGGCATTTCAAATGTTGATTTGGTATATCCTAGGACTCCTAACCCTTTGAAGAGACGTATATTTCAAGTAATCAAGATTTCAATTTTAGAGTTCAATTAAAATTCAATGTATATTGATTTTGATGTTAATTATTCGATTTCAAATTATATAGTATAACTAATCTCAATTGTGGTTTGAATTTTTCTTGTGCAGCTACCTTCAGAGCCAATGAGTGCTTCAAAGAGGCTCCATTTTGATGATCCACCAGTAGTTTAGAATGAGATAGACATTTTGGCATGTAAATTTTGAATACATATTGAGATGGCATATGCCACATTTTGTAAGACTTTGTTTGAGTTGGCGTCGATGCCATTTTTGTATATGGACATACAGTTGATTATTGGATAATTTGATATATAGAAATTGACAATCGAAATTTAATTTGTTCCTCATGTGCATGATTAAACTCTTTGAAAATTTTATCTTGAGCAATGGTTAAATATCAATGTACAATAGCTTAAAACTGAATGGTTATATTATGTAGTTTATATTTATATCACTGATTACATTGCATTACACATCTTTCAAACTCAAATCATTAATTCACATTGCATAACTAACAACTAGATGTTCATAGATGAAATTTTTTCAATTACAATATAGTTCTTACAAAGTTAGTTGACCTAAGCAGTTATGCAATTACTTCACATTTCATAACTAAAAACTATGAGCAATTGTCAATTCCATTTGTTTGTCATTGAATTCTATGAGACCACATTTCTTTGAAGTTTTTTTTCAAATAGTCCACTGCCTTGTCTATGCTACCACATTTTTCATACATGATAGCGATCACATTAAGTTGTGTAATAAATTAAATGATAGCCTATGGCTATTTAATTTATACTCATTTTATTTAAATGGATGAGGCCGACTGGTGCAGGAGCACCCCAAAATTCATCTATGAAAGTTGACTAGAAGGTTATGAATTGGCAATTTGTTTAGGCCAAATGTAGCAATCTCTTCCTATTTCTTTGAGTTTGTGCCTTAGAGGCATTTGAGAACATGTATAGTGTTGGTAAAGGTCATGTTGACCACTTGTTAGGTTGATGTTTGACTACAAGGATGATTTAAGACCTTTTTAGACCTTCCTAGGAGTGGTTAGGAGTCAAGGTATCACTGTGGAAGTCTTCTCCTAGGTGAGCCTGATAGTGCCCAGCTAGGAAAGACAAGAAGTGCATAGCACTTGACTTGCAGGGGTGTCTATCTCCTGGAAAATCATAGTGTGGAGAGGGCAGGTGTATGCCTTTCCAAGGTTTAGCAAGAAGGAAGAAGCTCCATCAACTCGCTTGGTGAGAGGAATTCTTATCAGTCTACAAAGAAGACAGAAAAGATATAAAATAACCTAAGTACTTGCTCATTTCCATTTTGAGGAACTGTACAGACATAAGGGACTTAAGATTCCATAAATATTTGAGAGGTGGCATAGGCACTAAGAACCTCAAAGAAATATTGGTGGTGCTTTGGAGAACTTAGAAGAAGAGGCCTTATCTCTCGGAGATGGAGACCTAATTGGGCTCATGGGCTAGTAGCCTTTTTAACCCTAAATGGGGGTTTGGTGGAAGTGACTTGTAAATGGACTTTGGTGGACTTTCAAGAAGCCTATGAGGATGGTTTGAAGCTATTGGAAACATCTCTACACCCCTGCAAAGCTGAGTTTTAGTTCTTGTAGTATGTTAGCCTTTAGGGTAGATTAAGGGCTAAGGAAGAGTTGAAGCATTGCACCAAGGTTGGCTTGGTTGGTAGGATTTGTCTTGATAGCTGGGTTGGCAAGGTGAACCAGGGGAACCTAAAAAAGCAATAGGTCCTATAGGTTAAGGTGGTGGAGTGTGACACCATAGGGGTCTTCCCAAGCAAGATCTAGAGCATGGAATAGTGATTGTTCCATCCAACCTTGCCCTATCACCAACCTTCCTTGATATTATTTTGTAATTTATTATTTTCAAGAGAAGTCGACCTCCTTGAAGAGTCACCTTATTTTGTATAAATATGAGGTGATGTTTTTTCATTTCCTCAATCAAGTTCATTCAGCATAATTTGCAATCCAAGCAAACATTTGCACTTGAGCAGCAATGCTTCATCTTGTAGCAGCAGACCAATTTCAAGGAGAAGCATATTCGATTGTATCTTTTTTATCTACGAGAGGTGCTATTATTCATTGTATCAAATTCAGCCATGAGCTGGGCCTGATTTGTAAGAAAATTTCTTGTTGTGTTTATTGTCTTATGTGTTTCATTTTTTGAGTTCTTTTAGTTGTATTATCTGATCTTTAAGTTGAAATGGTCATATTGTTGATGACAAAGATTTTAACATGTTGGCTCTTAATGGTCTTCCTTCATCTTGGGAGTCTTACATTCAAGGAATCGACGTGAGATTGAAACTTCCCAAGTTTGATCAGTTGAGGGCTTACTGTATTCAAGGGGAGTCAAGGTTGGTTGTGAGAGGTATTGGACGAAGCCCTACAAATGACGACATTCATGTTCTTTCTGCTCAATCCTTGAAGAAGGAAGGAAAATGAGGAAAGAAAAGATGCTTCAAGGGGAATGGAGATAAAGGGTCAAATGGTGCTCCTACATTCAAAAAGAAGTGGGACCTCTATCATGTTTACTAGGATATGATTTTCTCAAAGTCAGTCAACTTGGATTTAACATTGGTAGCTCTGCAAACCTATTCATAATAGAGTGATCTGAAGAGGACATCCCTAAATCTTGAACTCGTACGACCCAATGGACTATTCCAACACGTTCAAATGGGTACGTTTATGCTAGGTATGGTTCTCTCTTGCACCCAAATACGTCGAATTGCTCTGAGTTGCATTGGAGTGACGTTTTCCCTTAAGAGTCCAAAGTGCTAAAAGGCAGCAAACTTTGACGGACTATTTCTTGGAAACCATGATACTTACAGACTCTTCATTTGAGGATACGGGATTTTGTTGAGACCATCTACAATAACCTCTCTCAGTTTTTGCTATCTCAAAGTAATTTTCCAGTGGTGCTAAGTTTTTAGTTGCGGGAAAAGTTGCCAAATGCAAGCAGTGTAAAGTTGCAAATTGGTGCAACTTTCATTCTCGAACTCGTACGACCCAACGGACTGTTCCAACACATCCAGATGGGTACATTTACACTAGGTATGGTTCTTTTTTGCACCCAAATATGTCAAATCGCTTTGAGCTGCATCAGAGGGCATTTTCCCTTAAGAGTCCAAAGTGCTAAAAGGCAGCAAACTTTGACGGACTATTTCTCAGAAACCGTGATGCTTATAGACTCTTCATCTGAGGATAGGGGATCGTGTTGAGACCATTTACAATAAACTCTCATTTTTTGCTATCTCGAAGGCATTTTCCCATGGTGATGAGTTTTCAGTTGAGGGAAAAGTTGCCAAATGCAAGCAGTGTAAAGTTGCAAAGTAGTGCAACTTTCATTCTCGAACTTGTACGACCCAACAGACTATTCCAACATGTCCGAATGGGTACGTTTAGACTAGGTATGGTTCTCTTTTGCACCCAAATACGTCGAATCGCTCCTAGCTGCATTGGAGCGACGTTTTCCCTTAAGAGTCCAAAGTGCTAAAAGGCAGCAAACTTTGACGGACTATTTCTCAAAACCGTGATGCTTACAGACTCTTCATTTGAGGATACGAGATTGTGTTGAGACCATCTACAATAACCTCTCTTAGTTTTTGCTATCTCGAAGGCATTTTCCTGTGGTACTGAGTTTTCAGTTGAGGGAAAAGTTGCGAAATGCAAGCAGTGTAAAGTTGCAAAGTGGTGCAACTTTCATTCTTGAACTCATACGACCCAACAGACTATTCCAACACATTTGGATGGGTACATTTACGCTAGATATGGTTCTCTTTTGCACCCAAATACATCGAATCACTCCGAGCTGCATCGAAGCGGTGTTTTCCCTTAAGAGTCCAAAGTGCTAAAAGGCAGCAAACTTTGACGGACTATTTCTCAGAAACCGTGATGCTTACAGACTCTTCGTCTGAGGATATGGGATCGTGTTGAGACCATATACAATAACCTCTCTTAGTTTTTTTTATCTCGAAGGCATTTTCCAATAGTGATAAGTTTTCAGTTGAGGGAAAAGTTGCCAAATGCAAGCAGTGTAAAGTTGCAAAGTGGTGCAACTTTCATTCTCGAACTCGTACGACCCAAAAAATTGTCCCAACACATTTATATGGGTATGTTTATGCTAGGTATGGTTCTCTTTTGCACCCAAATACGTCGAATCACTCCAAGCTGCATCGGAGTGGCGTTTTCCCTTAAGAGTCCAAAGTGCTAAAAGGTAGCAAACTTTGACAGACTATTTCTTGGAAACCATGATGCTTACAGACTCTTCGTCTGAGGATATGAGACCGTGTTGAGATCGTCTACAATAACCTCTCTTGATTTTTTTTATCTCGAAGGCATTTTCCCGTGGTGCTGAGTTTTCAGTTGAGAGAAAAGTTGCTAAATGCAAGCAGTGTAAAGTTGCAAAGTGGTGCAACTTTCATTCTCAAACTTGTACGACCCAATGAACTATTCCAACACATCCAGATGGGTGCGTTTACGCTAGGTATTGTTCTCTCTTGCACCCAAATAGGTCAAATCGCTCCGAGCTGCATCAAAGCGGCATTTTCCCTTAAGAGTCCAAAGTGCTAATGTCAATGAAATGTGGGGGAAGAACTATTTAAGGGTGGATCAAGATTCTGCAAGTCCTAGCTCTTGCCCAATCAACTTGAATCAATTACATGGAAAATGAAATTCACAATGAACTTTTTACTTTTTTGTTTTTCGAAAAAGTGGCAAGCCATTGTAATTTGTTATATATAAATAGGAGATATTACAAAATCTAGTTCAAACGAGCATACCGACAGGAAAGAACTAGGAAGAAAACCTCCGATTGTAGCTTGATTAAGTATAATGGCAGACATTTGAACTGTATTTCAAAAAACATCACTGGATATAGATTATGCCTATACACAGTTATGACCTTCTTACATTGTTTCACATTTCAAAATTCAATTTTTACAAAATTTTCCTATTTGAGGCATTCAAGGCACAGTCTTCCACAAGAGTAGTATGTTGTCATTTTCAAGTGACAAGCACCTATACAAACCATCAAGGTAGCAGTTAAAATACATACAATAGAAAATATGCTTAGAATAACCAATCGATATTATTGTAATTTGTCACATACCTCTCTGAAAGGATTAGAGTTGCCTATTGTTATAGCAGGTCCATGAGCAATCATGCCAGGAATATCACAAAATTTGTCAAATGATAAATCTATATTGTAACAACAAAAAATATGCTTAGACTAACAAATCCATATTAATCTAAACATACTGAATGATGATGAATTGGTAATGCAAACTATAAAAGATGCTTTGAATAACCAATCTATATTAAAGTAATATGTCGCATACCTCTTTGAAAGGATTAGAATTGGCTATTGTTGCAGCAGGTCCATGATCAATTGTGCCAAGAATATCACAAAATTTTTCAAATGATATATCTATATTGTCACAACAAAAAGAGGCTTAAGCATTGTACTTTCCATTCTTTAATATGCTATTCAAGTGTGCCTGAAGGGTCATCTCTTTGCTTAAGAGTATCCAATATTGCTTCATGATCAGCATTACTAAGTGTCCATAGTTGTTTTGTCTTTGGTTTGGCATGATGCTTCAACAACTTAACATTTGTTGCTATAACAAGGTGTGAATACATGAGCATGGTTTTGTGTTTCTCGTAGTCTTCAAATGCAGGCATGCCATTCTTTCTAATCATGTATGTTCGCAACCAAGTTCCTACAACCACAACTGAACCTGTAGGATACACAAACTCATCATCATCTTCCATTGATTGTGTTAGCTTGTGCTTTACCTGCACACATTGAGCCAACCAATAGTTTGATCTCTCTTCATTCCCCTACGGTGCAACAACTGCAAAAACATGTCCTAGATGTAGTAGATCTGAAAGCCGATCATAATCAAGTGAACTTTCCATTGTGTAATTTTTCATTGATATAGTTTGAGATAAAGGAGTTAGGTATTGTGGAACCCATGTATCCACCTACTCACTTGACTCGCATTGATCCCACTCGCACTGAATACAACTTTGACAAAACCAAGCCAACTGTCATGTCCAAATGGTCCATGTGCTTGCATCTAAGCTTCGAAAGGAATACATCTTTGAAGAATCTTTGATTGTATGACAATCCAATCTGCCTCCCATTGTACCCTCTTCAACCAACCAAAATAATCTGTGCACTGTTGAATCAAGTGTCCCTCCCTATGACAATGCTAAACTACACCAATCAACAATAGAACGTGCATCACTAAATTTTTCTCCTGAAATATTCAATTGCTCCTTAACTAGAGCTCTTTTTACACATGCACCTGCTCCATCATGCTCCCCTTTCCCATGCCCAGCTTTAAAAAAATTCCAAATATTAGGTACACCCCTCTCTACATGCATTCTACTCAACCAATAAAACATACGAGCATTCTTGAATTGACCTGTATAGTTATTTGACCAAATGAGATGTCAGCCCAGTGCTATATCATGCTCCTGCAAGAACTCAAAAAAAATTCTTGAAACAATGTTGGACATACTCGGACAAGTGAGATCTATCATCACTCATATAAAAATGATACTCTCTGATTATCTTTCGATCCTCCTCTATACTATCAAGTGCATGTCTAAATGTTATGTGGACAAAAATAGCAATATGAATGGAATTGTAATATTGAGATTGTACCTCATTTTGTGGTTGCAATGTGTAGTTTTCAGAAAAATCAACCACTGATATAATAGTGCCAATCGGAAAAGAGTCCTTACATATCCTAAATTGTTGATCCAACCACTGAGACCTATGACTATGCCTTGCATATTTGTAGAAAATATTGTCCTTAAAATCTGAAATAAAATCAGCAACACTACATTCTTTTGTAACCAACTCGCGTCTAGAACCTTCACCTCCACTCTGCAAAGTATATTTGACTATATCATATCTCTTTTTCTCAACAAGATTCTTTCCAAATTCATGTTCTGAACCCTCATGAAAACATTGAACAAAATTTGACAAGCCACCACATTGTGGGCACTTCACATTTAAACAATCATTTCTATAGAAAAAGGAATCATCATCCCTAGAACATAAAAATAGATCTAGCAAGTCCCTTGATGATCTCGGAAGATGCATTGCACCACACTCCTACAACATTTCATTAATATGCAAAGTAGAACGGATATAGCATAATAGTTCATGGTACATTGAAAACTCCACATGGTATTTGCAACAAGTATTATTAATCTTAAGAGGCACACAATAGAATGGCTTCAAACCTTCAAAAGTTCTTTGTGAGATTTCCATATTTGGATGTGTTTGATTAAATTTGTTGAACAACATTGTTTGGCTTGATTCCAAGAAATGTTTAGAATGCGATGTATGGTCTCGACTGCCAATTCTTAACTTTTAAACATCCTTTGCATTGGGTGATACTCTAGAGTTATCATGCCAAAATTGTTGAATTGCCTGCTTTACATGATCGGTTAGCTTCTTATCAACACGTGTAAGCCTTCCGGAAAAATCCCATGTATCATTTTGAAGAGGATCATCTATTCTTTCTCTTCTTGCAAGTGCTCTATCCAAAGTTTTACGATTTAAGTCAAAATCAATACAATTTTGTCTCATAAAGCGAGCCTTTTTCAATTGATGGATTACTAGGGAGGTGGTAATGACTCTCTGAGAAGCTCTCTTATCTTTTTCCTTGTTATTTTTTCCAATAGACTTGAGAGCATTAAAAAGACTTTTGACAATAATAGAATTTTTTTCGGTCCTCTTGTTCAGATGAATCTTCAATTTGGCTAGCAAAGGTCTCATCTTTTGCATCTTTAGCAATTGTACAAAAATTTGGCATTGCTCGGTCAATGTCTTATCACTAAAATATTGGTTGAAAAGTATTCTAGCCCACAACCGAATAGTTCGTGTTGACCTTTTGCCTTCAAAATTTTTTATAATGTTATCATCAATTTCAACTAACCATTTAGGGGTCCTTGAAGGTCTTGAATTTGGAATACCTCTTTCTTCCACACAAGGTTCTTCATTTCTCGTGTAATCTGGTGAAAAATAATTTACAGTTGATTCAATATCATGTTCAACATCTTCATTTCCAACATTTTCACCTTGAACATTTTCAATATCAATTTGAACAATTTCATTCCCAATTTCAATATCATGTTCAACATCTTCAATTCCAACATTTTCATTATCAATTTCAATATTTTCATTCCCAATTTCAATATCATGTTCAACATCTTCAATTCGAACATTTTTATTATCAATTTCAAAATTTTCATTCCCAATTTCAATATCATGTTCAACATCTTCAATTCCAACATTTTCACCTTGAACATATTCAATTTCCTCTTCACTTGAAAGACCATAGGGCTCAAGTTCACCAATATTTAGCATACCTTGTCTTTTCTTTCTATGACCTTCTCTATCTCTTTGTCTATATCCTTCAATTTATTCTTTTGTCAGCTTTCTCTTACGTTTTTGCTTCCAACGACTGCTGCTCCCCATTATACCAAATAAAAGATGCTAAAAAATCATTATGTATGACAAATTTGAGTACAAGAATCTCCTAAAAGTTTATCTTTGTCTCTTCTTGTTTGAAACCGCGTGTTTGTTGCCTACAAAGTGCTGCAAACAGAATGCAGGGTCCATTGGAATGCACAAAAATGGCCCACATGGGGTTTTTCTATGGCCCACAAATTGGATATACGATTTGTAAAATATGTTCTGCAATGGTAAGATTTAACCTCTGCACAATGGAGTTTCACAAATCGGATATCCGATTCAAATCAGATATTCGATTTGTACACACATAGACCAAAGGGAGAGGGAGAGGGGGAGAGGGAGAGGGAGAGGGAGAGGGAGAGTGAGATGGAGAGGGAAAAAGGGTGAGTGCGAGAGTGAGAGAGTGAGAGTGGGAGAGTGAGAGGGAGAGTGGGAGAGGGAGAGTGGGA
>CM021106.1:298589506-298608064 GCA_007115665.2 Sequoiadendron giganteum
GAGAGAGAGAGGGAGAGAGAGAGAGAGAGAGAGAGAGAGAGAGAGAGGAGTGATTGAGTGAGAGACTTGAGAGAGATAGAGGTGGAGAGAGCGAGAGGGAAAGAGATAATATTTAAATATTTTATAAATTTGTAATATATATTTAATTATTTATGGATTAACTAAAATATTGAAATAATATTAAAATATTTATAGATTAACTAAAATATTTAAATAATATTTAAATATTATACATTTAATAATATTTATATATTAAATACATAATTCGGTAAGATATTACCATAAGTTGTATATTAAATATATTACATTATAAACTTTATTGGATATTATATATATTAAATTATAAACTTAATTGCATTTTTAAATAATATATTAAAGATTGTATAAATTGTTTTAAAACTGATCTAAAAGATATCATATATCAAATTCAAATCCGATATCGGATTCAAATTGGATATCAGATTTAAATTGGATATCCTATTTGAATCGGATATCCGATATTCTGACACAAAATTTAATGCCTTGGTATTAGGCTCGAGATTTGGTTCGGACTGGCCAATCCTAAAAGTCAACATGTAAAACGTGTTTAACAACTTACATTTTTTTTCCAGACTTCGTCCATGTGGCTGACGACTTTTATTTTACCTAAAATTGATAAAACGAAAAGGGTTTGTAAAGGACATTCTCAGCTTTCTACCAGTATAAATTATATTTTCTTTAGAATCTAATAAATAATAATTATTTATTTTTTATTAGAATTACGACTAAAGTCCTGATTGATAGTCTGATAGAAAAACATCTATAGTTTTTAAATGGTATCACATTTTTTGAATCCAAAACATGCGTCACATTCTATGCTTCGCATACTATAGGATTAAAAAAAAAAATGAATTCCATTAAGTTTTGACCAAGTTAAGGTGGTCAGACATATGAGTTTTAATATTTTTAAAAAGTTGTAATAACAAATTCATAATTAATTATTTATTTGAAAAAAAATTACAAAAAAATATGCATCACATCTGGACATGAGTCATCTACTTATGTCTAAAATTTTATAAAAAAATATTATGATTTTATTATGGTTAGGGTGGTCAGACAGACACCTACTTTTTATTTTTTCCCTAAAATTTTAGTACTATTGCATTGAAATTTCAAATTTTCACCCAATAGATTTTTTTTTTACAAAAATTAACCTAGTAGTTTAGAAACTACATTCAATTTTCCACAGATTCTATTCTTACATATTTTTGAAATAATATAGATAACTTATTCAAATTTTTATGTCAAGTTGCCCAACTCTGATTTTCTGAATTTTCATTGCCACTTAAGGACCTGTTTTTTCCATGATGATCCTGCACATACCCGAGTAAGTGCACAAATATGGGGGGCTAGAAAGGGGTCTTAAGTGGCCACTTTTTTTCTTGAAATCATGAAAGACTAGCCTTGGATGAGAAATTGAAGATAGTTACACTCAAAATTTTAAGATGCAACAAAAACATGTAGTGCTTCAAATCTACTTTCTAAACTAATTTTTTTTTCAAGATGGAAGAGATTAAGGGGTTCAAAAACGAGGGCCACACAAACTAGTCCTATTTTTTTTTAAGAAAAACATAACTAAAATTTCAACTTTTTTAGTATTTTAAAAATCACTTCAGTGAGAAATCAGCTAGCACCATGCAATTTATCCTTGATTTTTCTAGTAATTTTTTTATGAATATATGATTTTATACTAATTTTCAAACTAGACACATCCTAAAAAATAAAAATTTGTGTGTGCTCCCCCTAATTGTTTTGAAAGCTAATCAAAACCCCTTTCTTCAATGTGTGTAGAATGGAGTCTAGTTTCTAAAAATGTGACTTTTTAAAAATTTCAATCAATGGTTAAAAAATATAAAAAATACCAAACATTGGTTTTTGACAAAAAATAGATACACCAACAAAAAATTTAAATATGAGAGCCTTAACATACTAAAAATGTGAATTTTTTTTTGCATGCTTAGATAACTAAGAGAAAGCTTAACATTACCCAAGTGTTTCTCTACTTGACCTTGAAACACGTGCAAACTTGATGGGGAGCACACCCAAGATTATGTGGAGTTTTCTAGAAATTGAAAAAAGCATGTCTTTAGGTATTGGAAATTCAGTCCAAGCCTTTGGATTGGAAATCCAAGGTAAATCCTTGGAAATACCCAAAGGAGCCAAAAATGTGAGCACATTATAAAACGCTTTCATTATTCGAATGCATTCACAAAACACGAGCGTGCTATAATGTGCTCATATTATGTGAATGTTTCACAAAATGCAAGTGTTATAATGTGCTCGTGTTTTATTCTATATTGATTTTTTTTCTTTCTTTCTCTTTCTTCTGCTTATCTTTCCATGAAACTATCTACATGAAATAAATATTTACTTTCTTATACTTTAAGTTATGTATATAGTTTTAGAATTTTTGAGAGTGGTTTCAGATCTCTAGGAGTTATAATGCAAATTCTAGTTTTTGGAAGCTTATAATTTTTATCTTAGTCAAATTTAAGTAATCAAGACTTGTCAAATTTCAATAATCAACAAGTTGTATCATTTCTCTCTCTCTCTCTCTCTCTCTCTCTCTCTCTCTCTCTCTCTATCTATCTCACTCATTATTTATCTCTTACACTCTAGACCTCTCTCTCTCACAATATCTATACCTTTACCTAACTCTCTCTCCCTTGAGATAAAGAACTACCTCTCTACCTATCCATCCTTCTCTCTCTCTCTCCATCTCTCTCTCTCTCTATATATATATATATATCACTTCTCTCTCCCTCTCCCCCTCCCTCCCTCCTGTCTTCCCTCCCTACTTCTCTCTATCTCCATCCCTCCCTCCTTCCCCCCCTCTCTCTCCCATATCCCTCTCCACCTACCTCACACCCCCTCCCTCCCTCCCTCTCTATATCACCTCTCTCTCCCTCCCTACCTCTCCCTCCCTCTCTCCTTCCCTCTCTCTACCTACCTCTCCCTCTATCACTCCCTACCACTCTCTCTATTTCTCTTTATTTCTCTCTATCTCACCTCTATCTCACCTCCTTCTCTTCTTCCCTATCTACTCTCTATCTCCGTATACATCTCTACCTACCTCTCCATTCATCAATCCCTACCACTCTCTCTCTACAACTCTCTATCTCACCTCTCTCCCTCCCTACCTCTCCTTCCCTCCCTCATTCCCTCTATACTTCTCTCTCTATCTCTCTTCTCTCTATCTACCTCTCTAATTATTTTTATCTCCCCTCTCTCTCCATCACTTTCTCTGTTTCTCTCTATCTTACATCTCTCTCTCCCTCAACATACCTCTCCCTCCCTCTCTCTACCAACCTCTCCCTCCATCACTCTACAACTCTCTATATTGATCTCTATCTCACCTCTCTTTCACCTCCCACTCTCTCCTCCCTCTACTCTCTTTATCCCCAATCTCTCTCTACCTGCCTCTCCATCCATCACTCCCTACGAATCCTTCCCTACACCTCTCTATCTCACCTCTCCCCCTCCCTCCCTCATTCCCTCTCTACTCTCCATCTCTCTACCTCTCCTTCCCTCTCTACTTGTCTTTATCCCCCCCCCCTCTCTCTCTCACCTATCTCTCCCTCCCTAACTCTTTCCCTCTCTACTCTCTATGCATCATCATCCCTCCTTTACCTCTCTATCTCTCTCTATCTCACCTATCTCACTTCTCTCACCTCCTCTATATGCCTCCATACCTCTCCCTCCCTCTCATCTCTCTTTAGGATTTTGGGTATAGGTTTGAGGGTATTTGGTTTAGGGTATAGGGATTATGATTTAGGACATTAAGTTTAGGGTTTAGGGTGTAGGGTTTAGGTTACAAGGTATAGGGTTTAAGTATTGGTTTGAGGGATAATGTTCAAGGTTTATGGTATAAGGTTGAGGGTATAGGGTATAGGGATGAGGGTTGAGGGTGTAGGTTTTAGGGTTTAAGGTATAGGATTGAGGGTTGAGGGTATAGGGATTAGGGTTTATCATATTGGATATATCTCGTTGAGGGTATCAGGTTTAGGGTATAGGGTTTAAGTATAGGGCTAAGGGTATAGGGATGAGGGTTGAAATATAGTGTTCAAGGTTGAAGGTATAGTGTTAAGTGTACTGGGTATAGGGATTAGGGTTTGAGATATTTAGAATCGGGTTGAGGGTATAAGGTTCAGGGTTTAGGGGATAAGTTTGAGGGTATAGAGCATAGGGATGGGGGTTGAGGGTGTAGGCTTTAGTGTTTAAGGTATAGGGTTGAGAGTATAAGGTTCAGGGTTTAGGGAGGGTTAAGGGTGTAGGTTTTAGTGTTTAAGATATAGGGTTAAGGGATGGTGTTCAAGGTTGAGGGTATAGGGTTAACTATATGGGGTATATGGATTAGGGTTTAGGATATTGGGTATAAGGTTGAGGGTATAGGGTATAGGGATGAGGGTTGAGGGTTGAGAGAGAGAGAGAGAAAGATAGAGAGAGAGAGAGAGAAGTATAGAGGGAAGGAGGGAGTGTGAGAGGTTTAGAGAATAAGGGATAAAAAATGAGTGAGATAGAGAGAGAAATATGATACAACTTGATGATTACTGAAATTTGACCTTCTAATTATTGAAATTTGACAGGTTGATTACTGAAATATGTTTGTCTACAAAATTATTTAAGATCTTACAAAAACTAGAATTTGCATTAAAAATCCCAGAGATCTCAAATCACTCTCAAACATCCTAAAACTATATTTACATGTAATATAACTTTTAAAGTATATAGTTTCATTTAAAGAGAATGAGAAGAAAGAGAAAAAAAGAGAGAAAAAGAAAGAGAAAAAATAATGTAACACAAAACACAAGCACGTTATAACACACTCAAGTTTTGTGCAATCATATAACGCGAGCACATTATAATGTGCTCATGTTTTTTTTAATTTGAACCATAAAATGAGAACATTATAACACACTAGTGTTTTGGCTTGGTAATGATCGAGCCTAGGCTCAATCATTACCTATTTCACCAAAAAGTGTATACCTTGACACTTTTCACTCATTTGGACCTTGGCCTATGATATTGGACCTTTTTCAACCCATTTTTACCCATTTTCAAGCCTGGTGACGAAGTGTTGTAAGGTGTTGCAAAGCCTTTTCACACTCTCCTAGGTTTTTCATCACCAAATCAATACATTATTATGCCAAAATGACCCCTTAATCCTCATACAAAACTTATCTTAGTGTGTTTTATTGAGACAATCCCAAAGAACATAAATAAACACATTTTAATTACAAATAGACACTTAAAAATTCCCAATTGGACTAGGTCGCCACCTTGGGCGACCTAGTCCCATGTGGCTTAAATTTCAATTTAAAGTTAATTCCTTTCAAGATTCTTATCTCTAAAATCCTAAGGTCGGCCTATATGGTGTGATTTCAGGAAAATTAGGGCATAACTTGTATAAATAACCTCCAAAACCCTAATTTATCATTAGGTACCCTCATTATGCATCATTCATTTGTCCTCTCAATCTCTCTCTCTCAACTCCTTCCTCCTCAAGCAAGCTAGGGTTTGATCCTCTAAGTCAACAAGACATCTTTTCTGAAGCATTCAATGGTTGGTTGCTACAACAACATAAGGATCAATCATCAAAGGCAAGGTAAAATATATCTCTCATTCCATATATCATGCTTTTCCTCATTTTATCTTCATTTGATTTAGTTATCTACAAAGGGGCTTGACCAAGGCAAGCCCCTATACTCTAACAATCATTTTTTCTTCTTCTCTTTGTGTGATTTGAAGGTCTTGCAGGTAGATTTGGCAAGGAATCAAGGTGTAAGATTACCCAACAAGTTGTCCAAGCTCTCCAAGGTTGAAGAAACCCTAGTTGAAGCTTGGAAGACTTCCACAGACCAAAATCCTCACTTTCGGGACCAAACACCTAGAGAAGCAAAAAATACCAACCTAGGGATTCCATTTCCATTCTCTGGTTTTCAGAAATCTAGAAGAGGACTAAGTCACCAACAATGGTGACCTAGTCTCTATGAACCCATTTTCCAGATATTTTTAGAGATCTGGATACCCTTTTGGCAGAAACGGGCTCTAGACCAATTTTTGGGAATTTTCCTAAAAAAGGATTAGATCACCCAGCTTGGCACAAGTGTCCCTTTTGACCTCAACATCAAATTCAGCAGCATTTCTAGCTCCTACAAGCTTCCAAGTGCACACCCTCTCATTTCCATTCATTCCTATAATATTTTAGTGTATATTTCTTAGGTTATCTTGTACATACTTGCATATCATAATGTGTATTTAAGCATAGTTACATTTCAAAAGTTTACATTCAATAGATAGTTTTATTTCATTTTTTTCTAGCACTTAGCCACACATTTACACACACCTCACAAACCCCAATCCAACCCCAACCCCTTCCTCTTTGATTAAACCCTAAAATGGAAAGGTGTGAAAGAAAGACTTTCATCCAATAGTTAGCTTCTAGGGTGAAAAACCCTAAAAGCTCATTGGGGGAATCATCTTTCCCCTTCTTCATTTTTGGTGGTTCACTACCAACCTGTAATGTGAGTACGTTTAGTTATAATGCACCCATTTTTTTACTATTTCAGGACCAAAAAGTGGAGTGGCCACTTTTTGGCACCCCATCTTTGCACGCTTACCCTAATGCAAGTAATCTCAACTACCACAAAATTTGGAGTTAAACTTATATAATTCCAATAATTACCTAGAGAAGTGCACATAAGAATAGCTATCCTAAGTATGAGTTACAATTTTCACAAGGATTTAAAGGTATATAACACACACCTAAGGGTAAGTGCACAAAGTTGTAACACAAAAAGGGGGTCTTAAGATGCCACTTTTTTTCTGAAATCAACAAAATATGATATTTGGCAAGAAAATGAAGACAATTACACTCAAATTTTGAACATAATAAGAGTTGTAATGTTTCGAATCTACTTTCTAAACTACTATTTTTTCCTCAAAAATTGTGAAGATTAAGGGTTTCAAAAAGGGGGAGCACACAAAGTGGTCCTACTTTTTCTCAAAAATCATAACATAGTGTCTGGTGTGCTCCCCCTAAAATGTTAATTTTTTTATAATTTCAAAAATCAGTTTGGTGAGAAATCAGCTAACAGGTCCATGTAGTTTATGCTAGATTTTTTGGCTATTGTTTTAATGAATATATGATTTTTACTAATGTTTGAAGTGGACACATCCTAAAAAATAGAAATTTGAGAGTGCTCTCCACTAAAATTTTGAAAACTAATCGAAAATCAATTTTATTTTTTTAATACATGTAGAATAGAGTCTAGTTTCTAAAATTATATATTTTTTTAAAATTCAATGAATGACTAAAAAACTATACCCAAAATACCACATGTTGGTTTTTGACAAAAAAATTGACACACTAACAAAATAAATTAAAAATGAAAACCTTAACATAATCAAAATGTGAAAAAATTATATGGTTAAATAGATAAGAGAGAGCTTAACATCATCTTGGTATTTTTATAAATTTGTATTGAAACACGTACAAACTTAATGAAGAGAAAGACCAAAAATATGTGAATTTTTTTTACCTTTTCAAAAAAATACCTTTCAAATGAAATGGTCGTCCAACCCTTTGGGTTGGATGTCCAAGGCAAATCCAACCTAAAGGGTTTGTATTTTCCAATGTAAGCAATTTGGCGAGTGTCAAGTTTAGTTATAGGGCCAAATAAAAAATTTCATTTGGCGAACGTCAAATTTGGTGCTCGCCAAATGTGAATGATGAGTTTTTAGAATGATTTTCTTTCTCTTTGTTTTTTTCTTTGTCTTTGTCTTTGTCTTTCTCAATTAGTGAAAATTTCATTTCTTATAATTTAAGTTATATTTCATGTGTATAGTTTCAAGATGTTTGATAGTGGTTCTGGATCTCTTGGAGCTATAATGCAACTTTTAGTTTTTTGAAGATCTTATAATTTTTTTGACTTAGTGAAATTTCAATAATCAACATGTCAAATTTTAGTAATCAAGAGGTCAAATTTTAGCAATCAATAAGCTCTCTCTCTCTCTCTCTCTCCCTCTCTCTCTATCTCACTCATTATATTTATATCTCTTATTCTCTAGACCTCTCTCTCACTATCTCCATCCCTTGAGCTTAATAAGTCCTCTCGGCATGTCCATCCTTATCTCTCCCCCCCTTCCATCTTTACTCTCTATCTCCCTCCCTCCCTCCTTCCCTCTATACATCTCTCTCTCCATAACTATCTCTCTCTCTCTCCATCTATCCTTCCCTCTCTACTTGTCTCTACCTACCTATCCCTCTATACCTCTTTCTCTCTATCTCTCTCCATCCATCCATCCTCTCTCTCCATCTCTTCGTCCCTCCGTCCCTCCCTCCCTCCCTCTATCTCTCTCTTTCTCCCCCTCCCACTCTCTCTATTGCTCTCTCTCTCTCACCTCTCTTTCCATATGTACCTCTCCCTCCATCTCTCCCTCACTCTCTACTTCTCTTTATATCCTCTCTTTATCTCTCTACCTACCTCTCCCTCTATTACTCCCTAACACTCTCTCTCTACCTAACTCTCTAACTCTATCTCCCATATTCCTCTCTCTACCTACCTCTCCCTCCACCACTCCTCTCCCCTCTCTATCTTTTTCCCTCTATCCCTCTATCCCCCCCCTTTTTTTATCTCTCCTCACCCTCTCCCTACCTACCTATCTCTCTCTACTTATACCTATCTCACCTATCCTTCTTTATCTCTCCCTTTCTCCCCTCTCTTTCCAACACTCCCTCATCTCTCTCTCTCTCACACACACAAATATATCTATGTTTCTATATATATCATCTCTCTCTCCCTCCATCCCTACCTCTCCCTTCATCTCTCCTTCCCTATACTTCTCTCCATCTCTCCCTCCCTCTCTCTACCTACCTCTCTCTTCTTTTTGATCTCTCTCAAACCTCTCTCTCCATCCCTACCTCTCCCTTCATCTCTCCTTCCCTCTCTACATCTCTCTATCTCCCATCTCCATCTCTCTACCTACCACTCTCTCTATAACTCCCTACCACTTTCTCTCTACCTACCTCTCTACCTCTATCTCCCCTCCCCCTCTCTACCTACCTCTCCCTCCATCACTTCCTACCATTCTCTCTTTATCTCTCTCCCTCTCCCTCTCCCTCTCCCTCTCCCCCCTTCTCTCTCTCTCTCTATATATATATATACATTTTGAACCTCTTTATTTCCCTCCATACCTATCCCTCCCTCTCTCCTTCCCTCTCTACTCTTTATCTCCCTTCTCCCTCTCTCTACCTACCTCTCCCTCCATCACTCGTTACCACCCTCTCTCTCTCTTTCTCATTCTCTCCTTCCCTCTATGCTTGCATCTATCTCACCACTCTCTCTCTAATTATATCCATCTCACCTATACATCTTTACCTCTCCCTATCTCTCTCTAATGTGCACCAAGATGTGATACAAAAAGGGGAGGAAGGTGCAGAGATTGAGAGAGAGAGGTAAGGAGGGAGGGACATGTAGAGATGGAGAGAGATAGAGAAAAGTAGACAGGGAAGGAGAGAGAGATGGGGGAGGAGGGAGGGAGAGGTGAAATCTATAGAAGTAGAGAGGGAGGGGGACAAGTAGGGAGGGAGAGTGAGGTGAGATAGATAAAAGTAGAGAGAGAGATGGATAGACAAAGAGGTAGTTCTTGAGCTCAAGGGTGAGAGTTTTAGGTAAAGGGATGGAAATAGGGAGAAATAGGTTTAGAATATAAGAGATAAACAATGAGTGAGATAGAGAGAGAAATATGATACAACTTGTTGATTACTAAAATTTGACCTCTTGATTACTAAAATTTGACATGTTGATTATTGAAATTTGACTAAGTTTGAAAATTATAAGATCTTCCAAAAAATAGAATTTGCATATAACTCTAAGTGATGTGAAACCCCTCTCAAACAGATCATAAAACTATATATATGAAATGTAACTTAAAGTATAAGAAATTAAATGTCCATATGTTTTATGTCATGTATTTATTTTCATGACAGAGAAAGACAAATACAAAGACAAAGAAAAAAAGAAAGAGAAAGAAAATGCATTTTAAAAAGTCATCATTCACATTTGGCGAGCGTCAAATTTGGTTCTCACCAAACATGCTTGGTATAAAGAATGTTATTTGATTTCATGTTTTTTTTGTTATTCTAATTTGACATGCAGGATTCATAGATCAATTCACATGCAAGTTAAAGTGGGGGTAGAATGCAAGCATGGAAAGTCCATACCTTGTACTATTCCCACATATTTTGGACACACTTTGGTTTGTTTGTATCATGTGCAATGACTAATGTATAACTTGCATATTTATATGAAAAATTTAGCAACTAACCAAAAAATTACTTAAACCTACCTTTACACATCTCCATATCTAGACTCAACCTACAAATTATTCATTCCTTACTTGTCATATTTATGAGTGCAAAATTGATCCTTGGTAAAAATTGAGACATGGATTTTGGCTCTTGCATTCCAAATTTAAATTTATATATGGGCTTAAGCTGGTTTCCTTCATACTAACTACTAGTTATCAACTTGATTGCAAAACATGTAATTTTCATGCTAAGGTATTTTATAATGAGGAAAAATATTAATTCATTTTTTAGCAAAGGATCCAATCTATCCATCTATCATTCCAACTATCACATTATCACTTATAGAGCACCATCTAAGCACACTATTGCATCCCCATCTTACATTGACATTTGCATAATGAGGACATACTAGACATATTGCATGATTACTTTGTGTCTTCAGTCCTTGTTTAAAATTGTTAAATCATCTCCAAGTGTTTGACTGAGGAGAATAACCCTTACATTACAAAGTCCAACAATAATTGCAAATATTACTAGTTGTAAATTCCTAAGGTTATTATATTTTAGGAGATCAAGAGTACACTTATCAAATCCATAAGAAGGGGTCAATTTTCTAATTCAAAGTTTCAATCCATAGTTATAGAGATCACTCTCACAATGTGAGATTGAATGAGAGCAAAGAGTGAGTTCCCCTACAATTCATCAAATCATTGTTATATTTTAAATTAATTCAATAAACACAATCAACAATATAAAATATTCACATCACACAATAAAAAATAAAAAAATCCTTACTCTTTTATCATTTAAAAAAATAATTTTGTTTAATTACTACCTCTAAAACGTAATATACTTAATATCCCATTTTATTTATTTTTAAAATAAAAATAAAATCATTTCACTTTGCAATATAAGAGTAATTTAAGGAAGATATATGCTCAACCTATCGAGGGGCAATTTAAACCAAAGAAATATAGAAGAAGAAAATGTGATCTCTTGCTTAAATTGTGGTTTTTATTATTTGTTTTTAGATGTTTCGTGTAATCTTCTTTTGATGGTGTCTTTTCACGAGCAGATATTACATGAGCTCCATGTTTCCACTTTTTCTTAAGAGTCGGTGTATATAGGGCCCTTGAGCACATAAACATTGTGTATTGACTTGGGATGGATATTCATATTAAAGTAGTTATTGGTAACAAGAGACATACTATATGCAATGGTGTGACGCTGGGCTGGGGGGGATTCATGTATTTAAATTTAAGACTAACTTGCATGTGATGGTTCAAGCAAATAATAATATAAAAATAGTATAAAGAAAATTTAAAGTGCTAAAAGTAATGTTTATGATATTTTAAAAGAATAAGGTCACAATCATATCTCGGATGATTTTGATGGAATACATATTCCTTAATTCTTAGATTATCCATTCAATATTAATTTGTACTATAAATAGTAAAAATAATTAAAAGTTATTTACCCTTTCAAAAAATATGATAATTGTAATAAATGTATATTGTTACAAACATTATATAATGAGATTGTATAATAGATTTTATGTGGATATTTATAAATTTTGTTATTAAATTAAGATTATGTTTATATGAGATTATTTAGACTAACTTAGTATTAAATATTTACATTAAATTTCATTGTTTAGACAAATTTAGTTTAAATATGATTTTTAATTTTTTTAATATAATTTATATAAAAAAATGGTAAGAATTATATTGAAAGCAGTCTACAAATATATTATGAATGAAGTTTAAAGAAATATCCTTCATATGTATATTTTCTTGAAGACATTGATGTTCACTATGACTAAATATGGTATGAAACTAATAGTTAAATTTCTTATTATGATAGTCAAACCCTCACAAAATAATCTCTTGCCACTTGGGTGAAATATACATTGGAGGCATATAATCTTGAGCTCAATGGTGTAGTTAGTTTTTAGTTTTTACTTTTATTTTATTGGAAGTTTGGAACATGTGCAAACTTTGTTGGCCAAGTCTAGATGTTGGATTATGTGAAACACTTTAATGATGCTCTTGTTGTGGACCCAAGAATTTGTGGTTTCTAAGCAGGAATATTTTAAAGTCCTAGTCTTTAAATGTTGGAGTAATACATCATTAGATAGTTTAGTATAGGCTAGATTAAATAATAAAAAATAATCTAATATACAATTGTTAATTTATAATAAATATAGGTTGGTTTTTAGTTTGTAAATTAAGAAAGTTAATTTAGTTTTGGGAAGTTACATTCTCGTAAATGAGTTAGCATGAGAAAACAAAATTCTTTACAAAGTCATTTATATTATAATGAAAATAATCTCATAGAATTCGATAAAATAGTTATTTTGAGTTTTTATGTGTTATAATGATTTAGTGTTCTTGACATTTTATATGCTCTACCATTTTAAAAAGTATCAATAGAAATACCTAGTTTTCACATTGTGTGGACCCTCCTTAACCAAGTTTTTAACTATTTTGGTCATCTTATTTGTCACAAGACAAACAAAATTTAGTTGGCATGATCTAATAAATGAGTCAATGTTGATTTGGATATTTTCAAAGACTTAAATGATTTTTTAACATTCAATTTGGATGCCATAAAATTCTCAAAAAATGACCTACATTAACTTACTAAAATTCTTTTATTCTTATTCAATTGATCATAAGATACTTGCTTATTTTCCTATGATTTTTTATTCCAGACTACCCGTTCTGTCATTGTCAACAACCAAGAAGAAAAGAGGTTGTACTATTGTTAGTGAAAAAAATCATCATGGAATTGAGAAATATTAAGCCAAGGTTCCAATTTACAAAAACTAAGCCACCTCATGAAGCATTTGAAATTTTGGACCAAGTTTATCATTCAACTTCAACCCCATAGAAGAAACCTTAGTTATGTGCACTCTCAAGCACCATAATTCTAAACAAGTAAGGCATTATTCCTTCTTATATTTCTCCTTCCATGATGTCTCATAGCCCACATCACAATGATTAAGGATCTTCTATGATGAACAATGGGGAAAAACACCGATTCATTCTCTAAGAAAGTTTTTATAATGAACACAACATAGTTTTATTGAGTAACAAATTTTCTATGATTTGTAGAGTTAAAAGATGAAAAAGATATTATTTTTTCACAAATGGTTCCTCCACATGAATTTACTCTCTTGGAATGTATGAAGAGATTCATGTTACAAAATTATTTTTTATTGGTTGCATGTTGATGATTTTTTTCCTTTAATGTTATTTGTTTACAATAAGTTAAACTACAGGTTTTTGTTATACAATATTCTTTAAAGTGATTTTAGCTTGGTATTCTTTAGGTTTCCATGTCACATGAAAATATTTAGAGTGGTGTTACCATCTTCTTTCTCAATATTTTTCTTTTGTGGTTTTTTCTTGGGGCTAAGAACATCACACCAATTTATGTGGATATTATCTAACATTGATGCTCATTCAATAGGTCTCGAAACATATATAATTCCAAATGATGACCCTAATTTCTTAGATCTATGAGCTATCCACTAATCACCCTTTTTCCAAAATTTTCATGTTTGTTGCGACTTTAATATGTTTCAATTCATTGAGGAAAACAAAAACACTCATCCCATGCATTCAAATATTGATGAAAGGGAGGAATGGTTATAACTAAAATTTGTGGGGGTTTGAATATTAATTACCAATGGTGATTCAACTCCCCAAGCCTTTGGTTCATTTGGTTGAATCATCATAGTGGGATATACCATGTTCTTAAAAGATTAGATTATGTCCTGATCATAGACTAACATTTATTCAATCTTATCTTTTTAGTATTTAGGTCATAAAATTTCACAAATTTATTTTTATTATGACTGCTCTTAACTATGTTGTGATAGATTTAGCATGATGGTTTAATATAATTTAATAAATCTAATTTTTCATGAACACTTCTAATGTAGTCAAGGTTAGGGAGCCAAGTGGATGGTGACCTTTTATGTGTATAAATACTTCACAAAATATTTCACAAGTTAGAATAAGTGTTAGGATAAATTTGATATTAACCTTACAATGTTGTGTCTTTTGTTATATCCCCAACACCTTGGGAATGGGAACTTGGATTCCCATGTAGGTGGTTAAGAGATACTATTTAATTATTATTCTCCTTTTATCTAGGAATATTAGTTTCAGTGACATTCATGAGAGAGGTTACTTATGATAATGGTATTTACAAATTAATTTGACTCCAGTTACATCTCTTTCCCAATTCTAGGCACTAGGATAGAGTATGGAGTATATTTTGTTTATCAAGTGGGGCCCACATTAGTTGGCCATTCCATTTTTAAGCACAAAACTTAAAAATCCACATCCACTCTTCATAGGGGTCAATAATGTTGATGGTTATGAATGCTATTCAACAATAATTGACTTATTGGCTATGGGAGCATTGGATTTTCTTATACCATAGGTTCTAGTAGTTTTGGTTTTGTAAGACCATTCATGATGTTATCTTTCTAGTTCTCTATAAATTGGATTCCTTGGATAGTTTTTTTCTTGGGTCTTTTGTAGGTAAAGTAAGGACATGTTATTAGAATGCTATCAAATTCAAGGGAAATTTTGGATGTATTATTATTTAACACATTTTTATTTGATTAATATAGACTTGTTCTCTCTTTGGTGATGGAGTATTTCTTACAAAGACTTATACGCACGAATTCTAGTTTTATGTGTTTATCATGAATTTTCTAATTTAAATTTCTCACAAAAATACAATGGTTAATCACATGATGCTTTACTTAAACTATTTTAGATTTTCATAGTAAGTGAAAAATTTCTTAAGTTAAATTTTTTTAACTATTTCACAACATTTGTTATCCAAAAATGGTCCTTTTTAAAAGGGGGTTCCTTTATTGGAATTATTTTAGATTCTTGGCTATATTGAGATCTTTTGAGTTGTTTTTTTTTTGGATATTTATAAATGATTGAAATCATGGCCTATACTTCTCATTTAAATATTGAAAATTTTAATGGATTTATGTATGAGTTGTGTAGTTGAATATCAAGGATATCTTAGGAGAAAACTATGTGCAAATTTGTAGCAAAAAGGAAAAATTGATGGAATGCCTAATGAATATTGGAAAAGGTTGGACAATAAATCAAAAGGTTGGTAGATTTTTTCCTCTTGAATATCTTAAAAGAAGCTACTACATTTGAATTGTAGAATAAGATAGGCGATATCTATCAAAATAAATAAAAGGTAAATAAATTTTATCTCAAAATAAAATCATTATTTAAAATGAAGGTGATTCTATTGCAAAATATTTAAATCACTTTAATTCGATTTTAGGTTAGCTAGTTTTAGTAGATTTTAAACATACTTTAAAGAAGATAAATGTATCTTGTTGCTTTTATATTTTCTTGAATCTTGAGATAATTCAATTAATGCTAGTAGTGGTAGTGTTGTAGAGACAAATATGGAATCCCTTATTACTATATTTCAAGTAGTGAGGAGATGAGGAGAAAATATACTAATGAAGATTATATAGATTCCTTGGATATTTAGGGAAGTACCAAGGAAAAAATGAGTCTAAAAGTGAACAAAATAAATCAAAATATAAGTCAAAAGAATGGTCTTAAAACCCTAAAGAGAGAAAATTATTGGAATTGTGGAAAAAGAGGACATGCAAAGGAATATAAAATCACAAAGAAGAGCTTTGATGATTACTTCATAGATAAATCGTTCAATGATGATGATATTGATGCATTTTTTATTTTGTATAGTGTTGTTAGTGACTGCTATTTAATTGATTCAAATTGCTCTTACCAAATGAATCCTCACAAGGTGTGGTTTCTAACATACCAAACTTATGATAAGGGATAAGTTTTCATTGGTGAAAAAATAAACATCATATTTTTGGTAAGGGAAAGGAGCAATTATGTCTTGGTGATGGAAGGGGGAGAAAACACTCTGATGTTTTCAATATTTTATTACTTATAAGAAAAAAATATTTTTATATCCAATTTGAATGCTTCTAGAGTAAAAAGTGGCATTTATGAGTCTACTTATAGGTTAGTGAGAGGGCATATGGTAGTATTGAGATTCTCATGATGCAGGACTCTATTTAGGACTTATGTCTACACATTTTTTAATTCTACCAATGTAATTACAAATTCTAAAAAATCCATGTTATAGTACCAACATTTGAGCAACATTGGTGAAGAGGTCTTTGGACATTAAAATTAATAAAATGATGGTTAATAGTTTTTTTGTAAATACTCTAATATTTTTTTGATTTCAAAGAGAATTGAGTATTTGACAAGAAAAATAGAGTTTTATTTCCTATCAAAAGTAATAAAAGAAATATATTATTAGAAACTATTCATTCAAATGTGTTTAGTCCAATTAATGTTGGTTCAATGGGTAAATATCATAATTATACTACATTCATTGATAATTATTCTAGATACACCTAGGTTTATTTCCTACGATATAGATCTAAAGTGCTCCCTAAATTCAAGAATTTGAAGGTGCTTATAGAGAAATAGTCATATAGGAAAATATAGGTGCAAAGATATGACATTGGTGGTGAATATTGCTTTAGGGAATTGAATGATTTATATAGAAATAGTGATATTAAATGACATAAGACTACCCTTTATATGCCTAAATAAAATTGGATTATATAGAGAATGAATCAAAATGCCACATCCCCTATGGTCAAAGAATACAAACAAAATAAAAATAAAATAAAGAAAATTAAATTGTATTTTAAAATAGGGAAAGGGGGAGGAGAGTGGACCCATAATAGTGGGTTACAATTTTTTGCATGAAGAAAAATTAGAAAGGCCCATCAAAAAAATTAAAATGACTTTGAACGAAGGTACCCCTTTGAATGAAGAGGCTTCATTTGAACACACATGACATCCAAACCCTTCGAATGAACCCCCTTCTAATGAACCACCACTTAATGAAGCATTGTAATTTGTGGTTGACTAACAACATATAAGATGTGTTCATTCAGACCACAACCCATTTTAGAGAAACAAAAAAACATCTTGTGGAGAAATAGAAAACTCTCATACAACCATTTCATAACTTCATGCAACAACAATTTGGCACAAGCCAACAAACATTGAAATCAATCATCGGACAACACAGTCCTGAACACTATCACTTCAAACTTTCTTTACAAAGGGACAAATGATATGAAAATTTAAATATAAAACATTCACAACATCAAAAACTTATATTTTGATCAAAACAACCATATCTACACACACAAATAAATGTAGAGCCAACCTTTACACCTCTAAAAGCTTCTTCACAAAAACAACATAGTCTTCAAACTATCACTCATGAACACATATTTTTGAAACCCAAATATACTAAAACTTGGATCACACATGTCTTGACACATCATAAATCCACTTTCCAAAATTCAAGAGAAAAACATCATCAACGAAGAAATGTGGAGTATTTCTCAAGGACTCTAGCAACCAAATAGCCAGACTGGAACACTTTTTTGAAATAAAAAACTCTCTTACATCAATGACAATCGCAGTGAAACAAACTCAAACATACGTTTAACATCAATGTCAACCAGTCTTACCAAGCTACAACAATATCCCCCTCAAATTTCATTGATGTAAAAACCATCCTCACAATCTCTCCCCCCCTTAGGCGCACATTTCTCTATCCCCTTTGACATCAAAGATAAAAGGAAAATGTAATTTATCTCCCTTTTCAAGGATAATTTCTCCTCTTCAAACTCTCCTTTGGTGTACATTCTCTCCTTCTCGAAATAAATTATAGGCTCCCCCTATTAGCAACAAACACTACCTACACCACTTGAGAGGTAGCCACCATCAGTCTAGGAATAATGATATGGATTGAATTACTTGAACCCTATATAGATGCACTATTTATGCATCTAGCAAGCAAAAGGATGGTTAATTACCCCTAACTTCTTCCTCAGATATTCAAATATGTCCTTTGCAAGTTATTTTTTGAAAATGTTTGCAATTTGATTCTTTTTAGGTACATACTCCAACTTGACTTCATTATATACAAAATTCTCTCTCAAAAAGTGACACCTGATTGATATGTGCTCAATTCTAGAATGCATCACTAGATTCTTGTAAATATAGGTAGAAATTGTGTTATCACTGTGATCAAAATGTGAATTTTCACCCCTAACACAAATTCCCTTTGTCCCTTAA
>CM021106.1:298608164-298816456 GCA_007115665.2 Sequoiadendron giganteum
TATCTCTCCCTTTCTCCCCTCTCTTTCCAACACTCCCTCATCTCTCTCTCTCTCACACACACAAATATATCTATGTTTCTATATATATCATCTCTCTCTCCCTCCATCCCTACCTCTCCCTTCATCTCTCCTTCCCTATACTTCTCTCCATCTCTCCCTCCCTCTCTCTACCTACCTCTCTCTTCTTTTTGATCTCTCTCAAACCTCTCTCTCCATCCCTACCTCTCCCTTCATCTCTCCTTCCCTCTCTACATCTCTCTATCTCCCATCTCCATCTCTCTACCTACCACTCTCTCTATAACTCCCTACCACTTTCTCTCTACCTACCTCTCTACCTCTATCTCCCCTCCCCCTCTCTACCTCCCTCTCCCTCCATCACTTCCTACCATTCTCTCTTTATCTCTCTCCCTCTCCCTCTCCCTCTCCCTCTCCCCCCTTCTCTCTCTCTCTCTATATATATATATACATTTTGAACCTCTTTATTTCCCTCCATACCTATCCCTCCCTCTCTCCTTCCCTCTCTACTCTTTATCTCCCTTCTCCCTCTCTCTACCTACCTCTCCCTCCATCACTCGTTACCACCCTCTCTCTCTCTTTCTCATTCTCTCCTTCCCTCTATGCTTGCATCTATCTCACCACTCTCTCTCTAATTATATCCATCTCACCTATACATCTTTACCTCTCCCTATCTCTCTCTAATGTGCACCAAGATGTGATACAAAAAGGGGAGGAAGGTGCAGAGATTGAGAGAGAGAGGTAAGGAGGGAGGGACATGTAGAGATGGAGAGAGATAGAGAAAAGTAGACAGGGAAGGAGAGAGAGATGGGGGAGGAGGGAGGGAGAGGTGAAATCTATAGAAGTAGAGAGGGAGGGGGACAAGTAGGGAGGGAGAGTGAGGTGAGATAGATAAAAGTAGAGAGAGAGATGGATAGACAAAGAGGTAGTTCTTGAGCTCAAGGGTGAGAGTTTTAGGTAAAGGGATGGAAATAGGGAGAAATAGGTTTAGAATATAAGAGATAAACAATGAGTGAGATAGAGAGAGAAATATGATACAACTTGTTGATTACTAAAATTTGACCTCTTGATTACTAAAATTTGACATGTTGATTATTGAAATTTGACTAAGTTTGAAAATTATAAGATCTTCCAAAAAATAGAATTTGCATATAACTCTAAGTGATGTGAAACCCCTCTCAAACAGATCATAAAACTATATATATGAAATGTAACTTAAAGTATAAGAAATTAAATGTCCATATGTTTTATGTCATGTATTTATTTTCATGACAGAGAAAGACAAATACAAAGACAAAGAAAAAAAGAAAGAGAAAGAAAATGCATTTTAAAAAGTCATCATTCACATTTGGCGAGCGTCAAATTTGGTTCTCACCAAACATGCTTGGTATAAAGAATGTTATTTGATTTCATGTTTTTTTTGTTATTCTAATTTGACATGCAGGATTCATAGATCAATTCACATGCAAGTTAAAGTGGGGGTAGAATGCAAGCATGGAAAGTCCATACCTTGTACTATTCCCACATATTTTGGACACACTTTGGTTTGTTTGTATCATGTGCAATGACTAATGTATAACTTGCATATTTATATGAAAAATTTAGCAACTAACCAAAAAATTACTTAAACCTACCTTTACACATCTCCATATCTAGACTCAACCTACAAATTATTCATTCCTTACTTGTCATATTTATGAGTGCAAAATTGATCCTTGGTAAAAATTGAGACATGGATTTTGGCTCTTGCATTCCAAATTTAAATTTATATATGGGCTTAAGCTGGTTTCCTTCATACTAACTACTAGTTATCAACTTGATTGCAAAACATGTAATTTTCATGCTAAGGTATTTTATAATGAGGAAAAATATTAATTCATTTTTTAGCAAAGGATCCAATCTATCCATCTATCATTCCAACTATCACATTATCACTTATAGAGCACCATCTAAGCACACTATTGCATCCCCATCTTACATTGACATTTGCATAATGAGGACATACTAGACATATTGCATGATTACTTTGTGTCTTCAGTCCTTGTTTAAAATTGTTAAATCATCTCCAAGTGTTTGACTGAGGAGAATAACCCTTACATTACAAAGTCCAACAATAATTGCAAATATTACTAGTTGTAAATTCCTAAGGTTATTATATTTTAGGAGATCAAGAGTACACTTATCAAATCCATAAGAAGGGGTCAATTTTCTAATTCAAAGTTTCAATCCATAGTTATAGAGATCACTCTCACAATGTGAGATTGAATGAGAGCAAAGAGTGAGTTCCCCTACAATTCATCAAATCATTGTTATATTTTAAATTAATTCAATAAACACAATCAACAATATAAAATATTCACATCACACAATAAAAAATAAAAAAATCCTTACTCTTTTATCATTTAAAAAAATAATTTTGTTTAATTACTACCTCTAAAACGTAATATACTTAATATCCCATTTTATTTATTTTTAAAATAAAAATAAAATCATTTCACTTTGCAATATAAGAGTAATTTAAGGAAGATATATGCTCAACCTATCGAGGGGCAATTTAAACCAAAGAAATATAGAAGAAGAAAATGTGATCTCTTGCTTAAATTGTGGTTTTTATTATTTGTTTTTAGATGTTTCGTGTAATCTTCTTTTGATGGTGTCTTTTCACGAGCAGATATTACATGAGCTCCATGTTTCCACTTTTTCTTAAGAGTCGGTGTATATAGGGCCCTTGAGCACATAAACATTGTGTATTGACTTGGGATGGATATTCATATTAAAGTAGTTATTGGTAACAAGAGACATACTATATGCAATGGTGTGACGCTGGGCTGGGGGGGATTCATGTATTTAAATTTAAGACTAACTTGCATGTGATGGTTCAAGCAAATAATAATATAAAAATAGTATAAAGAAAATTTAAAGTGCTAAAAGTAATGTTTATGATATTTTAAAAGAATAAGGTCACAATCATATCTCGGATGATTTTGATGGAATACATATTCCTTAATTCTTAGATTATCCATTCAATATTAATTTGTACTATAAATAGTAAAAATAATTAAAAGTTATTTACCCTTTCAAAAAATATGATAATTGTAATAAATGTATATTGTTACAAACATTATATAATGAGATTGTATAATAGATTTTATGTGGATATTTATAAATTTTGTTATTAAATTAAGATTATGTTTATATGAGATTATTTAGACTAACTTAGTATTAAATATTTACATTAAATTTCATTGTTTAGACAAATTTAGTTTAAATATGATTTTTAATTTTTTTAATATAATTTATATAAAAAAATGGTAAGAATTATATTGAAAGCAGTCTACAAATATATTATGAATGAAGTTTAAAGAAATATCCTTCATATGTATATTTTCTTGAAGACATTGATGTTCACTATGACTAAATATGGTATGAAACTAATAGTTAAATTTCTTATTATGATAGTCAAACCCTCACAAAATAATCTCTTGCCACTTGGGTGAAATATACATTGGAGGCATATAATCTTGAGCTCAATGGTGTAGTTAGTTTTTAGTTTTTACTTTTATTTTATTGGAAGTTTGGAACATGTGCAAACTTTGTTGGCCAAGTCTAGATGTTGGATTATGTGAAACACTTTAATGATGCTCTTGTTGTGGACCCAAGAATTTGTGGTTTCTAAGCAGGAATATTTTAAAGTCCTAGTCTTTAAATGTTGGAGTAATACATCATTAGATAGTTTAGTATAGGCTAGATTAAATAATAAAAAATAATCTAATATACAATTGTTAATTTATAATAAATATAGGTTGGTTTTTAGTTTGTAAATTAAGAAAGTTAATTTAGTTTTGGGAAGTTACATTCTCGTAAATGAGTTAGCATGAGAAAACAAAATTCTTTACAAAGTCATTTATATTATAATGAAAATAATCTCATAGAATTCGATAAAATAGTTATTTTGAGTTTTTATGTGTTATAATGATTTAGTGTTCTTGACATTTTATATGCTCTACCATTTTAAAAAGTATCAATAGAAATACCTAGTTTTCACATTGTGTGGACCCTCCTTAACCAAGTTTTTAACTATTTTGGTCATCTTATTTGTCACAAGACAAACAAAATTTAGTTGGCATGATCTAATAAATGAGTCAATGTTGATTTGGATATTTTCAAAGACTTAAATGATTTTTTAACATTCAATTTGGATGCCATAAAATTCTCAAAAAATGACCTACATTAACTTACTAAAATTCTTTTATTCTTATTCAATTGATCATAAGATACTTGCTTATTTTCCTATGATTTTTTATTCCAGACTACCCGTTCTGTCATTGTCAACAACCAAGAAGAAAAGAGGTTGTACTATTGTTAGTGAAAAAAATCATCATGGAATTGAGAAATATTAAGCCAAGGTTCCAATTTACAAAAACTAAGCCACCTCATGAAGCATTTGAAATTTTGGACCAAGTTTATCATTCAACTTCAACCCCATAGAAGAAACCTTAGTTATGTGCACTCTCAAGCACCATAATTCTAAACAAGTAAGGCATTATTCCTTCTTATATTTCTCCTTCCATGATGTCTCATAGCCCACATCACAATGATTAAGGATCTTCTATGATGAACAATGGGGAAAAACACCGATTCATTCTCTAAGAAAGTTTTTATAATGAACACAACATAGTTTTATTGAGTAACAAATTTTCTATGATTTGTAGAGTTAAAAGATGAAAAAGATATTATTTTTTCACAAATGGTTCCTCCACATGAATTTACTCTCTTGGAATGTATGAAGAGATTCATGTTACAAAATTATTTTTTATTGGTTGCATGTTGATGATTTTTTTCCTTTAATGTTATTTGTTTACAATAAGTTAAACTACAGGTTTTTGTTATACAATATTCTTTAAAGTGATTTTAGCTTGGTATTCTTTAGGTTTCCATGTCACATGAAAATATTTAGAGTGGTGTTACCATCTTCTTTCTCAATATTTTTCTTTTGTGGTTTTTTCTTGGGGCTAAGAACATCACACCAATTTATGTGGATATTATCTAACATTGATGCTCATTCAATAGGTCTCGAAACATATATAATTCCAAATGATGACCCTAATTTCTTAGATCTATGAGCTATCCACTAATCACCCTTTTTCCAAAATTTTCATGTTTGTTGCGACTTTAATATGTTTCAATTCATTGAGGAAAACAAAAACACTCATCCCATGCATTCAAATATTGATGAAAGGGAGGAATGGTTATAACTAAAATTTGTGGGGGTTTGAATATTAATTACCAATGGTGATTCAACTCCCCAAGCCTTTGGTTCATTTGGTTGAATCATCATAGTGGGATATACCATGTTCTTAAAAGATTAGATTATGTCCTGATCATAGACTAACATTTATTCAATCTTATCTTTTTAGTATTTAGGTCATAAAATTTCACAAATTTATTTTTATTATGACTGCTCTTAACTATGTTGTGATAGATTTAGCATGATGGTTTAATATAATTTAATAAATCTAATTTTTCATGAACACTTCTAATGTAGTCAAGGTTAGGGAGCCAAGTGGATGGTGACCTTTTATGTGTATAAATACTTCACAAAATATTTCACAAGTTAGAATAAGTGTTAGGATAAATTTGATATTAACCTTACAATGTTGTGTCTTTTGTTATATCCCCAACACCTTGGGAATGGGAACTTGGATTCCCATGTAGGTGGTTAAGAGATACTATTTAATTATTATTCTCCTTTTATCTAGGAATATTAGTTTCAGTGACATTCATGAGAGAGGTTACTTATGATAATGGTATTTACAAATTAATTTGACTCCAGTTACATCTCTTTCCCAATTCTAGGCACTAGGATAGAGTATGGAGTATATTTTGTTTATCAAGTGGGGCCCACATTAGTTGGCCATTCCATTTTTAAGCACAAAACTTAAAAATCCACATCCACTCTTCATAGGGGTCAATAATGTTGATGGTTATGAATGCTATTCAACAATAATTGACTTATTGGCTATGGGAGCATTGGATTTTCTTATACCATAGGTTCTAGTAGTTTTGGTTTTGTAAGACCATTCATGATGTTATCTTTCTAGTTCTCTATAAATTGGATTCCTTGGATAGTTTTTTTCTTGGGTCTTTTGTAGGTAAAGTAAGGACATGTTATTAGAATGCTATCAAATTCAAGGGAAATTTTGGATGTATTATTATTTAACACATTTTTATTTGATTAATATAGACTTGTTCTCTCTTTGGTGATGGAGTATTTCTTACAAAGACTTATACGCACGAATTCTAGTTTTATGTGTTTATCATGAATTTTCTAATTTAAATTTCTCACAAAAATACAATGGTTAATCACATGATGCTTTACTTAAACTATTTTAGATTTTCATAGTAAGTGAAAAATTTCTTAAGTTAAATTTTTTTAACTATTTCACAACATTTGTTATCCAAAAATGGTCCTTTTTAAAAGGGGGTTCCTTTATTGGAATTATTTTAGATTCTTGGCTATATTGAGATCTTTTGAGTTGTTTTTTTTTTGGATATTTATAAATGATTGAAATCATGGCCTATACTTCTCATTTAAATATTGAAAATTTTAATGGATTTATGTATGAGTTGTGTAGTTGAATATCAAGGATATCTTAGGAGAAAACTATGTGCAAATTTGTAGCAAAAAGGAAAAATTGATGGAATGCCTAATGAATATTGGAAAAGGTTGGACAATAAATCAAAAGGTTGGTAGATTTTTTCCTCTTGAATATCTTAAAAGAAGCTACTACATTTGAATTGTAGAATAAGATAGGCGATATCTATCAAAATAAATAAAAGGTAAATAAATTTTATCTCAAAATAAAATCATTATTTAAAATGAAGGTGATTCTATTGCAAAATATTTAAATCACTTTAATTCGATTTTAGGTTAGCTAGTTTTAGTAGATTTTAAACATACTTTAAAGAAGATAAATGTATCTTGTTGCTTTTATATTTTCTTGAATCTTGAGATAATTCAATTAATGCTAGTAGTGGTAGTGTTGTAGAGACAAATATGGAATCCCTTATTACTATATTTCAAGTAGTGAGGAGATGAGGAGAAAATATACTAATGAAGATTATATAGATTCCTTGGATATTTAGGGAAGTACCAAGGAAAAAATGAGTCTAAAAGTGAACAAAATAAATCAAAATATAAGTCAAAAGAATGGTCTTAAAACCCTAAAGAGAGAAAATTATTGGAATTGTGGAAAAAGAGGACATGCAAAGGAATATAAAATCACAAAGAAGAGCTTTGATGATTACTTCATAGATAAATCGTTCAATGATGATGATATTGATGCATTTTTTATTTTGTATAGTGTTGTTAGTGACTGCTATTTAATTGATTCAAATTGCTCTTACCAAATGAATCCTCACAAGGTGTGGTTTCTAACATACCAAACTTATGATAAGGGATAAGTTTTCATTGGTGAAAAAATAAACATCATATTTTTGGTAAGGGAAAGGAGCAATTATGTCTTGGTGATGGAAGGGGGAGAAAACACTCTGATGTTTTCAATATTTTATTACTTATAAGAAAAAAATATTTTTATATCCAATTTGAATGCTTCTAGAGTAAAAAGTGGCATTTATGAGTCTACTTATAGGTTAGTGAGAGGGCATATGGTAGTATTGAGATTCTCATGATGCAGGACTCTATTTAGGACTTATGTCTACACATTTTTTAATTCTACCAATGTAATTACAAATTCTAAAAAATCCATGTTATAGTACCAACATTTGAGCAACATTGGTGAAGAGGTCTTTGGACATTAAAATTAATAAAATGATGGTTAATAGTTTTTTTGTAAATACTCTAATATTTTTTTGATTTCAAAGAGAATTGAGTATTTGACAAGAAAAATAGAGTTTTATTTCCTATCAAAAGTAATAAAAGAAATATATTATTAGAAACTATTCATTCAAATGTGTTTAGTCCAATTAATGTTGGTTCAATGGGTAAATATCATAATTATACTACATTCATTGATAATTATTCTAGATACACCTAGGTTTATTTCCTACGATATAGATCTAAAGTGCTCCCTAAATTCAAGAATTTGAAGGTGCTTATAGAGAAATAGTCATATAGGAAAATATAGGTGCAAAGATATGACATTGGTGGTGAATATTGCTTTAGGGAATTGAATGATTTATATAGAAATAGTGATATTAAATGACATAAGACTACCCTTTATATGCCTAAATAAAATTGGATTATATAGAGAATGAATCAAAATGCCACATCCCCTATGGTCAAAGAATACAAACAAAATAAAAATAAAATAAAGAAAATTAAATTGTATTTTAAAATAGGGAAAGGGGGAGGAGAGTGGACCCATAATAGTGGGTTACAATTTTTTGCATGAAGAAAAATTAGAAAGGCCCATCAAAAAAATTAAAATGACTTTGAACGAAGGTACCCCTTTGAATGAAGAGGCTTCATTTGAACACACATGACATCCAAACCCTTCGAATGAACCCCCCCCACCCCCCTTTTGAATCAAACCCCTTCTAATGAACCACCACTTAATGAAGCATTGTAATTTGTGGTTGACTAACAACATATAAGATGTGTTCATTCAGACCACAACCCATTTTAGAGAAACAAAAAAACATCTTGTGGAGAAATAGAAAACTCTCATACAACCATTTCATAACTTCATGCAACAACAATTTGGCACAAGCCAACAAACATTGAAATCAATCATCGGACAACACAGTCCTGAACACTATCACTTCAAACTTTCTTTACAAAGGGACAAATGATATGAAAATTTAAATATAAAACATTCACAACATCAAAAACTTATATTTTGATCAAAACAACCATATCTACACACACAAATAAATGTAGAGCCAACCTTTACACCTCTAAAAGCTTCTTCACAAAAACAACATAGTCTTCAAACTATCACTCATGAACACATATTTTTGAAACCCAAATATACTAAAACTTGGATCACACATGTCTTGACACATCATAAATCCACTTTCCAAAATTCAAGAGAAAAACATCATCAACGAAGAAATGTGGAGTATTTCTCAAGGACTCTAGCAACCAAATAGCCAGACTGGAACACTTTTTTGAAATAAAAAACTCTCTTACATCAATGACAATCGCAGTGAAACAAACTCAAACATACGTTTAACATCAATGTCAACCAGTCTTACCAAGCTACAACAATATCCCCCTCAAATTTCATTGATGTAAAAACCATCCTCACAATCTCTCCCCCCCTTAGGCGCACATTTCTCTATCCCCTTTGACATCAAAGATAAAAGGAAAATGTAATTTATCTCCCTTTTCAAGGATAATTTCTCCTCTTCAAACTCTCCTTTGGTGTACATTCTCTCCTTCTCGAAATAAATTATAGGCTCCCCCTATTAGCAACAAACACTACCTACACCACTTGAGAGGTAGCCACCATCAGTCTAGGAATAATGATATGGATTGAATTACTTGAACCCTATATAGATGCACTATTTATGCATCTAGCAAGCAAAAGGATGGTTAATTACCCCTAACTTCTTCCTCAGATATTCAAATATGTCCTTTGCAAGTTATTTTTTGAAAATGTTTGCAATTTGATTCTTTTTAGGTACATACTCCAACTTGACTTCATTATATACAAAATTCTCTCTCAAAAAGTGACACCTGATTGATATGTGCTCAATTCTAGAATGCATCACTAGATTCTTGTAAATATAGGTAGAAATTGTGTTATCACATAGAGTAGGAATATGCTCATCATACTTTATCTTGATATCCTTCAAAGAACTTGCTTCATCCAAAAAACTTGAGTACATCAAGATGCTTCAATAATATACTTAGATTTTGTTGTTGACAAGGATATTGAATATTGCTTCTTAGTATGCCATGAAACCGATTTGCCTCCAAAAATGAAATCACCAGGTGTCACTAGTACTCCTATCATCAACATAAGCAACCCAATCAACATTGGTGTATGCACTCAAATTGAAGTCATTACCTTTTAGATACCATAATCCATAGTCCAAGGTGCTCTTCAATTATCTAAAGATTCTCTTGACTACCTTCACATGATTTTATTTAGGATTAGCTTGAAATATTGCAACCAAACATAATACATGCATAATATTAGGTCTTGAAATAGTTAAATACAACAAGATTCCAATCAGAGATATATATAAAGTTTGATTAGTTAGCCCAGAGACTCACCATATTTACTCAAATACAAACCAATAAGCATAGGAGTACTTGTAGGTTTGCAATCTTCCATTTCAAACTTCTTCAACATCTCCTTGTCATACTTGTTTGAGAGATAAAGATACCATCATCTAGTTGAGAAATTTAAAGACCAATAATGAAGGAAAACTCACCTATCATTGACATTTCAAATTTCTTCTACATTTTTTCAATAAATTTCTTGCACATTTCATCATTTTCACCAAAGATTATATCATCAACATATACAACAACTATCAAAATTCTTTCATCCTCAATTTTGAAGTAAAGATTACTATTTGTGGTACCTTTCTTGAATCCTTGTTGAAGCAAGTACTTATTCAACCTTGTATACTAAGCCCTAAGAGCTTGTTTCAGACCATACAATACCCTTTTGATTCTACACGCCATGTTTGGTTTTTCTGATAGTCGAAATCCATTAGGTTGCTTTATGTAGACTTCTTCCAAATCTCCATTTAGGAGAGTTGATTTGACATCCATTTGATACACTTTAAGTCCTTGTGGGTAGAAAAAGAAAGAAATATTTTGATAGCTTCCATTCTTGCTACCAGAGCAAAAGTCTCCTCAAAATCAATTCCTTCTACCTATCAAAAGCCTTTGCAGACTAGTCTTTCTTTGTTTCTGACAACTTCTCCATCTTCATTCAACTTATTCTGAAAGACCCTCTTTGTTCCTATCATATTTTTGTCTGTGGGCCTTGGAACCAATTCTTAAGTCTAATTCTTCTCAATCCGATTCAATTCTTCTTCCATTTCTTGTATCCATCCTTCATCCTTGTTAGCATTAGCAAAATTTTTTGGTTCTATATTTGATAACAAATAAAATTTTACTTGTTCATTTGTCTTTGCAAGCCTTCTTCTGGTCAGCACTCCATTCTTATATCTAATATTCTGATCCTTTGAATGATTCCTTTTAATATACTTGGTAGAAATCTTGTTTTGCTTTTCTATATTTTCTTCTTTTTCTTCAACCTCTTCTTCTTTTTCTTTTTCTAAGCAAGGAGGCACATTAGATCCAAAGTCTTCAAATTCATACATATTTTGATGTAGATCTTCATCTTAACCTTAACATTTGCACTTTCAACTATTCTTCCCAATATTAAATGTTGTAGCATCTGTAAGGGTTAATTTGAGATGAATATCCTAGAAATATATCTTCATCAACTCTTGAATCAAACTTACCCAATGTATCTTCATCTCTTCTAATGTAGCATTTTCTTCCAAAGACTTGAAAATACCTAACACTTGCAGGTCTTCCATACCTTAACTCATATGGTGTCTTGGTGATGTTCAACCTTAACAATCCTATGTTAAGAATATAGATTGTAGTATGAATTGCTTCTCTCCAATAAAGATTGAGCAAATTTTATTCCAGCAACATCATTGTAATATCATGTATATATTGTAGACCTAGTTGATATAGGTCGAGTGTTAGTTAGAGAACTTGAATGAGGATGTGTAATGCATTATGATAATTGAGTAAGCGACTGAAAGAGAAAGAGCAGAAGTGGAAGATCCTATTTGAATTCAATTTGATCATGTTTTTGTGACAAAAGGGAAGTGAAGAGTGTGCCTAATTGTTTGTTGGAGGCAGTGAACCAAAGAAAAAACTTCTTGAAGGTTGAAAGCAATGAGCCTGTAATTTGTTTCAAGAAGGAGAAAATGTACAATAAATGAGAGTTTGAAGAGGAGAAATTATGCTTGAGATGCGAGAGAAAGTCAATTTTCCCCATGTCTTTGATGTCTTAGGGGGAGATAGAAATGTGCACCTAAGAGGGAGAGATATTGTGAGGATGGTTTTGTCGTCAATGACAATCAAGCTTATCAAACTACAACACTACCTACACCTCTTGTTGGATCTATAACTTTTGTTGCTTAGAAATTTAATGACTTGTTATTTTGTCTCTTTTAATATAATTATTTAAGGCTTGACCTTGTATAAATTTGTGATGTGATGTTATTCCACCCACAATTTCTTGTGTGGATATATAGTGTAATATACTTCTTTATACACAAGAATATATAAGACACTACTTCATCACAAAACTAAAATTTCACATTATACTAATTTAAGATATACAAAATTCTAATCTCTAAAATTTCAATTTCAACGTCTATTCACACATAAATCAATTGCTTAAATTGTATTATCATATCAAACTCAATAAAAATAAATTATACATGCATTGCCCAATATTTTAGTTTTAAATTTAGTACCCAATATTCCCATAAAAGGTTTTCCACTAAATTTTAATCCTTTAATAATATATAAAAAATAAAAATTTCAATATATACTGCCACATGTCAATTTTGCAGCTAAACATGACTGCATAACTTTACCCCCACTCTACCTATTGCTCTAACTTTTAGATCTTAAATTATAACAGCTCCACTAAAATAGGAGCCTAGTGAAACCACGTGAATCTTTTCAAGAAGATTGTGTAAATCGTCCTTTAAAACTCAAAAAGCTTTTAAAAAAATGTAGTGCCGTGTAAACCTTGCCATTCCAACTAATAAGTCAAAATCGATCTTATATAAAAACTTGATGTCGTGGTTGGAGCCAGAATCGTGGGTCTCCTTTCAGGGCTTTCTTATATATAAATTTGTCTCTTCTTGTCTGTGACGTCAGCCCTTATCTAAGCAAAGTTTTATAAATAAGAAAAAACATTTCCTACCATTCTCTGATAACATAACAGTATGAAATCGATATAAAACAGTGGCAGGTAGCTCAACTATTATAACTCGCGTTGCTTCCTAGTTTACTTGTATTTCCCAATACTTAACAATGACATTTTCTGATGAAAAGAAGAACAAGGCAAGTTTCAGAATATATTCTTGCAGCCTTACTCAAATATATTAATCAACATGTGTTTGTCTGTATTGTTGTATAGACAACGAAGTTGTTTAATGGAGGTTGGTTGGTGTTTGATGTTTGTGCAGAATTCATGGCCTAAGTTGGTCGTCAGGAAATGGCTCAATATAAACTCAAAACCAGAAGAGTTCCAAGCTGATGAAATTATGGAAGGTAAGAATCGTTCTCAGTTTACCCTTATTTTGGATGTTCATGGCCTTATTGCAATGTTGTTTCTATTGTTGAAAACTTCCATGGATTCTTTGATGGAGTGCTGGTCATCCTGCTACATAATTAAAATTTCTCCAAGGAGGTATTTGATACAAGAGATCACTGCTATTAAAGGAAATATTTTTTTTTTCGAATATGAGGACAGGTCTTTTGGTGGTAGAGAGGAATTCATGTTGTCAAGGCTTCATTGGTGCTAAATACAGTGTTTTGAAAAAAATGATAAGTTGGGTTGTAATTTTATAGATTATTCAAAACATTTACATATTAGAAACCATGTCTTTCGGCCTTTGCATAGATGCATTATAAGCTAGTTAGTTGTAGGAACTATTTTTTATAAAATAAGGGCAGGTCTTTTTGGTAGTGTAGTGGAATTTCATGTTCTCAAGGCTTCATTGTGCTAAAATTCACTGTTTTACCAAAAAAAAAAATGATAAGTTGGCTTGTAATTTTATAAATCAATCAAAACATTGACAAATTAGAATTCTTTTCTTTCGGCCTTTGTATAGCTGCATTATTAGCAACTTAACTGTAATTCTCACTGCTTTTGTCAAACATGATAGAAAATTTGTTGACCAAAGCTCCATTTAACACTCTGGCAAGACTGGACCCATATGTATCCCAGGAGACGAATGTGCAAGATCTAAGGTGTATTATTTATCCAAGTGGATTCATTTAAAATTCAGTTGAGATTTGATAAGCTATGCTCTCACTGTAGAAGACAAAAGCCTATAAAATCAATCTTCTAAGACTCTGAGCTATCAATTTAGACCATTTTTCTTGGTACATGACAAGGAAGAGGTAACTTCATTTTTTTTTGGGTTTGCAGGGTATTTGTGGGAACATGGAATGTAGGAGGTGAAGCACCTTACAGTGGCCTCAATTTGGATGAATGGGTAAATGCATCATCAACTCCGGCAGACATCTATGTTTTTGGGTACAAACAAAATTCACTCGTTTCATCCCATTCACTTGTATCAACGTGACAATATATTTGTTTTTCAATTAGTTGTCAATTGGGTAAGTCTTTTTTTCTAGGTACACATAGGTAATCCTGTTGGGCCTTTATTATTCAGAGGGCCAGGGTGATTCCTCTTTTAGCTGGAGTGTTCATCCAGTCATTGGGTTAGCTGGAATCGCTTTTCAGTGCCTTTAATTGCAAGTTTAGTACCTTCATGTTGTTTTTGTTATTTAAAGTTTTGAGTACCCCAACATGCTGGATGTTCAACTTCACTGCATGTTTGACCCTCACTAACACCGACCAAAAAAAAAAAATATAAAAGCTAAAATTATTTACAGACTTTACAAATCAGAGATAGCAACTGCCAAAGATTGAATTTCAAAAAAATATGAAAGCTAAAATTATGTACAGACTTTACAAATCAGAGATAGCAACTGCCAAAGATTGAATTTCAAAGATCAAAACCTGACTCCCACTATTCAAAATCTTAGAATCTGACAATCTAAAGATACTGACACCATAAGTCTTAGACTAAAGAATAATTGAACTAAGTATATGTTGAATTTAATATATAATAATTTTCTAAAAATATTTACCCTTAAAAGTTTATTTGTTATCAAAATTTTAAATATTAAACATATTAAAAAAAAATTAGAAAATAATAAATATATTTATTTAATTAAAAATCCACTTTACTCCTTTTTCCCCCATTAACTGAAATAGGAAGATTTTCATTGAACAAAAACATGAACCGATTGCATGCTTCAGAAATAAAAACGAAAACGCCATTCCTGCGGTTACAACGGAGTCTTCCCGTGAAGTTTTCATTTCTTGGCATTGATATTCTTTCTCTTTCACACACAAGCTATGATCTAATTCTACTCCTTAACTTTGACCCTTTTATCGCATCTGAATTGTTTTCCAGGTTTCAGGAAATCGTCCCTTTAAATGCAGGGAACATCTTGGGGGTAGAAGACAATGGCCCTGCTGCAAAATGGCTGGCCCTTATTCGCCAAACGTTGAACACAAACATAAATAAAAGTAGCAGCTTTACTCCTTGTAGCAGGGATGGGCCAACAGCTTCAGCAGATCAATTTTACAGTTTCGATTCTGCTTTAGAAGATTCTCAAGGGCATAAGAATTCTGCCCCTTACCACAGAAATTCCTTCCAGACATCATTTGGATCAGTTTCATCAGAGGATGAAAGCACCTACAGTGAAGGAGAATCACCCTATACTGTTTTACGCAGTCCAATGTCATATACTTCCTCATCAGATAGATCCTCATCCAACTCGGGTGAAATGAATTACAACATCAATTCAAGTCAGCCGAATTTCTGCTTAGCAGCTAGCAAACAGATGGTTGGCATATTTCTGTGTGTGTGGGTGCGTAGTGATCTGAGACAGCATGTCCGAGATATACAAGTCTCTTGTGTTGGTTGTGGGCTAATGGGTTACCTTGGTAACAAGGTAAGAAATGAAAAATGGCTTCAAGGTTGCATTTTTTAGTGTAAATATTTTATTCAGATCTTCCTGTTTCTAAGGACACTCAGAAAATCACTACTTTAACGGATATTGTACATACTTACAGGGTTCTGTTTCGATCAGCATGTTATTCAATCAGACAAGCTTCTGCTTTGTTTGTTCTCATTTGACATCAGGAGAAAAAGAAGGTGATAAGATACGGAGAAATTCTGATGTCAGGGAGATCATAAAGAAGACGCACTTTCCCCAAATAAACGAGATTTTCTCAGAGGAAAACCCAGAAAGCATTTTGGAACATGAGTAGGTTTCAACAGTGTCTTCTTTTACTTTCCAATGGATTTGGATAGATTAAGCCATTTTATCAAAAAAATAAACCCAAATGAGAAAACTTCAGAAGAGATCTTCCAAATTGCCTCTATAATGTATTGCAATGGATTTCTCTGATATGTTGTTTATCTGATTTCACACTGTGACTTTATTTTGCAGTCGAGTTATTTGGCTTGGAGATTTGAATTATCGTCTTGCACATCACTATGCTGACAGTAAACAACTCATGGAAAAAAACAACTGGGAAACTCTGTTGGAGAAAGATCAGGTGGGTACATAATCTTCATATGATACTATAGAATAGGATTGAAATGCATAGTTTTGAATTAGTTGTTATAATGTAAGTTCTTTGTCATTATCGGAAAGAAGAAGGATATTTATCATTGTGTTAAAAATTTAGTTGAACTTTAAAATTGATTTTTCTTTAATTTATGTTTGTGAACTCTATCAAATCTGATTGATTTTGCTTTAAATCTGTATGTTTGTGAACTCAATCCAATCTGGGATTTTCCATGGCAGCTTAGAAGTGAGAAAAAAAGAGGACATATATTTGAAGGATGGAATGAAGGGAAAATATGTTTTCCTCCTACTTACAAGTACTACAGAAAATCAGAGCAATATGCTGGAGAAAATCTTAGATCAAGGGCAAAGCGACGCACACCAGCATGGTGAGTGCAACTTAATGTTTTTCATGGTTTTGCATATTTACAGAGCCCTACAAATTGTGAAATATAGCTTAATAATTGCTCCGCGTATCAATCATGCTTTCTGGGATGATTCTAATCTTTTTAGTTTAGATGTACTATTCCTATAAAAATATAGGATTGTTTAGATATTTTAATGAATGAGCTTAAATATTTAATGTATTTTTAACTATGTTTTCATTATTTTTTGTTTTACAGGTGTGATCGTATACTTTGGTATGGTAAGGGCTTAAGACAACTTTGTTATGGTCGTGGAGAATCAAAATTTTCTGATCATCGATCTGTATATTCAACTTTTATTGCGGAGGTAAAAATGCTTTCAGAAATAAATTAGAAAAACACTTTGATGAGGTTAGGACTGCAAGATCCCAAGTGAAAGAACTCTTGTTTAAAATTAGAATTTATAATTGAATTCTCAAAATAAATACAAGAATTTGAATCTTGGGAGTTCTTGGCATCATTCTCATCATATACAATCTATTAAATATCCATTAGAAGTTTTTGGTCATTATACTTCAAGATGATTATACTAATATCTCTCAAACAATAGGTATACTATTCTAGAGATAATTAATAGTATATTTTGTAAACCAAGTCAACCAAAATGTACATAATTCATAGTTTCAAAAAAATTGTATATTACTAAATGTTTATACACAACAAAAACTATGTCCAATCTTATTTTAAGCTCATGAAGTTATACCATAATCTTTTTGTCCTAAATAAAATTAAATTTGGAGCAAGTAGACTTGATTTAAGGTATTTTATAACTAGCCATTACATTGTTACACCTCTATCAAATATCTTATTATGTGGTCAAGTTTATTCAAATGTTTGAAGTTGGATAATCCTCTATAATTTATTCATCATTATTGTCAAATGTCATCTAAATTGTCATTATAAATATCAATTAAATTTCCCATAATGTGTCACATCCTTGACCAACAACACCCATGTGGAACAGTGCAGGTGGGGAAAATAATAAAATAAATAAATAATATAAGGAAAGAAGCAATCAAGGGGGGAAACACAATTAATGAGACATGTTAGCTATACCATTTTCTTGATCATTCACATGAAGGGACAAATTGAGATTGAGGTGTACAAAAGAAAGTATGCACATGAGAATAAAAAGGGGTGTTTGTACCATTAAAATGACATGGCGACCCATTTGTTGGCATAGAACTGATAATTCGCAAGGAAAAAGAAGCATCTGGGAAAAAATTAAACCCCCACAACCCCATATCTATTCATGGAAGCTTTGTTTGGAAGGGAAATAAATTTATCACATCCTAGGTAATTAAGCCTATGGAACAAAAGTCAAGGAGAGTAACTTGGTAGGAGTATGGGTGCAACGACAAGGAAAATGGACAAGATATGGTGCATTTAATAAGGCATGGCACCCTTATCATTGGAAAAATTTGATCTCCTGATCAAAACACATGTCTTAGACATGATAACATAACACCCCATCCCCCATATGATGGCATCATTGTGAGATAAGATTGACTAATGCACACTGACAGGCATTTAGGTGCGAGCCATTTTGAGTGTTGTCATGTGTCCTATCACTGAAAAATGTGGCACCATCGGTAGGTTTTAAAATTATGTATTTGGAAAGCCCAAAAAGCTCAAAATGTCACCTTTTTCGATATTCACATTTTGGAGGTTGTTGGGGAGCCCATAAGTGATTTGTAGGAATTCAAAGGCCAGAGCAAAGCGGCCACTCTCCCTACCAAAATGCATTTGATAGGCATGGGAAACTAGCTAGTAGTTATGTATATCTGTCAGATATATATGTCATTTTGTCATTCTGCCTAGGGATTGTGATGGATTGAACAAGTATTCATTGCAAAAAGGGGTATTCATTGATGATTTTCCAAGGGTTTTCCTTGTGAAAGGTGTTTTCATTTGATATGCAGAGTTGTTTATGTGCTTTTCTATTGAGGTTTTTTAATTTTTTCCATTTTAGTGTTCACGCCAAAACTTTTTTGAGGAAGTCGAATGAAATTAATGACAAACCATTGTGGAAATCCAACCCGCATTTATTTTATGCAATTGAAATAGTTCTAGATTAATGCTTAGAGAAAATAGAAACAATACATAATATATAACCAAGTTGGAAAACATAATGTGGGTTTTGCAATTAAATTATATGTTTTGAAAGCCACATAAAGCCCATAATGTCACCATTTCTGATATTCACATTTTGAAGTCTTTTGGGGAGGTTGGAAGGGAGTTGGAGGAATTCAGAGGCTGAAGCATGGTGACCATTCTCCCACCAAAATTCATGTGATAGGCATGGGTAGCTAGCTAGTAGGTATGTATATCTATTAGAAATATGTCATTTTTCCATCCTACCTAGGGACTATGAAGACTTGAATGGGTATTCATTGTGAAAAGGGGTATTCATTGATGGGTCTCCAAGGGGTTTCCTTGCAAAAATGAGTTTTCATTTGTTTTTAGTGTGTAGAGGTTCTTACAACATTATGTGGGTTGGAGGTTTCATAAATCATGTACCCACCACCCACTGTGTTTTCCAAATTGCAATTATATTGTGCATGTATATTTGGATCATATGAGGAAATTGAAATGCAATTTTCACTCTACCTAAGACTTGTTATAAATTTTGAATGTACCTTTCATTACATTCATATTGTCTAAATAATAAAATATTTTCAAGACATTCATATTGTTTTGTAAAATTCTAGGTTGGAAAATAATGGGTGTTATGAAACCTACAACCCACATTATGTTTTAGAACCCTTTACAAGTAACAACCCAATTGGTTAGTCACCCTCACCTAAATTTTCTTTGTTTTATGATTGTCTTGAGAACCTTTTCTTGTGTAGGCTGTAAGAATGTAATAAAATTGGAAAACACTAGGTGTTATGAAACCTACAACCCACATAGTGTTGTAAAACCCCCTACACACAACAACCCAATTAGTTAGTCACCCCTTAGCTCAATTTGGTTATATTTATGTATCCCCCACCTAAAAATCCTCTCCACACTCTCCACCACTTAGCTTTGAATGTACAAAATGAAATAAATAGCAACCCACATTGTGTTTTCCAACCTGCAACTATATTTTGCATTTATTTTTCAATCACATGAAATTGAAATGCAATTTTTATTCTAAAGAGTTTCTATAAATTTTGAAGGTGAAATTCACTACATTCGTACTATCTATAAAACTAAAGGTTTTCATTACAATCATGTTGAATATATAATTGCATGTTGGAAAACATTGGGTGTTATGAAACCTCCAACCTACATACTATTGTAAAACCCTCTATTGAACACCTAGAATATTGAGAGGGGGTGTGAATCAGTGCTCACTGAAATTCATTAACTTCATCAGCTTAATCATGCATCCAAAGCATCTCATCAAAATTGAGAAAAAGGAAAAAATAATTAAAGAATGTATCACATTAATAAACACAAGAACATCAGATTTACGTGAAAAAACCTTGGAAGGGAAAAACCATGGTGAGGATCAACTCACAATATATTATAACCGCTTATAGTGGATTACAAAATGGAGGACTCACTATCTAGAAAGAAAGGCTCACTACCAAGGACTCACTCTTTAGAATAGAAAAGGGAATAGAAGAATGACTCAATGCTAGATTTTGAACTATCAATAATGCATCTATAATATGCTAGAGATATAGTTCCAATTAAGCTTATAAAACTGACTTTACACACTTCATACTTCACCACTATCACCTTTCACACTTCACTCTACAATAAATCTCTCACATGATCTCTACATCCATACTTCACACACTAAATCAACCTTCTCAAGCAAACACCTACAACATCAATTAGGTCAGTCTAATTGCATGAACCATGTAACACCATAACTTGTTGGCCCAAAAATCCATCACACACGCCTTGCGAAAAGAACCAATTTTTATTCTTCATCAAAATAGGTTGGCATGACCTATAATCACTCCCATTAATTTTCTCCTTACACAATTCAGCTCCACATGACCCCAAAACCCTTAGGATGACACCACATAACATAATTGGTAAAGTAACAACAAAATGAACCAATTATTCATACACAACTCAACACACCGACCACCAAATCACTTTCCACTTGGAGTGCATACACTTCTGACATCCTCACATACTTCCTCAAAACTACACAACATAATAATTATCCACAATGGAATACAGAGCATTCCAATATGCACTTTGCACATGTAACTCTACTTCTACTAAGCCCAATACACTGCTATCAATATCTTCAGTTGTAGAAGACATACAACCTTGAAAATTTTAATATAGAATCTTTCAATATGTGCCATGACTACCTCAAAATCACATGATAATATGATCCAAAGATGATTAATAAAGACCATAAAACTATTCCTCTATTATACTAAAAATGCGCTAGCACTTAGCCGATTTCCTCAAATACACTTGGTCTTCTCCATATTTCTCCAGAATATGTACATATAGATGCACCATCACTTCTATAATGGGTTTCCATCAATGAAAACACCATACACCATCTATCGTGACCCCGGATAATTCAAACCGAGTTTTGGAGGGAATTACAAAAGTGTTTTTAAACACTAAGATTAAATAATAATATTATAATATTAATTAATTGATATTAAAATAAATTTAAATTATTAAATAATAATGTTTAAATTTAAATAAGCTTCATCCTCATTGGCCAACCTTTGGAAGGAATTTTCGACCCGCTGCTATTTATTCTGGATCATTTGGCAAGGTGGTCATCATGTAATAAAGGAACAAAATTGAATGGTTTGATTGAGATGGAAACCCCAACAAGACCTGCAATTAGATGAGACAGAAACCTCCCCTACTACCTATGATTCCTTCCAACATTCCTCAATTCCATCATTTCTAATTGATATCTCCTTTGTTCAAGTTGACCCAACATTGGTAGCGATACTATGAGGGAAGTGGCGATTTTTGAGTTGTTCTATGGTTGTGTAGCCTTTGGCTCTCGCCACCAATTTTGCACTAAGTCTTCACTCCCACATATACTTCCATTAGGTGCCACTTGTATCCGACACATTCTTGGAGCATTCATTGGAGGCAATAACACTTGGGAAAGTCATGAGAATTCAAGATGCACCTATCCACTAGAGTCATAGTGCTATAACAACTACATATTTGGCATGAGATCACCCTGGAGACTCATCACTCAAGTTACAGGGAGAACCCACTAAAAATATCACCATTATGAGATAGTAAACTAAGTGGAGGAAGCACCTACAAACCATCACAAGAGTGATCTGTATGTCCCAACATCCTAAAGGATCATGCCTAGTCCAATATGATCATAGCAGGGATCCTATGAAGGAATCCGATGGAAGTGATACCAATCATATGTGCATGTTTTCTCATTTATAATAACATCAATATATTTACGGGTGAAATATTTATCTTGGGTTGTAATCGTTGTTATGTTGGAAGTTTATTTTCTAAGAAGATCATGATGTGTTATTATTGTTTTATTACATTTATATTATAGTTATTTTTCCATCAATTCATTGTTGTGTGTATTATCAAAGGTTGAAATATTGCAATAATTTGAATGTTGTCATAGTCAATCATTGTGGATAGAGCATTAGTTCTTTCTATTATCATCACATATTTTAAGTCTATCATTGTGTTAACATTTGGAGTTGATTCTAGAAAAAAGCATCAAACTGTACCTATTATTTTTTTATTTTTTTTATGGCTGACATGTGTTCAAATTAAGATATTTCACATATGGAATATATTAAGGCACATCAATGACAACACTATACACCATCATGCTCATGTTTCCAACAATCTCCTCCTTCATCATTGATGGCCCAACACACTTCTCCAAAACACTCTCCCCCTTTGACATCAAGGGAAAAGGGTATCAAAATGATACTTCTCTTCTTTACTCCTGCTTATTGATATATTTACATGAGAGTAGCTCCCCATATCTTCTTTACCCCCCCTTTTTATATTATCCATCACCAAAAAAGGCAAAATTATACCACAAAACCATTTACTAACTTCGCATATGTACATTGAAATCAAAAAATTGCATATATACAAATAAAAAATGTACACCTTAACTAAATGAGGGTAAAATACCCTTATAAGACACCTTCAATTTTTTAAGGTGTGCCTCACAATCCTTCTTTGCAACCTCCCAAACCTTCTTGGAAAAATCGAGCATATGGCATTGCTTTTCAAATTTAACATGGAGGTCTTCTCCTTCTTCTAGAGAACTAGGCATTGGATTCTTTTTCACAATCTTCTCAACATCAACTATTACTTTAGTTAAAGGAGTAAGCCTTGCACTTACCATATCTTTGAGCTGACTAACTACATTATTATTTTCTCCTTTTTTTATTTCAGTAGAAATAATTGACCATGTAGATTTTCAATAACATCTCTGGTAGATCCATCCACATCACTCACCGGATCATAAACAGCTAAGGCCTCATCAATTTGAGACTCAATTGAGTCCATATGATCCTTAATTCTCCTTTTAGAAAATGGCCACTTCAAACAGAATTGAAATAATTGTTTGGCTTCATCCAAACACTTTTTAACATCTTCCAAGTTGCCTTGCAACTTGGCATGTGTAGTACCACACTTATTAGAAATATCAGCTAACCTTTTGTAGTGTAGGAAATTGTATACCTTTACAATTTCAAACCATGTTTGCATCCCATTAATTAATTGGACTTAATTAAGCCTCTAATTGACCAAATTATGCATTCCAAAGCCTTAGTTTTCCCATTTTCAAAACGGGGGCCTCTATTAAACAATTTCCATCATTAATTAAAACATATTGGATCATGTGTGTCTTGGACTTAGGGCCTAGGACCCATTCGCCCAAGGGCGAATGGGTCTCCTTTAAGTGCCAAGAGCCATTTTTAAATATATTTTTGGTGGCATTTTAATGACTCAAGTTCAAGTTGCAATTGTTGACTTTTGGAATCTATTTTTTTAGGAAATTAGATAAACACCTATAAATACATCGTTATTTTATCAATTCAAATCTAAGCAATATGATAGCATTAAGGAAACTTTCACAAGAGACATTATTATTGTCAATAGCATTGAAGAGTAGATTTATCATTCATCTACAACATCAATCAAGGTCAAATTTCATGTGTGTTCATGTTCATGTTTTGGAGCTAACATTATGGTGTAGGTTTCAAACATTCAAGAATCAAATCAATCATTCAATCAAGCCAATTCATACAAGATCTAAACCTTAGAGTGATGTGTTTGACCTCAATCCTCTAAGGGTAGCCATTAATGGTTTGGTGAGTTGTAACAAGCTTTGCTCATTCAATATTTTCTTCCATTAGTCATTATTTCATTATCAAGGTTTAATTACCAAACTAGGGTTTGACTAAGGCATACCCCCATTCACCCAAAAAAACCATTTCTTATTCTCTCTTAGTATGTGTAGAATTATAGGTGAAGAGGGATTGAAAGTTGATCAAAGGAGAAATTTTGTAAATTTGTGTAAGTTTTAATCATTGTTGTCAAGCTACAAAAACTAACCTACAAATTTTATTTTCAGCTTCCCAATAGTTAAACCTGGAGAAATCAAAAGCTTAGATCCGAGATTAGAGGACTACAAAAACTAATTTTGGACACCCTATCTAGGACCCATTCACCCTAGGGGAAACCAATCCTGCTACAAGCCCTGAAACCCACTTTTCATGACAAGTGCACAAGTATTAGACCCTTCTTAGATTTGTCTGCAAATTGTCATTTATGTTTATGTTATCATAGAACCTTGCATTTCAAGTGTTAGATCATATAATTAATTTAGTTAATGCACTTCAAATAATTCCAAAATATTGCAAATCAATCATTTCTCCCATAAGAAAGTAGAGATCCAAGGTCAAAAATAGGGTTGAATCACCTCAAGGTTGAAAGTCAATCCTATCCCTTTGTGATCTTCTATCTTTCTAATGAAAATAGGAAATTGTAAATGTATTTAAACCTTTAGGTCACACACCTTTTAATCATTTCATATTGGTGAGAACACTTACATATTTATATCTTTAACCTTTTATCATTTACTTTTTTTTCTATTTCCTTCTCTATCTTCTTTTCCAAACCAACAAAATGCTCCTTAAAGGAATCAAGCAATAATTTCAATTCTTGCACATCGAATAAAGAATTGTCAATAGAAATTTTGGGAAGTCTTTCTTGCAAAACTTTCATAGCTTCATCCACCAAATCAATACTCTTTTGGTGAGTTTGAAGAATCTCCTTCCTTGTGGAGGCATAAAAAACATCACCAAGTTGCAACTTGTGTAGAGGGGAAATCTTATCTAGGTCCACTTGACCTTGTTGCATAGGAATTTGTAGCAGCTATGTAGACACCACTGGTTGAAACTATAGCTGCATATCTAAAAGATATTTTAATGAATCTCCAGAGGATCTAAAGGATTCACCACCTATTTTAATGCTTTCTTCTTCATTTTTACCACTCTTCTCCTTCTCACCACTGATAGATAATTAATTTATAGGATTTTCCACTTCCAAGGGGGAAAATCTATTCATCTTGAGCTTCATTCTTCTTCAAGAAATATTTCTTATCTTCTTTATTCTACTCAACATTTTTCTCCACATAGGATGGGCATTATTTGTCATTGTTTCTTCTTGTTGCTTATGATCATGCTCATGTTGTTCATTAATAAGCTCATTGCTTTTCGGGAGGAGTTTGTCTTGTTGCATCTAATCTTCATCACCCGAAAGAACTCTCAATTCTTTAGAAATTTTTTCCACTTTCTACAATGTCTCTTTCCTTAACCTCTCAATATCTTATGGGTCAGTGCAGGATCATGGGGCTCCAAACTAGGCCCTTAAGTGGCAATAAAATTTAGAAAAATAGAGTTAGGCAACTTGACATAAAAATTTGAATAAGTTATTAACATAATTTGAAAAATATGTAAAAACAAAATTTGTAGCAAATTGAATGTAGTTTCTAAGATACTATTCATTTTTTGGAAAAAAGAGTAAATTGATTTGGTGAAAATTTGAAATTTTAGTGTAGTAGTACTAAATTTTAGGAAAAAATAAAAAGAAAGTGTATGTCTGACCAACCTAAGTAAAAGCAAAAAATAATATATATTTTTTGAAATTATCAATATAAGTAGAGGACACATACATGGATGTGTCATATTTTTTTGTAATTTTTTTGCAAGTAAATAATTAGTTATTATTTTTTTATTAAAACTTTTTAAAAATATTCAAATTCGTTTGTCTAACCACCATAACTTGGTCAAAAATTTATGAAATTCAATTTTTCTTTTTTTCATTCTATAGTATGGGAAGCATAGAATGTGTCACATTTTTCGAATTCAAAAAATGTGAAATTGTTTAAAAATTATAGATATTTTTCATTCAGCTTATCAATCAAGACTTTAGTCAGAACATATGTAGAATATCAATAATAATTATCTCTTTAATTGTGAATAAGGCATATCTTAAATATTTTTGGAATGCTGGCAGTTTTCTCAATTAACCCTTTTCGTTTCATCAAATTTAGATAATAAAAAAATGTCAGCACGTTTTTGTAATATCACCACTTTTTGGACCCCCATGATCCTGCACTCACCCCTACGTAAAAGGTAAAATTCAAAATCCAAAATTTAGTTTCCTAGTTATTAGGAGGTTAGCTTTAGTTAGCTAATTGCTATATTTTATATTATTTTTTTACTTCATATTAATATTTTGATGATATTACAATTTTTTAAATTTTGACATATATTATGAATATACATTTTTTTATATTTCCTCACAAATAGAAGATATTGGAAATAAAGTTCACTATTTATTTTGTAGAAATTAATTTCTCTTATGCATTGAATTTGATTTTTTTGAACACTTGAAATACTAAGAGGGGGGTGAATAAGTATTCCTAATAATTTAAGCATTCATTCTATGCATCGTATTAAACATGCAGTAATGGATATAAACATATAAAGCATACATCTCATCAAAGAACATAATAACAACAAATTTACATGGAAAACCCGAAAAGGGAAAAACCATAGTGAGGATTAGCTCACAATATAGATATTGTAACTGGTTACAAAATTTTATACAATTAGTGGACTCATTGTCCAAGAGTTGAAAGGCTCACTATCAATGGCTCACTACCAAAGGGATCATTTCCTAGAATATAAAGAGATAAAAGAAAGGGTGGAGAAAGGGTGGCTCACTACCGAATATGAATTTCTAATAATGCATAGATGACCTATGCTGAAGATACAATTCCATTGAAGCTCAAAATATTGACTTAAAACACACTTCATTCTTCACCTCAAAAATAATTCACACTTCTCTACTATGAATCTCACACACACTTAATTCACTCGAATATTTATACACTCACATACATTTGCACAAGGAATTAACCTTTTATATATATCAAAACAAAAAAAAAACACTAATTATGTTGGCCCAAAAATATGTACCATGCAACACTTCGTCGTCTTGGCTCACAACTTAATCATACATGCCTTGTGAAGAGAGACAAGGCATATAACACATTATGAAAGTTTGGCATGACCTATAACTATTCCCATAATTTCTATCCAAACTTCCTTTAACTCTACACGACCTCAAACCTTTTAGGTCGGTCCTATTAGTGAAGCAACAAGGAGATGAATCAACTGTTCATCCACATATCACCATGCAAACCTCCAAATCATATGCCACTTGGACCCAACATACTTCAGACATTTATAAACACTGCTACAAAATCACATAGATAAATAATAATACATGGTGGAATGTGGGGCATTCCAAACAAGTGCATTGCCATAATAACTCTGGCATATCTAGACTAATATTCTATCACTATTATCTTCAACTGAGGAAGGAATTAGATCATGAAACTTTTTATTTAGATTCTTCCAACATACACCATCATTACCTTAAAATGACATAACCAAATTCTTCATGGAAGAGAACTGTGGACTAGAAGACTGGTTCTCTGAACACTAGAACTATATTCTTGGACTTAGGAAAATATCCAAATCATCTAGTCTTCTCTGAACCAATACTTGTACATCTATCCAATAGGTTATCATTAATGAAAATACTATATACTATTATGCTTATCAATCTTCATCAATCTCCCTACTCAACTATCTCTTCACACTATACATCAATGACAACATTTGTAGCATACACAAGCTTCCATCAATCTCCATATCCAACCATCTCCATATTGTTGACATCAATGACAACATTTATAGCATACTTGCAACAATCTCCCCCAACAAGTTAGGTTTCCAACAATCTCCCCCTTCGCCATTGATGGAAACACTATTCAAACTTCCAATCTTCTCCAATCTTATCCCCCTTTGACATCAAGGGAAAAGGGGCCCTTAATATCAAATTGTTCATATTTCTACAGTTCTCCCCTTTTGAAGATATATTTTTGTATGTACATGGGAATAACTCCCCCTTAATGCTTCACTCACAGTCATCTCTTCTCCAACAAAACTGACCAAAAATGTATACTGCAAAATTCTTCTAATACATCCACATATGTATATTGTAATTTGAAAAGATGCAAAACAAAAATGTACAACTAAGCTTGTGGAGGGAAAATTTTCCTAATTGGGTACCTTCAATTTTGTAAGGTTTGTCTCTAGATCCTTCTTTGTTGTCTCCCATTCTTTCTTTGCAAAGACAATTATTCCACACTAATTTTCAATCTTCAAATGGAGCTCTTCACCTTCTTCTGGAGAGTTGGGTACAAGATTTTACTATAGCATCTTCTTTGTATCAGCTAAAATTCCAATTAGATAAGTAAGCCTTGCACTTAATAAGTCTCTAAGCTTACCATATTGCACTATTATCTTTTCTATATTTCTATATCTTCCTATAGATGAAAAATCTAACCATGCAAATTTTCAATTGATATCGTTGTTGTTCCATCTACATCTCTCATAGGATCATGCACTCTAGAGGCATGAGAAGTCTGAGACTCAGTTGATTCCATATGGTCATTTATGCTCTTCGTGTAAAGATGCTTGTTGTCAACTAGGATAGCACCATATCTAAGCCTAGATTCAACTAATATTGTTGAAACATGGAAACATCTTTGAGCCTGTGGGTTGCTCATAGTGAAGATGAATCTATAGATAAAGGGTTGGTTCCCTGTGATACCTCCTACAAACTACCTTCTTTGAAAGAAAAAGGGATAGAAAGAAACTTGTAATTGAAACCTATCCTATGAGGTGATGCACCAAATGTTCTAGATCTACTTGCTGGTAAAAATAACAATCTACTTCAATAAAAAGGCCTTTAGTCTTTACACAACTCAACCAAGCATGTAATACATAAGTATTTCATATGTAAGGACTGAAATCAGAGTTTTTTGAAGGAAACCAACCTATTTTCACAACTTGAAACAACTAAAAATAGCTAGCATAATCTATGACTTGCATCAACCATGCATCTTCTTGCATTATTATTTCTTGAAAGAGATGAAATTCAAAGGATTCTTAAGAATCAATCACATAAATATCATCAACCATTCACTCATTACCACGCATGAAGTATGATCAAGAAGGATAACTTTGCTTTCTTTATTGAGAAAATAAAGGATTTTTTTGCTATAAGTCGATCAACTTGAGTTACCAAGGCTTACAAACTCTCTGCAATACTCAAAAGAGGAAGAAGCAAGAACTAAGAAAAAACCTAAGTCTTTTCTCATATATACAAAAAAAGAGTCTCAAAGTGCCAAGAGGTGGCACTTGCAATTAACTGCATCTAAAAATATCTCCAAGAAACTGTCCCATGAGAAAAATGGAAAACCCCCACAAAGAGGAATCAAAACTGAAGCAATTTGAGAAAAAATAGGCTCAAACTCCCTCTTACAATCAGTTTGACCAAGTTGGACCCCAAAATCACTCCATCAACTGAAAATCAGACTAAAAGAACTCATGTTGAACTCCACTTCTGATTTTTACATGATTTGACCCTAAGTTAATCAATTTGAACCAATAATAAAATAATCAATGATGAGTTACTTTACTAGGTGTTGTGGATTTGCTTAACTTTTTCATTTTCATGAAAAATAATAAAGTAATTTATAAAATATTACTTTATTATTTGCTTACATAATTTATTTCACTTCAACTCATGCAAAAGCTAGGGGACTCAACCAATTTTGTTTGACCTTACATTTTGCAAAGGTTTAGAAAATATGTTAAGGTATACAAAAATACCTAATACATGCAATTAATTTATGCAAAAGTTTATTTTTAAAACAAAGGCAAAAAAATGCCTTATGTTGAAGTCAAATAAAATAGGGTAAAGAAAACCCTAAGTGACTAAACTCACGGCCATTTACTTTGCATCACATTCATTTGATAATCCTCAACTTTGACTTCAAACTGCTTCTGCCGCCACCATGCTAGGGTTTACTTTTGTTCACTGTGAGTCTTCTTGATGTTCTCCAAGGGCTTCTAACTACTTCAAATATCCAAAAATGGTGCTTCATAGTAGGTAGGCTTCTTATGAGATGAAAATATCTTGAGATCTCTATTGTTTTATGTGAAAAAGTGATGAAAATGCTCTAGTTTTGTAAAAATATTGAAGTTCAAACTCCATCATTTATGTTGTATTCTTTAAGGTCATGGATGAAAATTGAAAGAAACTTTAGTGTTTCTTACTTGTCTTTGTATTTTCCCATTTCCTCACAGTATTTAAAATCATGGCAACACTTTGATGGCTTCTCTTTAGCCGAGGGTTGTATTTACTTACACATATGAGGTTTTTTTTGTGTTTGTGTTTCTAACTTGTGATCTCCCCCTTTTGCTTTATGGTTTACTCTATGCCATGAGATGAAATACTCTCAATGTTGAGTTTTCTAGAAGAAACTAGTGTTTCTTTCTTTTCTAAAATGTGATAATATTCTCATGTATAGATTCTCCTTTCATTTCTCCTTTACGGTGTTGAAAGGCATGCAAATCCTCGACTTTCTCGAGCTAGGTTTTCATTCTGAGCATAAACTTTGGAACCGAGGCTCTTGTGTTTCATTTGGTATGGTTTTTTGGAAAATATGGGTAGAAAACCCTTCATTATGGCAAATAATCTCAACCTTTTTGGGTTTCTTTCTCACTGCATCAAGGGTTTTCTCATTTCGTGGTTGAGATTTTCCACCTCACTATCTTGAAAAGAAACAACAAACCCTCCATTTGATTTTCATTATGTTTTGTGTAGAGATCATTTTTTCTTAAGAAAGGCTATAATGAATAACCATTGTCTTTATAGAATAAATTTTTGTTTTCCTCAAAGGATTTCCCCTTCATAATGATTAATCTTGTATAGTTAAAACCTTTGATCACTACTCCTCCTACTCAATGATGATTGAATAATGATTCTCTATAGGCAGCAGTTTTTGTCCTTGTATTATATGCTAGATCCTTTCATTGTGCATGGTAAATCTTATCAGTTTCCTTGTGAGTACTTTGGTATGAGTTTTTTTATCCCTTGAAACCCTTTTCAATGACTGCCTCAAGTAGATAACAGTAATTGTCTTATCCATGTCTATGCTTGTAATGTTAAGGCATCATTTTGATAGGAGACAGCTACCAAAGCTAGTGAATTTCTCATCTTATATAAAACTATCTATTATGTTGAAAATTTACCTCTGCATTGGTTGCTCCAAGTTTTGATGAAACTTTTCTTAGCTAAATAGTAACTATGTACTATCACTATTTTCATTCTTTTGATAGCACTCCTGTAAATAGTGACTATAAATTGAATACATTTGCATTGATGATAGTAGCCCTTAGCATGTTGAGCTCAACCCTTGTGGGAGCCCATTTCCCTCCACATGTTATGATATCAAACAAGATGAATCATGTAATGATAAATGAACTTGTACCTACACAGTGAACAAACAAGTTAGATAAAAAAATGAAGCTTCGTGCTCTTCCTGGTGATTTTATTTTCATTTGATGATCTAATTTTGGCTCTCTTGCATACATCTAATAATTATTTAACTGATCAAATGCATCATAGATATAGGCTACATTCCTATTCATAGGACATATGATGAGATTTATATCCAAAACCTTTAACCCAGCCCTTTCATCATCATACAGGTTCATCTGAAGGTCAACAACAAGGAGGAGTTGGAAACAAAGAAGATCAACACAAGAGTGTGCCATAGGCAATGATGGATATAATTTCTCCTCATGTATTTTTCTACTTTTATCTTCAGTTGTATAGCCTATCTTTATGTTGCATTATTTCACCTACTCCCATGACTTGTGTGGGACATTTAAGAATCTTTTTCCTCTCAATGTATAAAACAACATTTATGCAATCTTGTACACATTTTCATTAAAAATGAATGAAAAAAAATAATATCATGTAAATATAATTTCCTTCTATTGTAAAACATTGCATAATAAAAGCTGAAATCCATTTGAAAGAGTTCAAATGAAATGGTTAATACTTAGAAATTTTTTGTTGGAATACCTTTCACTTTTGATGCAATCAACTATTTCAGCTCTACCAAATTGAGTTGTAAATGAAATTTGGTAACAATGCCATTTCAAGAAAAATTGAAATAATTTATTTTCTTCCTCAACGCAATTTTGAATATCCTTTAAGTTTCTCTACAACTTACCATGTGATGTAGCACACTTGTTGGAATCCTCTACCAACCTTTTGTCATTTATCTTCTTATTCAATTATTTTTCCATCTTCTCCTCAATATCGGTAGAGTATTCCTTAAAGGAATCAAGGAGTAGCCTTATTTGTTGTACACCAAATAAGGAGTTGTCAAAATTTTCACTAGGGAAGCTATCTTGTACACTTTTACCACCTTTTTTTTCATCTCATCACTCTTCTAATGAGTTTGCAAAATATCCTTTCTAGAGGAGGCATGAAATCTATCACCAAGTCACATCTTGTAAAAGGGAGATATATTGTTCATGTCAACCTATCCTTATTGCATAGGAATCTATAGAAACTATGTTGGCACCGCCGGTTGGAACTAAAATTGTATATCTAGTAAACTCTTTGAACAAAGAATTCTTAGATGTTTCAAATGATTCACCAACCATTTTAGTGATTCCTTCTTCCCTTTACTCTTTCTACTTATCCTACTCTCCATTTCCAGGGTAGTATTTTGCACTCTTCTCTTCCTCTGCAACATTCTCATCATTTGGAGGAGGAAAATTTTCATCTTTTTGCACCTTCGAGTTCTCTGGGTTTTTTTTTTCTTCCTCCTTTTGTTTTGCATTTTTTTGACTTCTAAGAGAGGTAATTATTTTTCTACTATCACTTATTCTTTCTCCAAGGCAACATCATTCTTATCTCCTTCAATGATATTTTTTTACAACCGGAGGGACATTATCTATTATCATCACTTTTTATCACACTCAGGTCCAAACACTAGCTCATATTTTACATTTTCAGCAAGTTTAATGATCTCTAGAGTAGATACATCATGCTCCATTTTAGTCTCATCATCTGGATACATGTCTAAATTATTCACCAGATTTGCAACCTTCTGTAGTGTTTCATCCTTTAGCCATTTTATGTCTTCTTTATCCCTGCTCATTAAGGTTTTGACTCTTTGCTTCATTCTAAATTCCCTATTGTAAACTTGAGCTAATATTACCCTATCCTCATCAGTGAGAGAAGATCCATCCTTCTCCAAAGAAAAATTAATTATCTTTGCAACCTCATAGAATTTCTCTTGTCTTCTTGCACATAAGGCTCCTTTTAAGTCATTCAGAAGTTGAATTTCAATTTCACTTAGACTAGTACCAAACATAACCATGTAGTTTACAATGGCCTCTTCAATTGTGGCCTTATTCTCATTGCTTTAATTTTGATACATCTATACAGTTTATTCCAACAGGCCAAAATTTGCAATATTATTAAACAAAGCATCTAGTTTTAGAGGGTTGTGCTCCCTTATCGGAGGGGATTTGTCCTTATTCTTTCTTTTTCCATTAGAATTCTTTTCTCCTTCATTGGATTTATTTTCCCTCTTTTGAATGATAAATGTCTTCTTCTTCTTCTCTATTTCTTCCTCACTTTTTGTATAAACATTGTCAATTTTAACTTTCTTTGAAAAAGACTCTTCTCCAAAGCCTTGTGAAATTCTCTTCTTCCAAATCAATTGAGTTTTATCCTCTTTAATTTCCTCTTCATCCTCATAACTGATATATCTTTCCCTTGTGGTTCTTCCTTTTCTTCTTATCTGCGGAGGCTTTTGTTGTGTTGCAGGTGCACTGGTTATAGATTTCTTCTTCATACCAACTATAGACTTAGTTTTGGAGGCTTCTGAAACAACTAGAGAGGGAGTAGAAGTCCTCATGGAACTTATAATTCTTGGTGTACCCTATGGATCCATAGATGGGTCTTTGATTTTATCCATAGTCCTCTTGGAAGAATCAACAATCTCTTCCAATTCCGCCTTCATTTTCTCTACATTCTTCTTTATTTCCTTTTCTTTGTGTTTCAGATGCACTTGAATCTAGATATCTACTCATAGGTTCCAAACCTATCTACATTAGAGTCTCTCGGTTTTCTCAACATAAGATTTGCAAGACTTGTGATTATATCTTCTGCAAGAATTCATAACCCATTTCTATAATCTAGACTATTCTCGGTTCTACTGCTTCCATAATACATTCATCCTGATGAGCCTATAATTTAGTCTAATTAGAGGGATATAGTCTCTTTCTATTTCCTGGATTACCATGACTTTGATATTATATGCTAATATTTTCATATAGTTCTCTTAAGACATATGACATATGGACTTATTTCACCTCTTCCAGTTTTAATGATATATACCCATTATGTGGACTATCTATATTTATCTTGCCTGTGATTGATGAATGTTCTTAAGATAATTATGATTATGTGATTATTATGTGTACTGGCACTATTCTATAGACATGATTGATACGCCAAGTTAATAAATGTAGCTGCCAGCCAACCAGGTTAAGGAAACATGTGAAGGTCAAACTTGGGACACCAATAGAAGATTATGCCTCAACTACATGTAACTACTCTACACCAATCTTCAATGACATTGACAATCGAGGGCATTACTGCAGTGGTTGAGTCCACATCTAGGCTTGCATGTGTAACCGCTACTTCCACGTTCTCTCACTTTCCCTAAATGGCATCCTCTTAGTTAGTGGGAGTTGATGACCCTATTTTAGTTGATAAATAAGGCTTGACCCCTTTTTTGGTAGAGCTAGCGAATGTTGAGTTGATCACCATATTCTTGTACAAGTTGATTACTAGCCATATTTCTATAATTACATTTTCTGATAAATAATATGAGATTATGAGTTGAGTATCCACGCCTTACATTAGATTAGAGGATACTCATCCAAGGGGGACCACTTGGTGAGTAATGGGTGTTTTAGTTTAGATAGATTAGTGTTAGTCTTTGTTAGAGTACTTAGTTATAATCCTAGCATTGACTATTCCTGTAGCCACTTGAGCTATGTTCTGTGACTATTCCTACAGCCAAGGCTGGTAGAGTAATTTTATATTGAATGCTTAGTCTTTCCTTCCTATTATGCATAAATAGTTTAGATTTTCTTGGGTAATATTCAACATTTTCTTTCTTTCCTTTCCTGTAGGTTACTTTCAGTTTTAAGTCTTCCTTAGATTGAGAATGAAGATGAACACTCTAGAATTCCTAGTGCACATATTGTGTTGACCCATTTCAAGTTCACATCCCTAGGTTGACAATTTAAATGTACCTTCATGGTGATTAAGATGGCTATTCAGGTTAGATGTCCAATCTTTGAATTATGGGAGTAAGAGTTGAGTTATTGAGATCATTATAGGAGGCCGACATTTTTGGTGCCATTGTCAGGGATGGTGTCAAACTAGGAAAATCTTTTGGAAGTCATTGGTAGTTTTCCTGCTTTAGTATTTCAAAAGTTTTCTCTTAGTATCAGAAGTATGGTCCACTATTTCTTCCCACCCATTCTTTGTGTGATTTGGTTGATACTGAGTTGATACCGTATGCATAGAAGAAGAGATTCTTTTGGGAGATTTCTTCCTAATAATCATATTGATCCATTTCAACTAGTATAACTTCCAAATCTTCCCAGAGATGAAGAAGAAAAACCACTACTCTTTGTTGATGTATTCCCTGATTTAACTATGAAGTTTCCCTTGAAGATCAAAATCCTATTAAAGAACCCTTTTTTTCTAGAATTTCATCAAGATATGGCTGATGCAAATGGAGATAGGCGTAACAGGTAGAACCAACCAGCTTTCCCCTTTCCCATTGCTAAACAGAATGAAGTGGACAACCTCAAGAATATCCCTACCTCAATCCTTCATAAATTCTATGGGCTTTTCACAAAAGATCCTGATACCTTCCTATTTGAGTTTGATATACTCTACAGAAGCTATGACTATACCACTGATGCCCACAGACTCAAGCTATTTCCTACTACTTTGAAATAAGTTGCATTAAGATGGTTTATGAGCCTTTGCAAAAATACTATGAGAACTTGGGAATATATAGAGAAAAAGTTTCTTGAAAAATACAAATAAAATTGCAGGGGTAGTGACATGAGAGGAGGAGACATTTTCAAAATGCAGCAAAAAGAAGATGAGAGCTTGGAAGATTTTATTTCAAGGTTTTTGTTTTGTTTGTAGAAATCTCCACATCATACACTTAATGAAGTCTCACAAAAGTTACTTTTCTTGAGAGGAATTAATGAAAGTTGCACTGATGCCTTGGACTTAATGGTAGGAGGATATATCACTCAAGTCCCTTGGGAACATATCAAGAATATATGTCAAAACTATTCTAGGGAAGCTTCAAAAGAAAGGAAGAGCCTATCAATCCTCTATGGGTAAATCATCCAGTATTGGAGTCTCAAGGATGGAGATTACTAATTTGTTGGAATATTTCAAGCAAGATATAATTAACAATCTAGCTACTAGGCTGGATATGCTTCAAGCTAAAAAGAAACATGAGGAGGCAGAGGAAATATTGACAGAATATTGCCCCCAGTGTAGACAAAAGAAGAGAGACTGCAGATGCAAGGTGATAGGCAATATTGATAGTAAGCATATCCCACCTAAGTTCAAACTAGTCCAGAACAAGGAAGACCAAGTTTATTTTGTTGCACAAAAGAGGATGTAAGCTTCAAGACAAGGTATGCCACCAGATCCGCTATCTTTTGTTGGACCATATTTTAACTCTTATTCATCTGGTAACAATTGGAAGCCACCATATCCATCCAACTATGGAGGATACCCACCCCAGTCTTAGAATATCCCACCCAATACTTGGTCAAATATCAAAATACCTCATCTCAATGGCAGCAACAGTTTCAAGCACCTTAGCAACCACCCCCAGGAAACTGGCAACAAACATCTCAATGGAGAGGTGGCCAATAATGGCCAAACCAAACCACCAGCTACATGCAACCATCTTCTCAAACCCAACAACCTACTATAATGCCCTCTCCTCCTAATCCTAGTGTCAATATATCTAAATCGACCCAGTTACTAGCCCAACCTACACCCAACCCGAATAAACAACAACAACAACAACCTGTATATTTTGTTGATCCAAATCAATTCCCTGCATATGTTGTGAATTTAAGTGATATATGTCTCGTTCAGGAACAAAATTGCAAGCTCCTTTCACCCCCATCATCACTGAGTTACATGTGGAAGAGTAGGAAGAATCCTTGACTGATCCCATTCAGCCCGGTGCACTCAAATCTCCTGAGTCAGCTCCATCAAAGCAATCAGCACAAGACCCACCATTTCCTCAGAGATTAGAAGCCACCAAATAAAGATAAGATAAGGAGGCAACTAGCTTTGATATCCTAGATTAGCTAAATCATATATGTGTGCAGATCCCTCTATTTCAAACTATAAAATATGTCTTTATCTATGGCAAGGCAATCAAGGATGCATGTCTCAAGAAATGGGGCAGGAAAAAGAAGGACCCCACTATAGTCCATGTAGTAGGCTAGCTTGCTAACATCATGCTTGGAAAAGTAACTATTCCCAAGTACAATTATCTAGGTAGTCCTGTGGTTGAAGTTGTTATAAATGGAACAAACATAAAAAATTCCTTGATTGACTTGGTTGTAGCAATCAATGTGATGACTAAAGACATCTTGCAATAATTGAATATTGCAAATATGAGATCCACTCCTACAGTCCTACAACTTGCTGATAGCTCCACTATGAAGCCAGATGGCATAGTAGAAGACCTGGTTGTGATCCTCAACTCCTGGGAGTATCCAACCGACTTCATGGTTCTCTCACCTAAAGCCACACTAGGAGGATATCCACTTATCCTTGGTAGGCCATGGTTAGTAACTGTAGATGCTTATATTGGATGTCACTCAGGTGATATGACCATTTCAGATGGAACAAACACTAATTTGTTTTTCTATATCCTCCAAATCGGCCATCCCAAAATACATAAATATCAATATGGCCACCTATTGGTGAAGATTCTGAGGAAGTTAACTCAGTGGCACAACTTATGATGCTTGGAAGAATTCCTTTCCTACAGCTTCAAGATGATGACGAGGTGTTATCTAGTATCATTCATAACCAATTTCAACTAGAAGAAGCATCATCCGGTTCCACAAACATCGCACAAACACTTATGTTCATTCTGTATGATCTTCCTGCAACAACTCTTCCTGCAACAACTATTCTCATAGACAAAAGTCATGCAGCCACAGGTATGTTTCACACAATGTTGCCACCTAAACTTAAGCTACATTGTATTAATGAAACAGCTATGATAGAGCTAGTCACACAAGTACAAGTTTCTAAGGGATGATCTCTAAATATCAATAGTAAATTAAATGAAGGACAAAAATTGATATTAGAAAATTTTTCGAAATCCCATCAAAAATCATTTGCCTGGGATTATCATGACATGAAAGGATTAGATTCCAAACTCTGCACTCACCGAATCTATATCAAAGATGAATGTACCCTTGTAAGACAACCACAATAGAGAATCAACCTTGTCTTGAGAGAAATTGTCAAAACTGAACTGCAAAATTTGCTAGACGCAGAATTTATCTGCCCTATTTCAGATAGCCATTGGGTATACCCATTGGTAATTGTTCCCAAAAAGGGAGGGAAATTGAGATTTTGTGTTGACTATAGGGAGATCAATGTTGCCACTAAAAAGGATCACTTTCCCCTACCTTTTGTAGACCAAGTCCTAGACTCTCTTGTAGGAAAATAGTACTTCTCCTTTCTTGATCGATTCAATGGATACAATTAGATACAAATTGCGCTAGAAGACAAAGAAAAGACTACATTTACATGTCCTTGGGGGACATATGCATATTTTGTGCTTCCATTTGGGCTATGCAACACCCCTGGCACTTTCTAGAGAACATTCATCAATATATTCTCAGACATCTCCCTTGACTGCATGGATATCTATATGGAAGATTTTACTACCTATGGTACCACCTTTGATGAAGCACTATAGAACCTGAAGAAAGTACTCTAGAGATGTGAGGATCAAAATTTGTCCTTAAACAGTGAGAAGTGCTTCATGATGATGCAATAAGGTGTCATCCTTGGCCACTACATTTCACACCTTGGTATCCAAGTTGATCCAACAAAAAATGAGGTAATAAATAATCTGCCTATACCTGCAAAACAAAAGGATGTTAGGATTTTTTTAGGACATGTAGTCTATTATAGACATTTCATCAAGGATTTTAGCAAAATAGGTGCTCCACTATATAGTCTTCTGACCAAAGATGTTGAGTTTCAATGGACATAAGGTTGTGACAAAGAATTTTTTGGTCTAAAGATAGCTCTAACTCATGCTCCTATACTCAAAGGGCCAAATTGGGAAATCCCTCTCCATATACATACTGATGCCTCAGACTATGCTATAGGATTGGTCTTAGGAAAAAAAGCAGAAGTTATTGAAAATGACATCTATTTTGTGAGTAAAAACTTGCAGGGAGCATAATTCAATTACATAGTCATAAAAAAAGAATTGTTGACAGCAATCTATGGCTTGAATAAATTCAAGTACTATATCACAGGTTACCAATTTTTTGTACACACTGATCATGCAACCATTAAATACCTCATGAACAAACCTCTAATCTTAGGAAGATTAGCTAGATTGTTGCTACTAATGCAAGAATTTGACATAACTATTATGGATAAACTAGGAAAAGAAAACGTGGTTGCATATTTCCTCTCAAGGATGACATCATCAGAAGATACTCAAGCTATAGATGACTCCTTTCCATATGAACATTTATTCTCTATATGTGTGGAGACACCTTGGTATGCTGACATAGCCAATTACCTTGTGACCAGGAGAGTTCCTCCTCACTTCTCTCCAAAGGAGAGAAGAGTGTTGATTGAAAAGTCATTCCCTTTCTCTTGGATAGTTGGATGCCTATTCTATACTGGACCATATCATGTTAGGAGAAGATGTGTAAAGGAAGATGAAACCTATGACATTTTGCATGCATGCCATGATGAACCCTGTGGAGGCCACTTTGCAGTAAAAATGACAGCAATGATAATATTGAATATAGGATACTATTGGCCTACACTGCACAAAGATGTAGGAAGATATACAAGAAAATGTGATAGATGCCAAAGGATGGGCAAGCCAACAAAGTTAGATGAAATTTCACTCTGTCCATAAGTGGTAGTAACACCATTTGACAAATGGGGTTTGGATTTTTTGGGACCCATTGATCCTCCAATGAATGGTAAGTCCTACATACTAGTGTGCACTGATTACGTAACAAAATGGGTTGAAGTGAAAGCCATGAAGCATGCAAGAGATAATAAGGTTGCACAATTCCTTTATGAAGAAATTTTCACAAGATATGGGGTACCAAGAGAACTAGTAACTAATCAAGGCACTCAGTTTACATCAACCCTTATTACAACATTGATCAATGAATATAACATCCACCACGAGAAATCCACCCCTTATCACCCTCAAGAAAATGGACAAGTTGAAGTAACAAATAGGTAGATTGAGACCATCCTCACCAAAACAGTGCATATTCTTAGAAAAGACTAGGAAAATAGATTATCAGAAGCAGTTTGGGCTCACGAGACCACCTAGGAGACAACTACAAGCTTCACCCCATTCGAGCTGCTATATGGGAAAACAACCATGATGCCTATAGAATTCGAGCACAAGACTCTCATAACTGCTCTTGAATTGGGAATGTATATTTCTACAGCACAACATGAATGATTCATGTAGCTCAATGAATTGGACAAGATGAGGAAAATGACATTACATCATACTAAACTTATGCAAAATCAGTGAGTCAAATGGCATGATAGATTTATCAAAGACAAGAAATTTCAACTAGGCGACTAGGCATTGCTTTATGATTCTCGATACAACGATAATGAAGGGAAATTTAAGACAAGATGGCTAGGGCCATATGAAGTTGCAAAAGTCTTTCCCAATGGAGTTGTGCAACTCACAACCATTGATCTTGTTAAGTTCAAACTACTGGTGAATGGGAATTGTACACTGGTCACGGTTATTCAATCCTGTTAATTAATTAAATATGAATGATTTAATTAATATTCTAAAGTCATCTACATAACAATAAATTTAATTATTTATTTATATTGTTCATTTTTCCAATTCTTCTAGTTTAATTAAATAAATAAGTTTATTTAATTATTGCTATTTTTCTCTTAATTAAATTAAATAAATTTCACAATTTATTTATTTGATTATCATTTTATTTCTAAGTTTGAATATTTAAATTCAAACAATGGAATATTCATCCTTCATTTCACATTTAAATATTATATATTTATTATCTTTTTCACCCCACTTAATTAAATATTGTAAAATATTTAATTACTTATCTTTTTCACTTCTTACACATAATTAAATATTAATTATTTAATTGTGGAAGCTTCTAAATTCATTGTCACATATAATTAAATAAATTCATTTATTTAATTATCAATTATCCTCAAATTTCAACCAATTTTTATAAGTGAAAAGATAAATGCCATGTTTGTCTCCATTTTTGAATGAGGATGGTTTTGTGGGTTGAAAAAATTCTTCCACTTTCCTCTCAACCTTCCACCTTTCTCTCAACTTATTAATCTCTCACTGTTCATCTTGAAAATGTTGAAACTCAATCGTTGATCTCCGCCAACTAGATTCTTGCCTTCGAAAATCTATAAATACAACTTTCTTGTAAGTAGATTTCATCCTAGATTTCATGCGTAGTTACTATAGTTGCATTCGAATTAGCATTTTAGCAAATCTCATATGATAGCATCATAGCATTTCAATTTCATAGCTTCAATCATATAGCAATACACATGCATTTTTCAATCAATCTCATTCTCCTGAGTGGTCATTCTACTGAGCTGCTGCTTAAACAAACTGAGAGCAAATAATTTCTGTAGAAACACTGAAGATAGAGGACAATGGGATGACTTTGAAGAATCTTCATTATTTAGTTTGTTTTACTTAATTAGATTCTTCAATTTAATGTTTTATTGGTGTGTTAGTTTACTTTCTAATTAGTTCACTTATTCGTACAACACATTTTTGGCTCCCACCGTGGGGCATCCCCTATTTTTAATCCTTTTATTGCAGAATTTTCTAATAGGTGATAGACTGGAGTTGCGCTTTAGCGCATACGAGCCTCTATTTAGCACATCCCTAGACTGTTTTAGCGCATCCATGGACAGTTTTAGTGCATCCATGGACTGTTTTAGTGCATAGACGACATGTTTTCATGGATCGCTATTTGATCATTTAGCACATCCATGGACTATTCTAGCGCATAGACAACCTATTTTCATGCATCCTTGTTTGATAATTTAGTGCATTTGTTAACTAATTTGGCGCATTGGTGGCCTATTTTAGCACATATAGTGGTTGTAAAAAAAAATTAAAAAAATTCTGATTCTGACACCATTCACGGATAGGATTTTTCAATTCGGTTTTAAAGTAAAATGAAGCAATCCTAGGATAGACACTTAAATCTAAAATTTATCAATCCTAGGATAGTCACCACACTTTATCTTATGCTGGTTAAAATGAATCCAATGTTTGTTGTGAAGTAAAATCTTCACTTATCATAGAAAACTATCATTTGGATTTAAAATTGAACCATCTCTTTGCTGTGACTGTTGGGTAATAGGTATATGCTCTCCTCTTTATTAGGTGATCAAAACACCAAACTTACCTATTTCATTTTATACAATTCATGCTTTATTACAACCTTTAGAAGGCCTATTGTAGTGGGAAAAAGTACTCACCCTACGGGAACAACCAAAGCCAAGTTTTCCAACCCACTCTAATCAAAAGTGAATTTTGGGGAAACCCGTATTCAATGGAAGTGAGCAAGATAACCATCCACAAAATCTTTGTTCTAAAGATTGGGAGATCTCCTGAGGGATTTTATCTATTTCCACGCCGAACGGAAACCTTTACTATGAACTATAGTGTAGAAAGCCAGTTGTGTCAGCATCCAAACATCATTTTAATCATAGTGCAAGGCGAGGAAAGAATTTTCCCCCAAGAAACTCACCATATAATCGCCACAGATTGTTTTCTCAAGGGATCGAGAAATATAACCTTGAGTACGCACCTAGAAAAGACAAAAACATGGGCACCCTCTAGGGGGTGACATGGCTGTGTGAGTCAATGCAATTTTAAGTTGTGGGTTGTGATTCCTATGATGACCTATTTGACAACTAAGAGTGAGTCTGTTTGAATTGCTTATCTTGTGAAAAACCTGTGGAAATCTCAAGAACATACACTCTTTGTTTAGATTTTAGGATTAACAAAACAACTGTCTACTACTGTATGTCGTGTTTTTCACATTTAAATCAGATTAAGATCATCCAAAAATATAAAACTGTCATAATGTGTATGTCTTAGATAAATAATTGGTAAGTTTAGCGCATCCCTAATCTATTTTGGTGTATCTGTACTCTATTTCAGCCCATCTATGCTCCATTTTAGTCCATTTGTGCTCTATTTCAGTGCATCTGTGCTCTATTTTAGTGCATTTGTGCTCTGTTTTAGCGCATCTGTGCTTTGTTTCAGCACATCTGTGTTCTGAGCCTAGGTAATTTTCTGACATTCAGAAATTAGTCATCCCAGTCTAGTTTTTCTCTATGCTCAGGGTTTGGAAGTCTGCAACTTTTTCCAAAAAGTCCCTAGAGAGGAAGATTAGAAAGCCAAAGAAATCTCTCAGTTATTAGAAGTTATTGAAAAAGAGGAAATTTTTATACCAAATTTGAAAGGTCTTGCTCGAACACAAGACCTTTATTCATCAATATCACGACTTTGTTAGAGGTTTCACTGACAATTATGCTGTAGAAACATTATATTCGTGAGCTTTCTTTCAAAGAAGAGCCCTTTCTCAAAGCCATAATCATAGTCAATGTATTTGTTCCTATTACATTCCCCAACCTGTAATTATATACTCTACTCGTCCTAATCAATTTCTGCAATAGAGAACCCAAGTACATTAGGCATTTATAAAATCCTTATTTTTACAAAGCTACGATCAAACTTCACAAAGTGAAAAATTATCTCTATTTTTTATCTTTGTTTTAATTCTCGCAAATAGGATTTTCATCCTTTCAATCAAGGAATCACGAGCTAAATATTAGAAATCTCTTAAGTCATAGAATCTTCATTCTATCCTGAATTTAATATCCATCAAAATTGCACTATTTCATTCTTGTGATCAAATTTAGTAGAAATTTGGAAAAGCTTATGCCTGTTGTCATGAGATCTCAAAAGCACATAGAAAAAGACTAAAGAGAAAGTACAGTAAACAAAATGGGTGATAATAGTGATAGGGAAGAGAATCCCTTTCATAATTCAAATACTGAAGAGATAACAGAAGAAAGGCTCCAAGAAGCATAGCAGGATCCCCAAATCCACACTCTTATGAAAAGGATTTTAGAACGAAAAAAAGGAAGGATATTTCCTTTCATTAGCTAATCAAGGAGCTAAGTTACCTGCCGATTTTGACACAAGGGATTAAAGAAAATCCTGAAGCCCCTCTTAATGATTTTAATGCTCTTACTTAATAGTTAAAAGCATTACAAATGCAAATGAAAGAAATCCAAGGGGGTACAACAAAGAAGTATGTTTTGGATGATATATGTCCTTATCCATTTGACAAGAATCTTCAAATGATTCCTTTTCCAAAACATTGTGAAATCCCCAAATTTGATAGATATAATGGGAAAATTGACCCCATTGAACATGTGACGGATTTCCAAAATATGAGCTTATAATTTTCTCATGAAGATACCTACTTAATGCGATTTTTTTTCACGAAGTCTGGGTGGACAATCCATGGAGTGAATTTCAAAGATCACTCCCCCCATCAAAACATTTGAGGAGTTAATAAATAAATTTATATCATAATAGTCCTAGAATATCCAACACCAGATAAGCATGCTTAATCTTTTTAAGGTGAAACAAAAGGTAGGGGAATCTTTCACCACTTTTTTACAAAAGTGGAGAAGGGTGTTTGCTAGATACTCCCATCCTGTTCCTGAAATAGAAAAGACGGAGATCTTTATCAATAGTCTGAATCAAGAGATGATTTACAGACTAAACCTTCACTATCCTCAATCATTTGAAAAATTGATTGAAAATGCGATTACTATTGAAGGTTCCTTGGTCAAGCACGGAGTTCTGAAAAATCAATAAAGAGGGTTCAAATTTGTACAACAACAACAAAAACAACAATAGTAACAACAATGGAAAGTCATGATTTTAGACTCGAAATAAAAAATGTTGTGAATGTGAAACCTATCATTCTTAATGTATCAGGTGTCCAATGGAGCAATAATGCTGGAAATTCTAGTACCCAAGGAAATGTTTCCAATCAAGGGAATGCGACCAATAATTGTGGAAATAATTTTTGCAATAATCAAAATTCAAATGCGCCCAGATCTTCATATTTTTTTAATCGACGGAGTTTTACTCCCTTGGGCCAGTCTTTGGAATCCATTCTTAAAGAAATTTTGAATCGAAATGCTATTACATTGCCACTGCAAAGATATTATGAGCCTCGAGTTAAACCACCATCCTGGAATGACTCAAAAAAAATTTATTATCATAGGTGTAAAGGTCATAAGACAAATAATTGCCAAGGGTTACAGAATATTGTTCAGGATTTGATTGATAACCATACCATCATGGTTGAGGGACATAATGCCAATGATAACTATCAGGCGTTCAAGGATCCTCTCCCCAATCATCAAAAAGGGGAATCCTCGGGTGATAAGGGTAAGAATGTTAATTATTTCCATGGCACCATTATCAATCATATTTACACAGATGATCAGCAAATTAATGCTATCAGAATCAAAGGTAAGCAGGAATATCGAGAAGTCAATGCTATGAAAAGGGGACAAGCCAAAATCATTGTAAAAGGAAGATCATCTAAAGTGGAAGTTGCCCCTCCAAGTCAATACAATTTGGTTGATCAACTATGAAAAAAATCAGCCCAAATTTCTATCTTGGAGCTCTTAAAGTTATCACCTGTGCATAAGGACATTCTAGAAAAGCCACTTGTTGATACAATTGTCTCTCCTGAGATGGATATCAAAAAATTTCAAGCCATGGTGGGACACTTGTCCTCATTCACATGTTTATCCTTTACTAAGAAGGATGACTCATCCATGACCCATCTGCATAATTCATCACTCTACCTAGAGGTTATGGTTCACAAAGCCTGAATTAGACGTGTCCTAATAGATGGGGGAGCCGAATAATACAATTGTACTTTAAAATTGGTCCTTGCTTTAGGATATTTAGAAAAATCTATAGATCCGCAAAGGAAGATTACAATCAAGGCATATGATGATGAGGAAAGAGATTCTAAAGGCCTTACCATGCTACTAATCAGAGTGGGACCTATTGTGAAGAATACCTTTTGTCAGGTTCTAGATTAGGATCTATCCTATAACATACTCTTGGGTCATCCATGGATCCATGTTCCATCTACTTATCATCAATGCTTGAAGTTTCCATATGATGGACAGGAAGTAACTATACCTGTTGATCACATTAGCAGTCAAACTTTCTCTAACCTATGAGAAACTCAGGACACACTCATCCCACATAATAGAGAGGCTTTGGCCATCTCTACCTCCAAATACAATGAGTGAGCACAAGAAATGATAAGTAATTTTGGTGCCAAGCTAAAATTGAAAGATAATGGGGTGGGAGAATATTCTTTATCTCTCTCTAATCTACCCATATCTCTAAGATGTCATGGTCAACCATCACCATCTATACAATAGGCTACAACAACTTTAGCTTTAGCTTCAGTTCCCATCACCAAGTTTAATGGAGTATTTATCAAAGAAAATTAAATGGAAGATAGGTCTATCCTTGATTGGCTCTAGAAAGATGAAGAAGAATCTGTACATGTCAAGTTACCCACAAAACAATATGGAAAAGGTTATGTGATCATGGAGCAAATGGGTTATGAAGGAAATGGCCCTATCGAAAAAGAGAAAAGAAGGTATTGTTGAGCCTATTCAACTAAAAACAATGCACCCAAAGGATAAGACGAGATTAGGATATGGTGAAGATAAAAAGGAAGAAGTAGTACAAAGAATGTCCAATGAGGAGTTAGTTGAAACAATTATGCAAATTCAAGTAAATAATTTTGACACTGACTCCAATGAATCTGAATGGGATGACTTCTCTAATGATAATTTCTTGATGGAGAAAAGGGTGGATGTCATACACAAATTCACACCCGCATTCTTACAAGGGGAAAGCTCAAGGCCTCCGCTAGATTACATTATACAAAGCAATCATGATTCAAGTGAGACTGATTCGATTCAAAGTGAGACAGATCATCTACATGAGGATACCATCCTAGATCTCTCCCATAACGATGCTAATAATAACATCATGACCCTAAAGGCTAGTGACCTTACTCATCCTAACGATCCATTTCCTTTGGTCCATCCTAAACTCATTGATTGGGAACAAATTGCACCAATTGATATGCTAACTTTTCCAAATGACGAAACTATCATAAAAAAAATTTGTTCATCCAAATTGGAAACAAGCTCCATTGGGGAATCACAAGATCAGATTTTTCGACAGGAAAGTGCCAAGTTTCTCAGCTATAAAATAAATAACATAAAATAAAGATCTAATGGTGAAAACCTAACAAAGGTAGTATTAGATCAAGAAAAGAGAAAAATAAAAAGCGTATCCAATAGTGAAAACCTTTCAAAGGCACTAGAGGATGGGAAACTTGACACTCTCCTCGAACATTACCAGGAAAGGTATTCTATTCTAATAGAACCAACAGAGGCACTCAATATAGGTACTACGAAACAACCCAAAGTCTTGCAACTTGCTACATCTCTAACAAAAGAGGAAACACCAAGATTCACATAATTTCTCAAGAACAATCAAATCAGTTTTGCATGGTCCTATGCGGATATGCCTAGATTAGATCTAGATCTCATCATGCATCATCTATCTATTATGCTAGGGGAAAAACCTGTGAAGCAGAAACTTAGAAAAATGCATCCACATGTTTCATTATTGGTTAAAGAAGAGTTAAATAAGCTTTTAGATGTTGGATTCATTCGGTCTATCAACTATGCAAAATGGATCTCCAATATCGTACCTATTTCAAAGCTAGATGGGAGGATCAAAATATGTACAGATTTTAGGGATTTGAACAAGGCAGGTCCTAAAAATGATTTCCCTCTACCAAACATAGATATGATTGTTGATTTGATTGCTGGTCATGTGATGTATTCATTAATGGATGGATTTTCAGGATGCAACTAGATAGAGACTGTACTAGAGGATAAGGATAAAACAATGTTCACATGCCCTTGGGGTACCTATTGCTGGAACGTAATGCCATTTGGGTTGAAGAATGCAGGAGCTAGATACCAACGTGCAATGACAACGATTTTTCATGATATGATGCATACATTCATGGAGGATTACGTCAATGATCTCCTTGACAAATCTAACACCAAGTAAGGACACATAGCTATCTTATCTAAAAATTTCAAAAGAACGAAACAATTCAAAGTGAGACTTAATCCAAAGAAATGTGTCTTTGGAGTAAAATCTAGAAAGCTATTGGGTTATATTGTGTCAGAAAAGGGAGTTGAGGTGGATCTAGCTAAGGTACAAGAAATTATTGATATGCCACCACCAAGGAACATTAGTCAACTAGGCTCTTTGCAGGGGTGGTTACAATCCATCCGAAGATTCATTGCCCAACTGGTAGATAAAATTTACCATTCACTCATCTCTTACACAAGAATGTTCCATTTGAATTGGAGGACAAATGTGAAGTAGCGTTTTATCAAATAAAGTAATACCTCATGAATCCACCAGCATTGTATATTTCTGCCACGGAAGTGTCCCTAGGAGCATTATTGGCATAGGAAGACAACTCAGGAAAGGAGCGAGCAATCTATTACATCAGTCGAAATTTGACAAGTCATAAGTTAAATTACACCTTCATTGAAAAAGCTTGTTTAGCAGTAGTGTTCACTTATCAAAAGTTATGGCATTATATGCTAGCACATATAATAAAGCGTTTGGCTAAGATCGATCCACTCAAATATCTTCTAAGTAAGGCAACCTTAATCGGTAGGTTGGCTAAATGGGTCATGATTCTGAGTGAATTTGAAATTCAATATGTGGATCGAAAAGCTATAAAGGGACGGGTGATTGCAGATCAGTTAGTAGAAGCACCAATGCCAATAGAACACCCAATACACATTGATTTTCCTAATGCTAGTGTATTCACAACAACTATTAAGCAGTCATGGGCACTCTACTTTGATGGTTCCTACACTCAACATGGTTCAAGAGAAAGGATTCTTTTCATTACACCTCAAGGACATACAATTCCAAAATATTATCAATTAATGTTCCCTTGCACAAATAACATAGCTAAGTATGAGACATTATTAATTGGCATGAGAATTGCAGTAGACTGGAAAATCACAGAACTTCAATTTTTTGGTGACTCACAACTTGTTATAAATAAAATCAATGATGAATATCACACTAAGGATAAAAAGTTGATACCTTACAAAAGGATGGTGGATGATTTCAAGAAATACTTTGTTGATATCAAGTTCATAAAAATTCCACGTATTGATAATAAAGTAGTGGATGGTATGGCTACAATCACATCTCTACTCCAGTTGTTAGAGAACCAAACAAGGTATGATTTCCTAATGGAATAGTTGTTTTCTCCTGCCTGTGACAATCTAGAAATTGAAATAATTTGCCACTTAACCAGTTTTGATTCTCCCTTATATGGCCAAATTTACACTTACCTAAAGGATACTATTTTACCTTTAGACTTGTCTAGAAATTGGAAAGGGAATTTTATTCATCAATCCTCTCGCTATACCTTAATTGCTGATGTCTTATACCGACGTGGTCTGGATGATACTCTCCTTAGATGTCTTGAACGCGATGAATCAGAAAAGACCTTAGAAGAGTTACATGGTGCTATTTGTGGGACACACTCGAGTGGACTAACCTTAGCAAATAAACTTGTTAGATTAGGTTATTATTGGCTGACCATGGAGAAGGAATCATTCATTTTTGTGAAGAAATGTGCAAAATGTTAGATTCATGGGAATCTCATTCATGCTCCTACTCAGGAATTACAACATGGCCTTTTGCTCAGTGGGGATTAGATCTGGTTGGCAAGATACACCCATCATCTTCAAATGGACACAAAATCATCATCACAACCACTGAGTATTTTACTAAGTGGATTGAAGTTGTTCCCCTGACAACTGTTACTAGTAAACAAATCTCTTCATTCAGTTTGAACTATATCATCTGTTGATATGGTATTCCCAACTCCATTATCATAGACAATGGAAGACCTTTTAAAAATTAGGATGTTGATGAATTATGTGAAAGATTTTGCATCCAACACAGGTTCTCTCCACCTTACTATCCACAAGGGAATGGTCAAGTTGAAGCTTCAAACAAAAAAATTCTGAAGATTTTGAAGAAAATAGTGAATGAGGTGGGCCATGATTGGAATGTCCAATTAAATCCAGCATTGTGGGCATACATAACAAGTATTCACACACCAATAGGTACTACTACCTATGCTTTGGTCTATGGAGCAGAAGCTATTCTACCACTGGAAGTTGAGATTCCCTCACTTTGACTATCACTAAAAGGGCTAATCAATGATGAAGACTACATAGTATCAAGGTTACAAGAGCTGGAACTACTTGACGAATGACATCAAACTACAGTCAATCATTTTTGAAGGGATATCAACAAATTATGTTTTGCAGCTACAATCACAGAGTCAAACCATGAAATTTTCAAGTGGGTGACTTGGTTCTCAAAGAAAACCCTCATAATCAACAAGATCGAGAAAATAAAGGCAAGTTTGAACCTAATTGGTTAGGCTTGTTCGTTATCATTGCTGCATATGGATCGGAGGCATATCATTTGTCAACATCAGAAGGGGACCTATTTGAAGATTCGACCAACAACATTCATCTAAAGAAGTTTTATGCCTGAAAAATATCATAAACAATATAAAGAGTCCTGAAAAAATACAAAAAAAATAAAAAATCAAAAGAGAAAAAATACAAAAAAAATAAATCAAAAAGAGAACAAAAAATTGTTGCCTTGATGAAAACCTGGCAAATAGGCATCTTGGTAACAACCAAAAAAATCATAAAATCAGGAAAAAGTGCAATAAAAACAAATGATGAAAACTTGGCAAACAGGCATTGTTTGTAATTTTATTTGGCTCTCTCATCTATTAAGATACATTTTGCATATTCATCTTTCATCGGTATCACATGCATGCCTAGCCATCACATTCGCATCATGCGTCATAGCATCTCCTTGAAATGACAAGGATCTCATCATGGCTTGATGATTAGGGTTATCCTTAGCATTAGTTATGTCTGACAGGAGTTAGCGTGCAAGGTCATTAAAGGGGGAAATTCGCTTCTTGGAGCTTTCTAGCAGGTAATTGACAACATGTGTCAAGAATCAGAATATCATGAAACAACAAACTGGTCCAATTAAACTAAGTCTACATGACTCTTTTGATAGATAACTAAAACAAATTGGATGATCTTAATCTGAATAAAATGAATGAAAAACTTAAAGCATAAGTTGATTTGTTGTTTTGACATTTGATGACATCATGTCTTTGGAGTGGTTCAATGATGTACTGAACTAGAATCACAAGGAAGGAGTATGATTTTTCTTTGCTTGTTGTCTGTAAGCTAATCATTAGTTTTGTGCAAATTTTTCATGGGACATGCTCTACAACGTCTCATTGATGACATTTCAGAATTTGCATAAGAAAATGGTTAACTTTTGCCTATTTATGCAAACAATACTCAGGTCATCTTGGTTCAATTATACCTCGATGTTTGTATTAACTTTCTACATCAAACATCATGAAAGAAGTACTCAGGTCATCATTGGTGCTAATATACCCTTTGATGCTTGTACTAACTTTCAACATATCAAAAGGCTCGATGATGAAAATCAAGCGCAACATGGAATGACAAACATGAGAATGGTTCATTACTACATTCTAGGACTACATAATTCATTTAGGTTTGCATTTTGGAGGCTATCTAAGGTAGATTTTTGAAGGTTGGCAAAATTTTCATATAGCTTTTCAAACAACAATTGAGTACATTTGGAAATTTGTGGCATCTCATTGCATTGTCATTCATTACATATCATTTCATCATGATTATTCATTTAAGTTATCATTATCATTACATTTTCACTACTTTCCATTTTTACATCATATCATTTCATTATCATTATCATTATTCGATCTCATTCAGTTTATCATGATCATTATCCATCTTTAAATATTATATTATTTTCATCATATTATGCATTGAATATTCATCTCATATTATATCATTTCATAACATTTGCATTTTGCATCCATTTCACATCATCTTACATAAATCTACATTCATACAAAGATTGCATCCATTTCATTCAATTTCATATCATCATTTAGGTTATCAGTTTCAATCGCATTGTATCATTAGGTATTATTACATTATTTTATTTTATTATCATTCATTCATCATTATCATTATTGTCATTCATTCATCATTATCATTATCATCATTATTCACCAATTCATATCATTATTATCATTATTATAATCATTATTCATTTGGTTCATATATTCCATTTTCATATCATGTACATACCATTCATTAAATATTCATCACATTATCCCATTCAAATCATAACTTTTCATTTAGGTCTCATTCATATTCATTATTCATTTAATTTACATCATATCATTTTTAGGACATATTATCTAATTGAAATCATTCATCATTTCATCATTACATCAGTGCATCATCATACATAAAATAAAAGCATCATCATTTACATCACATCATCATTTGCATCATAAACATCATAACATATAGAAATAAAATTCATAAACAATCCATAACACATGCATAATCGAATCACCACTGCATATCATAAATCTCATCAAAACAAATGTTCAGAGGTACAAGGATATCAAATGTTTTAACAAGATATATCAAATACAATGAATAAATGTGTCAAAACACTCATCACTAAGGGGCATCTAGCCGTGGCACATTGCTGCTACTGCCCCCTGAGGCAGTAGGTCTCGCTGGATCTCTTCTCCTAGAAGCTCTGAGTTGTCATCTGACTGGCTGACCCACACTCTTAGTGCACTCCTGGTGTGACTGCATGAATGGGTCTGAGACTGAGTACCTGATTGTGTGAAGGAAATCCTCCTCTCGGGTGGCACTGCCTCAAAGTATTTGATCCTATAATACTCATCCTCCCGAGTAGTCTCCAATCCCTCTGCTACAACCTCTCCAATAGAGGTGCTCTCAATTGATGTAAGGAGTCTCTCAACTACCCCCTCGGCCTGTATGCATCTCTCCCATAAGCTATCTCACTCTGTCATAAATTGAGCTATCTGTGGGTCATGATGTGGTGGTTGTGCAACCTATGCTTGTAGCTGACTGATTGTCACCTATGCCTATGCCAACTGATTCCAAAGAGTTTGAATCTCTACCTGCAAGGCATCCATCTATCCCTGTGTAGGAGTCCTGATAGTGATTTATGAGGTCAAAGTACTCGGTTGATCCACTACTCTCAATGTCCATGGCCTCATACTAAAAGGAATATCAAAGAAAACCCTTTAGCCTCCACTCCCACCACCTTCTTCATCCCCGTCATCACCACTGTCCTTTGATCCATCTGACTCCTCATCCTCCATCTCCTCATCCTCATCATCCTCCTCATCCACATCCATAGCTACTCCACCTATATCCTTGGCCTGCCCTTCCTATGCCCCTACTTCTGCTAGTACCTGTGCCTAACCCTATGGCTATCGTTGTGCCCACTATATTGTTGGTCCTGCCAATAATGGAGCAGACTCCTCTAGACTAGTAAATCTTAGAAAGGGATGTGTGTAGAAGTATGTTACATACTCATCTGTCATCCCTACATCTGTAACCTCTGGATGTATAACCCAATAATCTAGTTGCAGATCTAGATACTCTTCTCTAGTAGCCTCGATCGTCACAAATGGACCCCACTCTAGAACATCCTCTAAGTGCTTGGCATAGTGTGCGACACCTTGTGGTATTATTTGTACTAATCCATACTATCTCAAGACCCTCATCCCCATGAACCACTCAATGATGAATGGGGTACGACCAATCAAGTACCTGGATCTTGTGCAATAAGGCAGCTCTATATCATCCACCTCCCATGGATCACAATCCAAATATGGTCTCTAGATGACTATATCCAAATCATCTAGCACACGTCGCCAATACTCTAACTTGCTCAACATCGATTGGACAAGGGGACCTGTATAGGCATAAATGTATGGGAAACCAAATGGGCGATCTCTCCGAACAATGGGGCAAGTGATGGAAAAATTCTCCCATGCAAATATCTGTAATAGAGTAACTCCACAGGAGAGACACTTCCCATCTAAGTACATGACCTGATGAAGATCATGATATAGATGGGCAAGCATGCATGATCCCCATGCATATCTAGTCTGATGGAGAAGCATGTCCTCCAGAATCCTACCCCAACCAACTGATAGTCCCTTTGACTTGCGATCAAGACAAAGGAAGCCACTGATGAATCCTACTAACACTGAAGACAGTCAGGCATATCTCTCCACCATATGCTTTCAGAAAATCTCATACCCATCGGCATGAGGATCCTAGAAGACTCATCTCACCGCATCAGTCCCTCCAATCTCCTTGTGATCATAGATCATAAGCTCACCAACTAGAGGAATACCCATAATCCTGTATACATCCTTTGGAGTCACGGTAATCTCTCCTATGGGTAGATGAAAGGTGTTATGCTCACTATGTCACCTCTTAGCTAGTGCAATCAACAGTGCCATGTTGATCCTATACTATGGGATCCTCAACAATGAACTCAACCCACAGTGGTATATAACCTCTAGATCTACATGGGACAATTGAGGAATCATCTCCCATGTGTGGGGAAATCTCTCTCTAATCTGGAGGAGGTTAAATTCCTCCTTTATAGCATTACAAGAAATCATGCAAATCAATCAGTAGGGAATATCTAATCAAATCAGTACATCAAGCAAGTTCATCAATTATATCAAATAGACAATCAACTCAATCAAATCAAATATTATTTGTTTTTCATTCATGAAAGAAAATTTATCAATCATTTCTACCATTTTTTTTTCATATTGCATGGAAAAAAATTTAACAGTCAATTGACTCAAGATCTATCTATTTGTCTTTCAAGCAGGAAAGCAAATTTATCAATCATCTTTACTATTTGTTCTTTAAGCATGAAGATAAATTTATCAAATCAAGCTAATCTATTCTTGATGTTATTCAACAAGATATAATTAGTTGTCTAATCTAGCAAAAATCATCAAGTACATATCATTTTTTCTTCAAAGATTGAAATTCGGCAAAAATTCAGGGATGTGCTAAAACAGTCAATCAATGCGCTAAATCATGTATGCGCGAATTTAATCCATGGATGCAATAAAATAGTTAATCAATGTGTGACTCCATCTATAAGTGATTCTATCTATTCTATGTGCTAAAATATACTATGGATGCGCTAAAGCACCTATGCACGATTCTATCATGCAGATGCACCACTCTATCTCATCAATGCGCTAAACTAGCCTATGCACAAATCTAGCATTCTACGTGGGTAGCTTTCCTAGATGCGCTACTTAATCTATCTTATGCGCTATTTCATCTATGTGTAACTATTTTACATCAATGCACAACTTTGAATGTGCGACTCTATCTAATGGATGCACCGAACTATGGCTCGCATGCGCTAAACCAAAATGTAAAAAAAAATTAAAATGGAAAAATGCGTGAAAATCAATCAACAAAATTTGCATGGAGGGTCAAGTCAACTTATCAGAGGTCCATATGCAGCTGGTCTCTGATACCAGTGGGCTTGCTTGAATCTATGGGGCTCATAAGGGATCGGCATCTCGTTTTTATCTCTTAGAGCTCTGAAAATTATTACAAGTTACTTTTCAAATGACAATGACTTTTCACCTTTTCCACCTTTTAAGGGGGTAAAAGTGGGAAATTATTCTTAGTTTTACTATACAGAGCGCTATTTCAAGAGTTAAATCGCCAATTTCTCTCCGAAAATCAATTAAATTCTTTTGAATCATCCTCATCATCATGCGATTATCTCTCGAGGGGGCATATAGCATCAGTAATTTCTAAATTCTGGGGCAAAATTCTTTAAAGTAATGCGTAAAACACATCACTTCAAAGAGGGGCAAAATGTACACATCTAAAAATAGTCATGGTTATTCAAACCTATTAATTAATTAAATATGAATTATTTAATTAATATTCTAAAGTCATCTACATATAAATAAAATTAATTATTTATTTATATTGTTCATTTTTCCAATTCTTCTAGTTTAATTAAATAAGTAAGTTTATTTTATTATTGCTATTTTCCTCTTAATTAAATTAAATAAATTTCATAATTTATTTATTTGATTATCATTTTATTTCTAAGTTTGAATATTTAAAGTCAAACAATGGAATATTCATCCTTCATTTCACATTTAAATATTATATATTTAATATCTTTTTCACCCCACTTAATTAAATATTGTAAAATATTTAATTACTTATCCTTTTCACTTCTTACACATAATTAAATATTAATTATTTAATTATGGAAGCTTCTAAATTCATTGTCACATATAATTAAATAAATTTATTTATTTATTTAGCAATTATCCTCAACTTTCAACCAATTTTCATAAATGAAAAGATAAATGCCATGTTTGTCTCCATTTTTGAATGAGGATAGTTTTGTGGGTTGAAAACATTCTTCCACTTTCCTCTCAACCTTCCACCTTTCTCTCAACTTCTTAATCTCTCACCATTCATCTTGACAAGTTTTAAACTCAACAGTTGATCTCCACCAACTAGATTCTTGCCTTCGAAAATCTATAAATACAGTCTTTTCATAAGTATATTTCATCCTAGATTTCATGCGTAGTTACTATAGTTGCATTCGAATCGGAATTTTAGCAAATCTCATATCATAGCATCATAGAATTTCATGTTCATATCTTCAATCATATAGCAATACACATGCATTTTTCAATCAATCTCATTCTCTTGAGTGGTCATTCTACTAAGCTGCTGCTTAAACCAACTGAGAGCAAATAATTTATGTAGAAACACTGAACATAGAGGATAATGGAATGACTGAAGAAGAATCTGCATTATTTAGTTTTTTTTACTTTATTAGATTCTTCAATATAATGTTTCATTGGTGTGTTAGTTTACTTTCTAATTAGTTCATGTATTCTAACAACACAGGCACCGTCTCAGATTATGTCATAAGCCAACTTCAAAAGAAGAGTTCTTGCAGTAGTTTGTCCAAAACACAGAGCCTGAGCACAGTTCCTGCAGCAATAGAGTTCCTACAACCGAAGACAGTGGACCTAGAGTCCCTCCTTCTAGTTAACTGAGTTACGTATATCATAATAAATATTTCTACTTTTATAGAAATCCATTTGTTCGCCCATCCATCCATTCACCGATATGTACCACCTTTCTCTCTCTTCCATCATTTCACTCCGCCTTGCCCCATTCCATCTCAATTAAATTCTCAATTATAGCTCGGCAAAGCAAGTGGTATTTTCTCCTTGCTCGATGGAATGATTTCTCCACCATCATATTTGCCTACACTTAGGTACGTGCACATTAATTGCATTCTTAGTTATCCTTTCGAGCATTTAATTTAATCATTGTACAATAAGATGGATGTTCACAAAATAATCTGTAATTCCCCCGTCAAATCAATCTTTCTGTTTCGCATGTGAGGACACATGTCCAAATTTAGGTTGGGGGGAGGGGTAAGCAAGATATAGAAATTTTTCCACATGTCGATATATGATTGTTTGTGTCAACAAATATTTCTGAGTTGATTCAAAATTTAAAATGAATGATGGCTCGCATGTGTGATGTGACACTAAACTATCGCCGCCACTCCCTCTCATTATTATTTCTTTTATTTCCATTTCTGCTCTTCTTAACTTTGCCATGATTCTGTAATGCAAATGCTAAGTTACTAAAAATAGGGTATAAAGGAAATTCAGTTGACGGATTCACCCAACAAGGCAGACAAGAGAAATTTGAAAAATTATAGAGGTAATTTTGCAGGGTGACAAGTTGAGCAGAGACAATGGGAGGCAGACTCATTCAGAATGAGCCCTCAGGTCATGATGCCTTGTTATAAGAAGCAACATGCTTGGCCAAATTTCAGAATTGCGGATGGATAGACTATTTTCTGATGCTGGATGGTTTCAATGAGGGCATTGCATTGGAGTTCACTAGGACATTCTTAGATGGAAAGGCCATGGTGAAAGGACTGGAGTTCATAGCAATCGAGGAATGAATTATTGAAGTTTCAGGATTACTAGCTAATGGTCAACCATACCCTTTTTCTAAGGATGCCAGGACAGCCAGAGCCATATTTACAATGCATGGGGACCCTCTGCTCACAATTGAAAAATAAGGTGCTAAGAGTCTCTCTCCACCTAAGCCATGGAAGCAGGATGTTGTGCATATCATCAAGTACATTACTTTCGAAGGTCGGTTATCGAACCTACACTTAGTACATTTCAAATTGTTGAGTCATATGCGACATAGGAGGAAGATGAACATGCCTAATGTACTATACAACCATCTCTCTATTATGGCAGAAGAAATAAAAAAAGGTAGAGAAAACTCTGTATCCCACAACTGTTTCATTAAATTGTTGGTTGTAAGATATTTGCATGATACAAACCCTAGAATGGATTGGGTAGTCTAAACCTGAACCCGCTCAACCTAGGGTTTCATCTCAGTCATGAAGGTCTAGAAAAATTTTGAGCATAGCCGAAGGCACTGCTAGTTCCTCGACCTCTAGTGCTGGTATGGATTACCCAATTGAAGAAAATGCCATAAATATCAGTTCCTCTGCCCATGGGAATGAAAGAGAAAATTCATCATCGGGTTCTAATGATGATGATGTCCCAATACAAAATATGATAAGCACAACAAAAAACATAGAGGTAAAAGAAAGGAGAAGAAAAATGCAATATGCACAAGAAAAAGTGCCAAGCCCTAAGAAAAGGAAGGCTACAACTATTCATCTTGCAACCAAAGAGAAATGAAAATCCCCTCTCAAGAAATCGAAGCCAGTTGACCCTAAGCTTGGTGGGACATCAAGTGAAAATACAGATGCTCCAATGGAGTAGGAGAAGGGACAAGAAATAGATGCGTTCGAAGAGGCAGCAAAAATGACCCTGGCGAATCTTGCTACCATCATGGGAGAAGTTGAAAATCAAGAAAATGAGGAAATAGAGGACTTCTTGCAGCAAGACCAATAGTGGGACTTCTTATAGCAAAGTCAGGAAATAGATCAAGAGCCCTTGCAGCCACCATCAAAAGAGGAACAAGAGGTCCTATAGTAGAACAAGGAAAGAGGAATCATATCTCAACAGCCTGAATCAGTAAGACCTCCTGAATCTATGCAGATAGTCCTCTATGGGAAGCAACCATCTACAAAAATTCTGGTAGGAATCCACAACCCTCATAATTTTTCATTTCATATAGCTATTTTGAATTTATGGAAAGAAATACAAAGAAGAGAGGAGGATTGTAAATAAGAAAAGAAAATATTGAAAAAGGAAATTTAGATGAGGGATGAGATGATCGAAGAAAAGGAGGATATTTTTTTTCTAAAGGAAAGGATAATGGCATTTCAACTTTGGTGCAACAAATTTTGGAGTGTAGAACCCCTCCAAGGGTTTATGCCCTGCACTTAAAGGAGAAATACCTTTCCTTCATAATGTTAAGAATCATCTCAGGCCTAAACCCCTCCATTGAAACCCTTGCTGAATTTTTCAATGCCTACAGAATTGTTTTCCCTGAAGTGAAAAATTTGTTGTGTGAATTCTATCTGCATAATTTTGTTGTCCCAAAAGATAAAGATTGGAACCCACTGCCTTATGTTGGATACATACAACTGAGAGAATTTATGTCCTGGGTGCAAAATGAGATTAGTTGGGGTGATCAATACAATGCTAACAAGAAGAAAGAATCTAGTATCCCCCTAGCCATCAGGGTTGAATCTAAGAGCCCCAAAGACATTCATACAGATTGGAATAGATTGCTCTTTAGGCCAACCTCTAGTGATAAAATTATTCCTTGGATTGAGGCTATGTGTAGTGAATATGAAGTGAAATTTGTTGTAAAAGAGGATGTTATGCGAGGGAACTTGTTGATCAATGAGCTAAATAAGGCTGAGCCACAATCTATGCACAATTATGCTACTGCACTAAAGAGAATTGACAAATATATTGAGTTTGGAAGGACCAAAGGACGTGAATGGCTTCCCCTGACTTTCCAGCTGCCCATCCTCCTATGGCCTGTGCCTAACTTTTGATTATACAATTAGCAGTTGCAAACTTCAGGGCCTTGACAAAGCAAAAGCATAACTCTTCCCCTGCTGGAGGACCAAAAAATTGTTAGGTTGGGGGGAGTGATGAGCCTATAATTTAGAATAATTAGAGGGACATAATCTCTTTCTATTTCCTATATTACCATAAGACTTTGATATTATATGCTAAAATTTTCATATAATTCTCTTAAGACATATGACATCTAGACTAATTTCACCTTTGTCAGTTTTAATGATATATATACCCATTATGTGGACTATCTATATTTATCTTGCATGTGATTGATGAATGTTCTTAAGATAATTATGATTATGTGATTATTATGTGTACTAACACTATTCTACAGACATGATTGATACACCAAGTTGAGAAATGCAGCCGCCAACCAACCAGGTTGAGGAAACATGTGAAGGTCAAACTTGGGATGCTAGTAGAAGATTCCACATCAGCCGCATGTAAACACTCTACACCAATCTTCAATGACATTGAGCATTGATGGCGTTACTTCAGTGGTTGAGTCCACGTTTGGGCTTGCATGTCCAACAAATTCCCTTGCATGTGTAATTGTCACTTCCACTTTCTCTCACTTTCCCTAAATGGAATCCTCTCAGTTAGTTGGAGTTGATGGCCCTGTTTTAGTTGATAAATAAGGCTTGACCTCTTTTTTGGGAGAGCTAGCGAATGTTGAGTTGATCACCATATTCTTATACAAGTTGATTACCAACCATATTTCTGTAATTGCATTTTTTGATAAATAATATGAGATTTTGGGTTGAGTATCCAAGCCTTACATTAGTTTAGATGATACTCATCCAAGGGGGCCCACTTGGTGATTAATCTATGTTTTAGTTTAGATAGATTAGTGTTAGCCTCTGTTAGAGTACTTAGTCAAAATCCTGGCTTTAACTATTCTTGCAGCTACTAGAGCTTTATTTTGTGACTATTCCTGCACCCAAGGCTAGAAGCGTAATTTTCCATTGAATGCTTAGTCTTTCCTTCATGTTATGCATAATCAGTTTACATTTTCTTGGGTAATGTTCACCATTTGCTTTGTTTCCTTTCCTGCAAGTTACATTCAGTTTTAAATCTTTTTTAGATTGAGAGCGAAGATGACCACTCTAGAATTCCTAGTGCACATATTGTGTTGACCGATTTCAAGTTCACATCCCTGGGTTGATAATTTAAATGTACCTTCATGGTGATTAGATGTCTATTTAGGTCAGATGTCCAATATCTGAATTATGGCAGTAAGAGCTAAGTTATTGAGATCATTATAGGAGGCTGACACGTCCTTAGTAACCATAAAGGTTACATCCTTCTTACATACTTTTCAACAACACTCCAAATAATCCTTTCTCTTTCGTGCATATTATCTTGAAAGGTCTTAAAGAAATCCCATAGCATGATATCCAGATTTTCTATGCTTTTAAACCTTCTTAACTAATCCCTAATCTAAATTGCAATAAGAATATTATCCAACCATACAACATTCTTTGCACTAGACAATTATCTAAGAAAGTAAACCAAAAAACATATGATAAGGGTACCATACCAGAATGGGTATCGAGACACTTATCTTTTGAAGACTCTCCATCAGCTGTTTTCTGAGGAGATCACATAGATCTATGTTGAAACCTTCTTTCACCATCCAGTGAGTAGTATGAATAGTAATTGTTGACATCGAGTTCTTTATTGGTGTAGTATATCTTGTAGCCAATCATCATAGATGCATATTTAATTTCCTGATCATCTATATCCTTCACTCTGAGGGAACACTTATTGAATTTCACTTTGATGAGCTTCATAACCATCTCAATCTTCACAACATTCATAGGCGGAATGGGTCCTTCGAAACATAAACCAAAAACTTCTTTAATATCTTTCTTATTGATTAAATGTGGAATATACAACCACATAAAATTATCGTGGATGTAGCTTAGTGCATACTTAATCCATGCATTCTTATAATAGAAGTTCAAAAAAAATTTCCATATTCTTCTTTGTCAAACTTTCAAATTCTAGTTTTACCTCAAAGTTATCTTTGGTGAGCTCATTAACCCAAAATTCTCCCAACTTCGAGTGATAATACTCTTCCATTTTCACATGAATGTACATTCACACACCCTCAGTATACATTACACCATATGGAACTTTCAAAAACATGCCCTTTGAATCCATTTCCATGAATTTGAACCACTTCTAAAACTAGGGTTTTAATGGGAAATGATAAATACCTTCGAGTTATTTTTGGGTAGAGTTTTGCACAACAAATTCAAGTCTCTTTGAATCACCTCTACTCTACTTCTTCACTCTTCAAGTGCTTGATTGTAAATGAGTATTTCATATGAAAAAACACATATATAACCCTTTTCAGAAGACCTAAAGTGTATTGATTATAGTGATTGATGAAAGGTCAAAAAAGCTGGTAAACCCTAACTATTTAGTCACAATCACCTTCAATCAGTCCACAAATATTTGCAACAAGAAGTTTCTAAAATGTATAAAAATAGGTGCTAGGGGTTCAAACACATAGGGTATTATACTAAATTTGGAATATTTCACCAAACTTAATATAAATGGAAAGGGAAAAATGGAGTGAATGAACGTACCTATTCTTCTATTTCATTTAGGAAATGAGATTCCTCAAGTCAAAATCCACGTTTAACCCTTAAGTGGGTGAACTCTTCGAGGAATCTTGAAATTTCCCTTTTTGTGTTAGGACAAGGGTCCTAATTAAACAACACTTTGGGGAGAAATATTAAAAATAACAAATCAGCTCCAAAATGAAACCTATCACTTGGATTTAGTAGATTATGCATAAAACTGAAGGAACATACAAAGTTTCTGGTAGATTTGGAAGGGGTAAATTTTGTGCACCTCTCACGAAATGGTGTTTTCAGAAGTTTTCTAAGGAATCATTTTCCCTATGGCGAATGGGTACTATGTAGGGATTTTCAAAAATGGTTTCTATGTCCTCTACTCCTATGTCTGTACTTCCAAATTCTCGATTTTCATAGTTGAATAGTCAAAAATAAATCTAGGATCTGAATTTCTATGACATGACAAAAAAGGCAACAACTTTGACAACTTTGCAATTTTACACTTTTGAGATCTTCAAATTTTCTTCATCCTGCAAATCTACAACACACAAAGAGAAAAGATTTTTTTTTTTTTGGTGAATGGGGGTTTTCCTTATTCAAACCTCGTTTTGGTAATCAAACCTTGAAATGAAATGAAATAGCATGAAAGAAATTCTCAATGAACAACTCAATATCACAATTCACCAAACCCTTGGATGAAACTTGGAATGTAGCCCTGCAAATTGCATGAAATATCTTCAATGGATGTGGATCTTGATGTTGAATCTTGACTTGAAATAAAGCTTTGAATGCTTGAATGGATCATGAAACCTACATCAACATTTTAGCTCCAAAAACATGCATGATGCAAGAAGAATTTGATATGACAATTGGATCTTGATTGTTGCAATAATTCTTCACTAAATCTTCTCTTGATCTTATTGTAAGAGAGGGGGACCAACCACTACAAGGCCCCAAGTCAGAAAAGGCCAAGAGAGGAAAGGATGCCCTAACTTACCTCAATTGAAAGGAATATTAGGATAGGGGGGATGAGAATGATGAGGACTAAGTGTCCTTTGATCACTCTATAGCCCCGAGAGTTCAAGGGAGACTAGGTGAGTCACTTTTTAAGGTCAAATCTATGTCTTAGGTAGTTCTCTGTCAGAGGATAGAAGCATGGTTCTTGGACAATAGCACGACACGCTAGTGTCTCACAAGCGCGTTGGAATCCATATGGCCTAAAAACTAGGGAGATGAGGTTAGACCCTTAAGAAAGGACTGCTAGCCTAGTTTAGAGGTTTCTTGAACAACAGAACGAGATTAAGAAGAATGAAACATAAATAGGAATGTGATAAATGAAATGTATTACCACAAGGGTGATGAAGATAATCTCGTACAACAATCCTCTCACCAGCTTTCTTTGAGATCTCTCCACCTACACATAGAAAAAGGGGAAATGTTGGGGCTATTTAGGGGCCTTCCTCAATTAGACCCCCGTTTTGGTGTTTCCACCTCCACAGACAACCAAGTTTGCAATGATAGAAATAATGATAAAGAAGGGAATACAAGATACTTAAACAAAAGACACTACAAAACAATACATGCTTACTCAACCAAAGATGATAGAGAAGATAAGAGGAGCTTACCACCTATGTCCAAAGCACTCAAGGCTTGTGGAGGAGAAAATGAGAGGAACTCAAGCATCTACTAGAGTGGTTTTTGTCCTCCACTCACACTATCAGAGTGATGGAGTGGTAGATTGTTGCAATGAGTGTGAAGTGCTCCTACAAAGCTTGAAATGAGTGGATGGATGAAGTGGAGAGAATGCGAAGAGATGAACTCAATATCTTGCAAAACTTATTCCAAACTTATACTAAAGAGAACTATGGATGAATGGATGAAGAATATGAATGAAAGGATGAAAAATAGCCATATTCAGGTCGACCAGCCAAAGAGGGGCATTACACTTTGAGTCCCAATAGGAAGTGTAATGTTTCTACAATATCCAGCCACAGGAATCTGCTAGGGATGTAAGCATGTCGTGTAGATGTCTATGTGTCATGCGGGAATCCTTGATAGAAATTCCCCCACCGACACATAAAATATGCGCCAAGTATAATGTGAGTAGCGGGCTTAATTGGAATAAAGCCTTTGCCTTAGGTTTTCTAAAGTGCAAGGGGGTAAAAGGGAATTTGTGTTAGGGGTAAAAATTCATGCTTATACATTTTTCCCCAACTTTACTGAGCATGAGTACTGATGAGTTCTTTGGTAAAGTAGAGTAGTAAGGAAATTAAAAAGTAAGAGATGTATACCTAAACTGACGAGGAAGCAGAGTGCGGCCTTGTGAAATTGGAAGTATAGGGAAAGACTATGTAGTTCCATGGAACTACAAAGATAAAAAACAAATGTACCTTATAGGCTCACAGTCCTACAAGGGGGTATCCTCCAAGAACTCTCACATGAAGGAAACCAGGAAGAGTACCATACAGACTCGTAGACCTACAAGGAAGGTATCCCCCAAGAACTATCACATGAGGGAGACCGATTAAACGTGACTCTGTAGAGTCAGAGAGGGTGACATGTTTACCTATAGATAGAATATGTTAGGAAGCAGTTGTGCAAGCCAATGAATGGATAGTCACATAGACCATCGCTAAGTTGTAAGACTTTCAAAGGGGTCCCTCAAGAACCCTTCAAAAGGAAGGACGTTCCACTCAAGGGATGCAATTTTTGAAAAGTGAAGTCTAGTCGGGTTTCCCCCAAGCTAGACATAAATATGCAAAGTAGGTCTAGTCGGGTTGCCCCTAAACTAGACACAAAGAAGTAGAACCGGTCTAGTTGAGTTGCCCTCGAGCTAGACACAAGGATGTGAAACCGGTCTAGTCGGGTTGCCCTGAGGCTAGACACCATAGAATTTTGATGAAATATTTTGAAGGGGTCCCTTGGGAACCCAATCTTAAAATGAGGAGTCCACTCAAGGTACATGCTATCTAAAAGCTACGTTCTTCTTTCTCAAATTGATTCATCATCAAGGAATCCTTTTTGAAAGATGTTCACTTCATCAAGGAATTTGAAAGGAAGGAGATGTGCCCATGTGAGGGGAAGACTAAGACCATTCCTACTTTAGAGAAGGGTTTCCAAGTCCTTTATTTACAAACCCATGATGAACGAAAAATGTTCCGTTAGGGTTTCAAGTCGAGAATGTGATTCTAGAAAAGAAGTGTGTGAAGTATCTTCAAGAAAATATTTGTTTGGAAATAAAAGCATTTTATAAGGATCATGTAATGCAGAAGTAACATTGTCACACATGAAAGGGACAACTCAAGAAAATAGGAGAGAAAGATGAAGGGAAAAGTAAGAGAAAATATATCACACACAAAGTGCATAGGGGGGTCTAGTTTTGTGAGGTCATATCTGCCTTTATTTATATATGTAATAGGTAATCATGGTGCAAGGACAAGATCATCAATTGCTAATCAAACCAGGAAGAATGCACGACATACAAAGTAAAAAAAAAAAATGGAAGGGAAGCCTAAATTCCCTAGCATTTTAAATCGTTCCTAATTTACCGAAAGTCAATCACAAACATGGAAGAATAGAGATATGTATAGAAGAAGGTTTACAACAAAAAAATCATGCCTGTATCCAAGCACCAAAAGGGGTGGTGAGGGTCATCTAGGCATGTATATCATGATTATGGGGGAACACATCACAACACACACACACATCTAATCTAAATATCAAGAAGAGGACCTCCCCCTAAAACTGGTTGACCAAGAGGTCATCAACTTCCAACTCTAGATCATCATAGGGGGAAGGATGATGAGCTTGCAATAGTGTAGTATCAAGGGGAGGAGCTTTCGATCCTCCCACAACAAGGGCTAAGGCAGAGGGACTAGTGAGATCTCCATCACTCAACTTTTGTGCATCTAATGTCAACGACCTCACGAAGATTGTTGACAAGGTCAGAACTTCATCCAATGAGTTAAACATACACTTAACGGGAGTATCATTTTTCACCTCGATGGACAAAGGAGTTCATAGCTGAGGTTTGCCGCTAGGCTCACCGAGAGAATCGAGAGTGGTGACAAACTCAAGGGAGGCCAGGACTAGTTTCATCACTAGGAAAGAATAATTCAACTCAGGGACATCCTTTGGAGAAGGTAGGATCTTCTTATGTCCTCCCTTGCTAGAGGGACCATGCTCTACCTTCTTCTTCATCGAAGGAGGTGAACTCCCCACAAACAAAGCAAGGAGGATAGAAGGAGAAGAGGAAAGAACCACAAAAGATATAATCAAAGTATTAACCATATCCATGGGCTTTGGGAAGGGTGAGATATCTGGAACAGAGGTTAGCAGGGGTGGCTCTATCGAAGGAGCGATAAATATCTACACTTTTCCAGGCGCATGTACGCTCACAGTAGGAGCCAGAAGAGATTCAAAACTAGTTAGATCAGAGGCATAGGAGGGGAAAGAGGAGGACACAGTAGGAGGTGTCATCTTCTCCTCCTCCTTATATGAGGAGGCTTTCTCAAATAGGAGAGCCTTTCACCGATGCTTACGCTCGCACATAAGGTAGTTTCTACGGCTTTTCGAACCAGGAGCTAGAGCTAGCAAAGGGATGGAAGGATTTTGTTCAACAATGGGATTATCTTCGAAAATAGTTTCCAATGGAAGGATAGACTCTTGAATGGGAGAAGAAGGGGTAGGTTTAGAAATGGTGGGAGGAATCAATTCTACCACCTTAGAGGTGGATCTTTTTCTATTTGAGGGAACAAGAAGAGGTCGAGGGAAAAATTCTCTCTGCAAGCCTTTCTTTCTGCCATAAAAATAGTACCAGGGTCTTGGGGACCCATTAGGGAGATTCAATATCCTAATCTTTGGATTTTTCCAAGGAGGCATCATCAGACTCAATAGGTAGAACCCGAGCTTGTTCATCCAATACTCTTCCCAAGAGAGGGGAGTAGACGAGTTAGCTCGAGAGGGAGCAAGCTTCTCCTTTCCCTTTCGAGAGGAGGAGGCAGCTAGCTGGTCAACTACAGTAAGTGTCAACTTCGCTTGTCCCTTACCTCTAATCTTATACTTCAAATAGTTCTTGTAAAGTAGGTTCGTTCCTATGGGAGTGGACCGACGAGTGTGGGCCAAAAGTGATCCAAGGAGTATCCCCCACGAGATACCACAGGCTAATATCTAGTATCATGCACCACATGCATGACACTCTCATGGGAACTTAAGGAATTTATGGATTGTGGAGGTGATCACATTTATGGAAGCTAGCCAAGGTATGCCTAGCTTCACTTTAAACAATTTTTTCTTGAGAATAACATCAAAAATTGCATCTACATTCCTAGGTCCAACCAGGATGGACAGTGTTATCAACCTATAAGTTTTAAGAGAAAGTACATCATGCGTACGGATGATGGATTTTTTTTTTTCATATTCCTCCCTTTGTAATGAATTTAAGAGTAATGTCTCCTCTGTGATGACATTCACTCTACTCACGGGGTCGACTAAGACTCTTGTCACAATGTTACCATTGAGGTGAGCAAAGTAGAGAAGGCTTACCATTTGTTGGCAGATCTTGTGAAGTAAACGTTACATCTGGTGAATCGATCGCAAGGAGAGGAGAGGGAGTAATGGTAACCATGTTAACATATTCCTTAGGGAAAGAAACAAAATCAGAGGGATCGATAATCATGTTAGCAAAATGTGTCAAAAATGGGTCTATGTATATCTGCAAGTCACTGTTAGCTTTCACCACTAATTTGTTCAAGTTTTGATTGCTTCCATCAAGATGGATAGTACCGTCCTCGATTTGATCTTGTATCTCATGACACAGGTGCATGCAGTGTTTGGTATCATGTTTGTTAACTCAATGGTATTGGCAATATGTATTTTCTTCATACCAGGTAGGGTATGGTTTTCTAACTGGTTTAGGGGGTGGTAGGGTAAGGATCTTATCTTTCACCAACTTCTACAAGATGGAAGAATAAGATTTTGATAGCTTCGTAAAATTTTGGTCGCATCTAAGGCCATTGTTATCCACAATGGCTACTACAATCACAACATCTTTACCTCTTTCATAGATCGATACAATATCTCTTCCTTCAGAATGGGAGCATGAGGGAGGACCCCCAAATTGAACTACTGTCTACTAGTATTCTCATAAAGTTGCACAGAAGTGTGTGAAAGAAGGATACTTCATGAGGGAAAACTTATCTTTCCAAGGCCTTTGTAAGTTCCCTATGAAGACCTTTTGTACATTAGATTCGGGTAACAGATACGAGATCTGTGAGAAGAGTGGTTGGTACCATGCTATAAAGTCTATAATCTTCTCATTTTCCCCTTGTTTGCACTGAAAAGGGTCTAAGAAGGTCATCTTTGGTTTTATATTGGCTTGGAACTATTGCAAGAGCTATTTCACAAGCTGATTGAACGTGAAGATTGAATTATCCGAAAAAAAATAGTAACAATCCAATGTTGTATCTTTGAGGGATCGGGGAAATAGTTTTGCCATCAATGCATCATAATGGAAAAAGTCTATGCATAAGGTATTAAAGGCGGACACATGTGTATGTGGGTCCCCTTTACCACCGTATCTCTTGAATTTGGGAATCTTCATCCCTTGCGGGAAAGGAGTGTTTAAAATTGAAATTGACAACAGGTTGTGTCAGAAGAAGGGCTGGAAAATAGGCTAGGTTGAGGCCTGGGAAAGGTTCACCATTTGGTTTTGCATCTTCCCCATATTTTGAATAAGGATATTCAGAATAGGGTCATTAGAAGGCATAGGGCCACTGGAACCACCACCAGAGCCTCCACCTAGACCGTCTTCATGACCACCGTCAAAACCGTCACCGATTCTGCCACCACTAGTGTGACTTCCGCCAGAGCCACCGCCACTTTTGAAGTCACCACCATGACTTTCATCAGAACCGCCTCCGCCAAAGCCACCCCCACTTCTGAAGTTTCCACTACCAAAGCCCCCACCTATCATCCCACCAAATCCTCCACCACTGGAGCTGACGGAAGGGGTGAAGTGGAAACCCAAAGGGTTCCTATTTACTTTGATAGTTTCAAAATTCTCAGAAGCAGTGGATACACTGACCGAAGCAACCGCATCAACCATATATACGGATGTAGGAGGCATCAACATCTCTATTTGTCTCTCACATTCCTCGAAGGGACCACTTCATATCATGCGACTATGGATCGAATGGGCACATGCTTTAGCAAGACCAACGAGACTAGCTAAGAGCTCTACACCCATCTATTCCTTTTTCCACCATGTATCTTATTTCACTGATCAATTTAGCAGCCCTAACCATCTTCGGGTTTCCTTCCAAGTGATTTTCTAATGCCCCTAACCCTTTTACCAAGGCTAACGACATATTTATAATGGATATGGATGGCCTCATGCTCATCTATGGATGAGGGGGTCAATTATGTAGGATGGGTAGGGATGCTATCAGTTTTGTCAAGAAACCTAGATTCACCTCATGATATGTTCTCCTATGCGGATAGCCCCACCACAGAACCAGAGAAAAGGTTAGTAGTGAAACTAGAGGAGACCTTCATCTTTTCCATCGGAAGGTGTCACAAACTTCTTTTGACAATATACCCTAAGGTTATAGATTGGGTTGTGAAGCTCATAAACTTTCACAACATACAAGGGTACAACAACCAAGAGGTATAAGAGAAAAAGTTCAAAACACCGACAAATGGGTAGACATTGGTTCACGTCGGGTTCACCAAAAATTAAAGAGAGGGGAACCAACCATTGCAAGGCCCCAGATCATGAAAGGCCAAGAGCGAAAAGGTTGCTCTAACTTACCTCAATTGCAAGGAATATTAGGATAGGGGGATAGGGGGGATGAGAATGATGAGGACTAAGTGTCCTTCGATCATTCTGCAGTCCCGAGAGTTCAAGGGAGACTAGGTGAGTCACCTTTTTAAGGTCAACTATACGTCTTAGTTAGCTCTATGTCAGAGGAAAAAAGCATTGTTTTGGGACAACACTACAACATGCTGGCATCTCATAGGTGCACTGGAGTTCATACAGTTAGAAAATGAGAGAGACAAGGTTAAATCCTCAAGAAAGGATTGCTAGCCTAGTTTAAAGGTTTCTTTAACAATAGAACGAGATTAAGAAGAATGAAACATAAATACGAATGTGATAAAATAATTATATTACCACAAGGGTGATGAAGATAATCTTGTACAACAATCCTCTCACCAAATTGCTTCAAGATCTCTCCACCTACATAGAAAAGGGGAAATGCTGGGGCTGTTTAGGGACCTACCTCAGTTAGACCCCCATTTTGGTGTTTTCCCCTTCCACAAATAGCCAAGTTTGCAATGATATAAATAATGATAAAGAAGTGAATACAAGATACGTAAACAAAATACACTACAAAAAAATATGTGCTTACTCAACCAAAGATGATAGAGAAGATAAGAGGAGCTTACCACCTCCATCCAAAGCGCTCAAGGCTTGTGGAGGAGAAAATGAGAGGAACTCAAGCCTCTACTAGAATGGTGTTTTTCCTATGCTCAGAATATTAGAGTGATGGAGTGGTAGATTGCTTCAATGGAGTGTGAAGTGATGCTACAAATCTTGAAATGAGTGGATGGATGAAGTGGAGAGAATGCAAAGAGATGAACTCAAGATCTTGAAAAAATTCTTCCAAACTTTTGTTGAAGAGAACTATGGATGAATGGATGAAGAATATGAAGGAAAGGATGAAAAACAACCATATTCAGGTTGGCCAACTGAAGAGGGGCATTACACTTTGACTCCCAATAGGAAGTGTAATTTTTTTGCAATCTCCAGCCACAGGAATCTGTCAAGGACCTAAGGGTGTCATACAAACATTTGTGCACCGCACGGGCATCCCTAACAGAAATTCCCCCACTGACACACAAAATAGGTGCCAAGTGGAATGTGAGTAATGGGCTTAAGTGGAATTAAGCCTCTGCCTTAGGTTTTCTAAAGTGCAAGAGGGTAAAAGGGAATTTGTGTTAGGGGTGTAAATTCACTCTTATACACTTATAAACTTTATCATAAGATTGCTAGGTTGAAAATCTTAGATTTCTTGAAAACTCTTAGATAAAACTTAATGAAATGACCTCATATTTATAGGTATGTAACATTAATTTCCCAAAATTAAAATAACACAAGCCAACATCTTAATATATATTTGAAAATGTTAAAATACCACCAAAAACATAATTTAAATATAGGCCCTAGGCCACTCACCTAAGACACATTTCTCAATGAGAAGTTTTATGTTTAGCCATTAATGAATGTCATATTTCCTCTTCAGAAAATGCAATTAATTAGGCTTATATTTGAATTAAAAAGGGGCCAATTAAGGAAAATTAAGCTCTATTAATTAAGGAGGTCCCAAATAAATGTGAAAGTGTAAAGGGGTACACTCTACAACACCAAAAATGAGGCACAATGAAGACCATTTTAATTAATAGGGCCCTAAACTTAAAGTGAATATGTAAAATACATATTACAACACTAAATCAAGGCATAATTAAGTTAATTTTAATATTAATTCCAAATTAGGTGTGAAAATGTAAAGGGATACATTTTTCTACACTATATTTAGCCCTTACTTTAGTGAGAGGATGAGCACCAGCGAAAACTCACACTAAAGTAGACATTCAAGACATATGTATGCAACAATGTCAAAGATGCTCAATCATACAACATCAAAGACTAAAAGAAAAGGTGAGAACAAAGAAGGCAGATCAAACCTCAACTTTCCAATGCGATGTGGAACACGTCTTAGCTATTTATCCAAAGAATTTTCACAAGCAAAACTTGATGTCCACTATGCAAAAATAATGCATGCTCACTCTGAGCTAATGGAACCTTGGGCTATCCCCTAGGTGAGCCCCCAAGAAGTGGTTTAGTGAGAAATTCATGCTAGGTCTACAAGATCTCACTGTACTAACCATACCAAAGCTATCCCATTGATAACTCCAATATGGTGCCAAAAAATCTTTGTGCTTCATAAGGCCTAACAAGCTATTTTATGCTAAGCACCTATGAGAAAGGCAAGGAAAGGAAAGGCTCCAATGGAAATTAAATCATGTTATGATTGGTGGCATTGAAAGGGGTTCCATCTTCACAAGGTTAGAAAGATGTATTATGCTAAACACTTATGAAAAAAAATGCAAGTAAAGGTTTTTTCAAAGGGATCTTACTTAGTTCGTGTAAGGTCTCTTCTTAGGGAACATCGTGCCTAATGTATCCAAGAGAGGACAAATCCACAGTAAAATATTTTCAATCTTTGGGAACGTAATGTGTAGCATCGCCACTAAGAGGAAAGTCATAAGATAAGAAATATCACACTCTCGAAGGACATCAAACCCAATGACACCACCAAGAAAAGGACACAACACAAGAAGAAAGAAAATCACACAATGAAACATGAGGAATGATAATGCCAATGTATGCCCCCACTTTAAAGAAATTTCTAACACCATTGTTGTGAAAAATTTACTTTAAAAGTTGCCAATATTCAATGTTAAAAAATAAAGAATACATGAGAGCTTATTTGGAAAGCCCTATGTCAAGTTATATCTTCCCAAATGAAGCTACATCATGAAAAAGAGAGGATGGGGTTTCCCCTAAAATGAAATTCGGAAACACATAAGGGATTTATGGATTCGGGGTAAGTATATCTTTGCTATAATGTTGTTATAGAGCTCAGAAACATCATCACTCCCCAAATACTTGTAGAACAAGAAGAATGACACATAGAGAGTGAAAACAAAGAAAAACGATTTTGGTTCAACATGGAAGAGACCTAAATGCCTTGATGCCTTGTGTCATTCCCAAAAGGAAAACACAAGACAAATGAAAAGAAAATGTTTACAACATATAGAAGAATGTAGATACAAATAGAGGAATGCACATGAAGAGAGATACATAAAATAGAAAAATACAGGGGAGATCACATTACCCACATGCAATCACACAAAGAACATGAAAATTAAAAAAAGAAACAGACTGGTAAAGCACATAGGAGTCAACCTATGGTAGTTTGTCTACATCCCAATCTTGATTAGCATATATGGTAGGCGAACAACTAGCCAAAGGGACAACATCAAGTTCCAAACTAGGACAAGGCTATCTAGCCCTTTGCCCCCCCAAGGGAAAAAGGTGAGACCAAAATGGATAATGATATGTTGCTCCTTGCAAAAAGAAAGTATGATTGCATAAAACCAAATTTATGCCCTAGATTCTAACCACCCTAGGCTCTACCTACCATCCTATATTCCTTATGGTCACTAGAAAATCTTGGATGGTTAGGAGCCTCTGGTGGTGGTGAAGCCTCCGTCGGTGGGGTCTTACTAGTTAGGCAAAGGATGGCTAGTCATCGATCAGTTCACTTGCTCCAACTAAAGATTGTTAGGATTGTGAAACAACCACAAAAGCACGATCCACTAGATCAAACAAAAAACAAGTACACCTTCCACACAAGAGATCTGCAAATAATATGTGCAATATTCTTCAACAAGAAAAAGCTACAACAAGAGGCTTTCATGAAGATATGAAATCTCCAGATAATATCTGAGAGATATTTACAATAAAGGTTGAGTGCTTATAAGAGAAAATCCATAAATGAGGAAGGAATCAGATCATGACAAGTGTCTACATCACATGAGATGAGACATATTGATCTAATATTAACTCAATTAATAAATCATAAAAGAACTCCTAAGTTTATCTTAAGTGTAAAGAATAAATTATACTAATAATCAATTAACGATTAATTAATTATTAGATAATGTATGATAATCTAACACCCCCCCTTAAGATGAACTTAGGGAGTAGCTAAAAACCTTAAAAAGAATGCATGATGGGTCCCGACAAATAAGGCCAAAAAGGTACCCATGTACAAACAAAAGATCTCTATAATGTGGAGAAATAGAAAAAACCTCACGGGAAAAACTCTACTCCAAAAAGAGATGAAAGCCAAGTGAAGGACAAAAGAAGCCTCCAAACAAGACAATGTTGTCCCAAAAAATAGGAACAAATGATGAACAAAGAGAACACCACTGAAGCATGAAGAAGCTGCAAACATTGTTGAAGAATGATTGTTGTAATGCCGAAACAATAACCTCCATTGAAACTGATGATGATCAGGATCAAGAAGACAAGAATTTGCATGAGTTCCCTCAATGACACTACTTGAATCAGATGGAAAACAAAGGCAAACATCACAAACTTGAAGATACATATGGCACAAGTACTAATAGTTTGAAGAATTGATCATGTGAAAAAAAGGAAGGTTGCCTCCAAAATAGGAATGCAAGAGTGCCCATATGGTAAGTGCTCCATCTCACTTAAATGCATGGGTAACCATCCACTACATCCACCTAGTACATAGGAACAAATATTGTATACATAACTCACTCCAATGCGAAACCAAGGAAGCATTAGCACCAATAGTAGAAACCCCCCCACATAATGTTGACAAGGGAGAGGTATGATAGGTACACTAAAATTGAATGCCTAATTGTAACACATGATAAAGAACGAAAAACATTTGAATGTGTAGACATGAAAGTACAAGTAGATATAAAGGGCATGAAAACAAAAGTCACACACACTTGAGAAAGTTATGAAGGCAAAACAAAGGCAAACATCAACCCCCATGACACTTTATATCACAGTGTGAGTACAATAAGGCACAAAGTGATTAAAAAATCCCATAATACAGGTGCAATACAAAGGCACTTTATCTTAGTGTCTTTACATAAGATAAATACATGCAATGTGAGCCAATAATGTCCAAAAAGTACTACACGTTGAAAACTACAATTCTCTGATAGAAAGAGAGGAAACTGGTAGTACCATGATGAAGTACACAAAAAAAATGCACTTTCAAAAAAAATGACACCCAAAAATATGTCTAGATGTAGAAGATATGGCTTGTTGAAGTCTCCAAAACAAGAAGTGAATAGCTACAACATTGAGAAAACTGAATTCTGGAAAAAAATAGAAGTCATAACTAGAAAATACCTGCACCACTGCGAAGAGTGTGAAATTTCACCCCATTTCAAAAAACATTGCACGCAAAAATACCATTGTATTGCCAATATATGGCCTCTAGAAGTTGAGGTGCAAAAATAAAAAGCCCAACGAAGAGGGGTTGAGTAGAGAAAAATAACTCCTTCGCCAAAGTTAGCCAAAATACCCCCAAATGTGGAGGTCTACCAATTTTAGAACTCTAAGAATAAAAATCTCTTCCAACATGATTACTTTATTACATAGATTTTGCAAAAAATACAAAAAAAGAATGACTATTTTTTTAAGTTAAAAAAGCCCAAAAAACTATTATAATTTTTGTAAAAAATAAAATAAAATAAATATTATTATTATTATTTTAAAGAAAGAAAATAGTAATAAAACTTCATATGCATCATAATAAAAAACTCATTTTAAAAAAATTAAAAAACAATTAAAAGGGGCAGTCGGTGGTACCCGCACCCAGTGCGGGGCCCAAGGGCTGCCACTGCCAATGGCAGTGGCGGTACCCATGGGTACCCCACGGCAGGAGGTAGGGCCCAAGGGTTGCCGCTCTACCATATGGTAGGTGGTGGTACCCTTGGGGTACCATCCCCTCCTTTTAAAATTTTTTAATATCAAAACCTGCGCTTCCCTGAAAAATGGGATTTTAACCCCCCTTTTTTTAAGAATTTTTTTTTAGGCAAGAAAAAAATATTAAATATTTCTTTACCTTGATATGCATGCTGGGAAGGCCGTACGACCTTCTTGGCATTTTTTTTTTGCATCAGATGCCAGCTTCACCAAATTTGACGATTTGACAAGTGTTCTTAAGGTTTTTGGGCTTTCTAAGCACGATGGTGATGTCCGTTTTGTGCCAAAATGCACCAAAAATACAACTACCCTCCAGATCTAGAAAAAGAGAAATTGTTTCAAAACCTTGTAGATCTGGCACCAGGAATCAAAATCAGGCAAAACAAAAGCCAAATTTGACTTTCTCGATAGCTGTAGATCCAAAGGTGAGGTCATTTTCATACCAAAATGCATAAAAAAATTTCCCACCTCCCAAATTTGCAGAAAGAGCAAAGGGGATTTAGATCTAAAGGCTACAACCCTTGTTGAAGAAAGAAAATCTCATAAATCGAGAAGGGGTTTGTTGAATCCATGCTTTGATACTATGTTAGGATTGTGAAACAATCACAAAACCATGAGCCACGAGATTAAACAACAAAAAAGTATACCTTCCACACAAGAGATCTACAAACAATATGTACAATATTCTTCAACAAGAAAAATCTATAGCAAGATACTTTCAAGAAGATATGAAATCTCTAGATAATATCCAAGAGATATTTACAATAAGGCTTGAGTGCTTATAAGAGAAAATCCCTAAATGAGAAAGGGATCAAATCATGACAAGTGTCTACATCACATGAGATGAGACATATTGATCTAATATTATCTCAATTAATAAAGCATAAAAGAATTGCTAAGTTTAGCTTAAGTGCAAAGAATAAATTAGACTAATAATCAATTAAAGACTAATTAATTATTAGCTAATATATGATAAATCTAACAAATATGGCTTAGAGATCGATCTTGGGTGAGCAAAGCCCTAGTGGTAGAGAGAATCTAGAGTGAAACTATAAGTCCAACTTCCCACATAAGCAATGGGTGGTTCTATGTGGGGGTATATGTTACGAGGAAGCACTTTCCTCCATAACGTGGTTGGTCCACCATAGGCCTACCAAGTTGACTCTTCAGGTAGACCACATAAATCGCTTACATGTAGTGTGCATGGTAGTGAATATACTATGATATTGTACAAATAATGTTATTGATTATAATGAGTAGACAAAGTATCAACTTGATGTATATCTAATGAGATATTCCCACATGCAGTATCTATCAGTTCAGGATGCACCAAAGTTAAAGTTGTTTTGGAAGAATCTTTTGTAAGAGTGTTGATGTTAAGTGAAGGCTTTTTTGATGCTTTTGTTTCTTTTGAAGGACAATAACTGAGACCGCTAGTTTTTTCTTGTGTATTAGGCTCTATAGGGATGCAAATACCTTGTTCTCTAGCACCACATCCTTTTCCACTATAACCAAGTTGTTTCAAAACTTCATAACCTCTTCCATAAATATTTTTTATTTCTTTTGGATTTGGTGGTTATTCGTAATCAACTTCATTAAATTTTGTTGTGTAATTTGTTTCTTCTCTTAAAGTGGTTGAATGGATTCTTTCGATGTTTCTTCTGAATTTTGACATTACCGCTTTTTCTTTTCCCTTTTCAGACTATTTTGTTGTGATCATGTATTTTCCCATGAATGTAGGTGTGAAATCCAAGGAACCCCAATCATCTTCCAATAGCTTTGTGACTACCTCAATATGCTTTTCTTTGTCTTTCTCTTGTATGGATTCCACTTGTGTAGTTGGTGTCAATGTTTTCAAAGGATTTTCCTTGTCTTTTTCAAGTTGTAAAACACTATAAAGCTCAGGATCAACTTTGATTGTATATAAAAAAAATTTGCAGACATACTTCATTATACGATGAAGCATTGAAGTCGTTGCTTACATTTCATGAATCCATGGTCTACCTAAAAGAAGGTTATATGAAATTTATTTTGGCATGACTTGGACAAGATTTTGTAACATGAACTTTCTAGCTATGATAGATAATGTGATCAAACCAAGTGGTTATTTCCCTACATTATCAAATCCATGGATAGATAAAGAGTTTGATTGTATTTGGCTTCTTTCTACTCCAATATTATCCAAAAGGTTTACTCTACACACGTTAAGGGTAGATCCATTTTCAACAAGGGTTATCTTTATTCCTTTACTATTAATAATGGCTAGGATCATGAAAGCTTCATATTGGTTTTGAACTTTCAAGGAGGGTAACTCACTTTGGTTAAAATAAATGTCTAGATTAACTGCATTCATTCCTTGAACTATGATTGACACATCATTTGGATTTGTATTAGGAGAAACCACAACTTGTTGTAAGTTTGTTTGAATCATACTATGATAACTAGGTGAGGTTTGAATAAGATCCCATAAGGATATCTTTGCAGGAATATTCTTTAGTTGTTCAAAAAGATCATACTACTTTCCACTATGTAAAGGAAATCAAAGAGCACTAGGCAAGATAGGTTGAGGAACTGGTAATGAAGTGGGAGTGATTTTTGATTGCCTATTGTTCCTTGTATTATATGTGTGAGCAATGGTATAACTCAGTTGCTACAAAATATTGTGTTGAGGTTGTCTTAGGATAAGCATAGGTTTGTTTTGAACTTGGTTTTGGTGTGAGGGTGGGTAGAGGGTGAGTTGAGGCTTAGGTGGTTTGATAATTAAAGGATTTTTAGGAGGTTGAAGAATTAGAGGACTTAAGGGAGTTCTAATGTTCATAACCTCAACAAACTTATCTGTATTTTCATGATCTCTTAGTGAAGGGGAGTCTAATGTCACTTTATCATCTTCGTCTAAGGAATCCACATTACTATTGTTTGAAAGACATGTGTCAATTTTGTCATTTTATTGCACCATGATATCTCCCCTAGTAGGAGAGTGTTTAAGAGAGCGACAAACTAGATGTTCATGACTTTCAATAGTTGGATCTTCTAAAATAACTTCATCACAAATAGGGAAGTCGTCAATGGTTGGATTGTCTTGCTTATCAATGATCGCATTCTCTTGTTTAACAATATTTTCCCAAGTAGGAGGGGTAGGAGAAGAGAAACAAATAGGATAGTCACAACTCTCATTGATTGGATCTTCTCACACCAAAATATCTTCTTCACAAATAGGAGAGATATTGGGAGAATACAAAATTTGATTGTCATGATTGTCCACTATTGTATTCTCATAAGTGGGAGAGATGAACTTTTTCTTGGCATGCTTAGAAAGGTAAGATACTAATATTGTGTGCCCAAAAATGAAAAGTACTTTTATCCATCTTATGCAATGCTTCAAGAATATAAACATTATGTACCCAAAAGTGAAAAGCACTTTTATCCAACTTACACAAAGTGTCAAGACTGTAAAAATGTAAATTCAAAAATGAAAAGTAATTTTATCCATCTTATGCAAAGCTTTGAGAATGTAAACATTGTGTATCCAAAAGTGAAAAGTACTTTTATCGGTATTATGCAAAGCTTCAAGAATGTAAACATTTTCAGTTCTGATGATTTTTTCTACTGAAATGATTTTGGAATGATTCAAAAATGACTACACTAAATAGATGTTTAGACATAGATGCATAAAACAAAAATTATTGAAACTTTTGAAATTGATATTGTAGGTTACCATCGGGCCTAGGAAGTGAAGAAAACCACAAAAAAACTCAGAAATTTGGTTTTTGTAGGCCTTGAAGGACTCATTTTCTCAGAAAGTGGGTCCTTATATAGTTTTTTTTTTAAAAGAAAAATAAAATTTCTAAGTGATTATATGTTTTCTTTGTTCCAGGTCTCAAACTGGTATTTCTGTAACAAAATTTTCTAGAATTTGATGACCTAATGCAAGTAAAATTAATGACAAATGATGAACTGTATGACACATTTTGAAATGAAATTTTGACTCAAGTTTTGAATGTGAATGTTTGAACATACACTAATATGAAAATACTATGCAAAATTAGTCTAATATTATGCAATTTTTGTTGGATTTTTAGATTTGAAATGAATGCAATATTCAAGTTTACACCCAAAATGCAATGCAACTTTATGCCAATTTCAAAAACCCTAAATGCAATGAATTAATGCAAATCCTAGATCTATGGTTTGAATGGACTCCAAATCATAAATTAGAATGTTCAAAACTCAGGTTCACCAAAATGAAATATAGAAAAATAGGTGTGAATGGGTTCAAACACATAGGGTTTTATACTAAATTTGGAATACTTCACCAAACTTACTATAAATGGAAAGGGGGAAATGGGGTGAATGAACCTACTGATTCTTCTATTCCATTTAGGGAATGAGATCCCTCAAGTCAAAATTCACTTCAACCATTAGGTGAGTGAATTCTTTTAGGAATCTTGCAATTTCCCCTTTTGTGTTAGGACAGGGGTCCTAATTAAACAACACTTTGGGGAGAAAGATTAAAAATAGCAAATCAACTCCAAAATTCAATCTATCACTTTTATTTAGTAGATTATGTATAAAACTGAAGGAACCTACAAATTTTATGGCATATATGGAAGGGATAAATGTTGTGTACCTCTCATGAAATGGTGTTTTCAAAAGTTGTCTAAGGACTCATCCACCCTATGGAGAGTGGGTCTTGTGTAGGGACTTTCAAAAATGGTTTCTATGCCCTCTTCTCATGTGTTTGCACTTCCAGATTCTCGATTTTCTTAGTCGAACAATCGAAAGTAAATCTAGGATCTGAGTTTTTGTGAGATAACAAAAAAAGTGACAACTTTACAATTTTGCACTTATGAGATCTTCAATTTTTCTTCAGCTTGCAAATCTACAACACACAAACAGAGGGGGGCAAATGTTTGTTTTTAGTGAATGTGGGTTTTCCTTGGTCAAACCTCGTTTTGGTAATCAAACCTTGAAATGAAATGAAATAGTATGAAAGGAATGATGAATGAAAAAATCAATGTCACAACTCACCAAACCCTTGGATGAACCTTGGAATGTAGATCTGCAACTTGCATGAAATGGCTTCAATGGATGTGGATCTTGATCTTGAATCTTGACTTGAAATAATGCTTTGAATGCTTGAATGGGTCATGAAACCTACATCATCATATTAGCTCTAATAACATGCATGATGCAAGAAGACTTTTCTATGATAATCAAATCTTGATTGCTGCAATAATTCTTCACTAAATCTGCTCTTGAATACCTTGAATTTCTCTTGAAATTCTCTTGATATCATAAACTTTTTCATAAGATTTCTAGGTTGAATATCTTAGATTTCTTGAAAACTCTTAGATGAAACTTAGTGAAATGACCTCATATTTATAGGTATGTAACATTAATTTCTCAAAATTCAAATAACACAAGCTGACATCTGAATATAGATTTGAAATTGTTAAAACACCACCAAAAACATAATTTGAATTTAGGTCCTAGGTCTAAGTGAGGACCCATTAACCCATGGGTTAATGGGTCCTAGGTCACTCGCCTAGGACACATATTTTTCAATTAGGTGTTATGTTTAGGCATTAATGAATGTTGGGTTTGGGTTTGTGTAGGATCATCATGGAAAAAATAGGCCCTTAAGTGGCAAAAAAATCAGAAAACTCAGAGTTAGGCAACTTGACATAAAAATATGAATAAGTTATCTATATTGTTTCAAAAATATGTAACAAGATAATTTTTATCAAATCAAATGTAGTTTCTAATCTACTAGGTTTATTTACAAAAAAATAAAATCTATTTGGTGAAAATTTGAAATTTCAATACAGTAGTACTTAAATTTCAGGGAAAAAATAAGAAGTAGGTGTCTGTTTGACCACCCTAACCACATTAAAATGATAATATTTTAGATATAAGTAGAGGACTCATGTCTCGATGTGATGCATATTTTTTTGTAATTTTTTTCCAATTAAATCATTAATTATAATTTTTTTATTACAAATTTTTAAAAATATAAAGACTCGTATGTCTGACCACCTTAACTTGGTCAAAAATTCATGAAATTCATTTTTTAATTTTTTATTATTATAGTATGTGAAGCATAGGATGTGATTCATGTTTCGGATTCAAAAAATGTCATACCATTTGAAAGGTATAGATATTTTTCAATCAGCCTATCAATAAGGACTTTCATCATAATTCAATAGAAAATGAATAATAATTATTTATTAAATTCAAAGTAAAGAATAATTTATATTGGTGGAAATTGAAGAATCTTCTTTAAAAACCCTTTTAGTTTCATCACTTTTGGGTAAAAAAAATGTCATCAGCCACATACCCATCATATTGCCACTTTTTGGCCCATCATGATCCTGCACATACCCGTTTCCTCTTCAGAAAATACAATTAATTAGGCTTGGATTTGAATTAAAGCCTGAGCCAATTAAGGGAAAATAAGCTCAATTAATTAAGGAGGACCTATTAAATAAGTGTGAAAGTGTAAAGGGGTACACTCTACAACACCAAAAATAAAGCACAATTAAGTCAATTTTAATTAATAGGGTCCTAAACTTAATGTGAATATGTAAAATACATATTACAACACTAAATTAAGGCATAATTAAGTTAATTTTAATATTAATTCCAAATTAGGTGTGAAAATGTAAAGGGATACATTTTTCTACACTATAGTTTCGTACTGGAAATACCATCAGTAGATCCGTCATGTTGATCTACACCTGAACTAGTGTGTTGAGAACTTTAGCACCACAATTTTGGTGGGGGATTAAGGATCTTCTGCTAAAACCACCCCTAAGCCCAAGCTCTTCAATTAGTTTTCGGAGGAAACATTTACACTAGGGAATTATCCTTCACTTCACTTCACTTTCTTCTTTCTTCTTCTAGATCTTATTCATTTTATTCTTCACCTCCAATAGATCCAAATTATTTGTCAAATCAACCTTCCCATGTGAAACAGATGGTTTCACATTTCTGCTTTCGCAAAAAATTGCTAGATGTGTCCTTATTTATTACATTTATAACATATGACACCTTTATGAACAAGCTTACTTCCACACTTTCTAGATCTGAATTCATTAGCCTTATGCTCAAATCCGTTGCATGCATAACATGCCATTGAGATATTGAGACATCTTGCCTTTTTTGTAACCATTCATCATGTGTTTTCTACATTCACTAGTGCTATGACCAAATCTATTACATGTATAGCACTGATCGGGAAAATATTGAAAATTCTAATTTATTTTCCTTCTAAATTCTATAGCTTTATGTCCAAACTTATTGTAGTAATAATAGTAACCATTAAAAGATGGGTACCTTTATGCATTTGGTTATCTGATAGGTGGTCTCTTGATGTCTTTCTTCTAGTTCTGGATCTAGACCTGACGTTTCCCTTCTTTTCATCTCTCTTTTTAGTATTGTTTGGAGTTTGATTTACCTTTGAACTTTCACCTTATTCAAACCCTAATCCTGTGTTTTCCTTACAACCCTTTTGTCTAACAATCATCTCATCAAGAAATTAGGAGCTCTTCTTGAATCCTTTCTTTCTCCAGATTTGATGTCAGTCACAACCTCTTGTTCAAGGTTTGAGCATTCTTCAACTTGCACTTTCAGACTGGTGATAGTCTCATTGAATTGCTTAATCTTCTCATTAATTTCCTTGACTCTGTCTTTAGCTTTCTTGACTTTCTCTCTCAACTTCTTAATGCACTCATCTATGTCACCAAGATCCTTTTCTAGATCTCTATTCTCAAATTCTACTTTATCCAAATCATCAAGAGCTTATTTGAGTTATCCTTCCATGTCCACTATGCAATATTTTTTAGTGAATCCTTCAAGGATAATCTCTTCTAGAGGAATAGGATACTTCCTTGTAGCCAATTGTTCAACTCCAAGATCTACCTTAGCGTTCAAGCCAATTGAAGGAACCAAGCTCTCATACCAATTTTTGAACACTCAGAATACTAAGAGGGGGTGAATCAATATTCCTAATAATTTAAACATTCATTCAATGCATCACATCAAACTTGAAGTAATGGATAGAAACATAGAAAGCATAAATCACATCAAAGAACACAAGAACACCAAATTTATGTGGAAAACCCAAAAATGGAAAAACCATGATGAGGATTAGCTCACAATATAGATATTGTAACCGATTACAAAGTTTGATACAATTGGTGGACTCACTGTCCAAGAGAAGGCTCGCTACCAAATGACGCATTGCTTAGAATAGAAATATATAGAAGAAAGGGTGGCTCATTTCCAAATATGAATTGCTAATAATTCATCTAACTTATGTTGAAGATACAGTTCCAGTTCCATTGAAGCTCAAAATACTGACTTAACACACTTCATTCTTCACCTCAAAAATAATTCAAACTTCTCTACTCTAAATCTTGCATACACTTAATTCGCTCGAATCTCTACACACTCACACACATTCACACAAGGAATTCACCTTGTATGTATATCACAACCAACTAAAATGATAATTAGGTCATCCCAAAAATATGTACCATGCAACACTTCATTTTGTCATCTCACAACTTAATCATACATGCCTTGTGAAAATAACCAAGGAATATGACACATTAATATAGGTCAGCATGACCTATAACTATTCCCATAATTTTTATCCAAACTTCCTTTTACTTTGTACGACCTCAAACCTTTTAGGTCGAACCTATTAGTGAAGAAACAAGGAGATGAACCAATTTTTCATCCACATATCATCATGTGAACCTCCAAAGCACATGCCACTTAGACCCAACATACTTCAAACATCTGTAAATACTCTCATAGAACCACATAGAAAAACAATAATTCATGATAGAATGTGGAGCATTCCAAACAAGTAAATTGCCACAATAACTCTAGGATATCTAGACTGATATTCTATCACTATTATCTTCAACTAAGGAAGGCATCATATCATGAAACTTTGGATTTAGAGTCTTACAACATACAACACAATTACCTTAAAATGACATAATCAAATTCTTCATGGCAGAGCACTGCAGACCAAATGACTGGTTCTCTAAACATTGGAACTCCATTCTTGGAAAAATAGGAAAATATACAAATCATTTGGTCTTCTCTAGAACAACACTTCTACATCTATCCAATAGGTTTTCATCAATGATAGAACCATATATTGCTATTCTTATCAATCTTCATCAATCTCCCTACTCAACTATCTCTTCACACTATACTACAATGAAATTCATAGCATACACAAACTTCCATCAATCTCCATATCCAACCATCTCCATACTATTGATATCAATGACAACACTTGTAGCATAGTTACAATAATCTCCCCCAACAAGTTAGGTTTCCAATAGTTTTTTTCTCATTGCTTGGCTTGTTTCTATATCAGCTAAAATTTATGTGTCACTTATCTATTTTATAATGATTATATTTTACATGAGACATATTTATGACTTCTCATTATTATATTTATAAATTCTTATTCATTATCTTCAACATTGGGAGTCATATTATTTCTCAGGTTATTATATATTCTTACACGAGTGCATCTTGTTATCTTATACAATGTTTGTTACTTGATGCTATATTGAAACTATTACATTACTCTTAAGTTTATGTGCATATGTTTTTCACACACTATTTGATATAGGATCACTTATATATCCTCTCATTAAATTTCTTAAATCCTTTATAAATAATCAATTGGAGGGGGAATATATTCTTTCTAATGTTACTTGATGATTATAATAACAATGATAGCATTATGATTTTCGTACATTTCATTCTCTTCAGGACTTCATATCACCATATATTCATGTTCTTTACAAAACTCATGCCACCATAGTTTCATGTTATTTACAAAACTCATGCCACCATAGTTTCATGTTCTTCATGCCTTTATGTCATTCTAACTTCGTGATGATATTATCTATCTTCATGTTGATCATGATGGCTCCTTTTTAATCCATCTTTATGATAAGTACTTGTCTCCTTTAATTTTTTTCTCATTGACATTGTTAAGTAGTTATTGAAAAAATTTCAATTTCAAGTGCTTGTCAAATTCTACTAATATTATTTTACACTTTCAAATTTGAAGATGGAGTTCTCATCACAAGAATCATCCATAAAATCATCATCCATAACTATATCCTTTTAGAAACTATATGATAATTACTTTCATATTGTTTTATTTTAATTTGGCATTCATAACAAGTATCAGTTCACATAAAATTCAACTTTTGGGTAAAATGTAAGGGTAAAAAGTGCATACCTTAAAAATCCCCATCCATTTTGAACCCACTTTGGCTTGTTTGTCTCACATATACTAAAGAGTTTACTCGAGTGACATATTTTTATGTAAATTTTGGAAATTACTCATAACCTCACCTAGAATTGCCTTTACATATTCTCATTTAGACTCAACATAAAAACTATTAGTTACTTATCCTAGGTCAAATTTATAAGAGAACTCCATTACCGTTAGTCATTAATTTTAAACTTGAATGTCAATTGTGAGATTTGTACACTAGGGTGTCATGTAAAAATAAAAATTGTTACTCATTTTATCCATGAAGGGTTTTAATTCTTTCATCTCTTATTCCAACTATATCATATAACTTAGCGTATATAATTTAATAATATTATTGTATAATTAGCCTATATCATCATTTGAATAGCTAGGATAAACTAGGCATATTTTGTGATTACTTGGTATATCTTTAAGTTTTATTCACAATTGTTATTTTGACCATAGGGGTTTGGTTAAGGAAAATAACCCTTGAATTTTGTTGATATTATTTATAAATACCATTAGTTTCTAGATGCCTTAGGTGAAAATGGTTCAAGAGATTAATAGCACTTGCACAAATTGAATCCACAAGAAAGCATCAAAATTATGAATTATATGTTGAATCAATAGTCACAAATATCACTCTTACAATGTGAGATTGACCCAAGATATGTAATGAAACATTATGAAATGTATTAGAGCATTAACATTGTATAACTAAATTCATGGAGCATTAAATTGGATTATTAACCACAATCCATAATAAAAAGTATTAAGTCACTATTGATGCCCCAATATTGTAAGTCCCTATTGAAGTACCAAATGCCCTTATATCCATTTAATGTAGGGAGAATAATAATAGGAAGTCCTATAAATTATTACTAGCTCAAGACATATGATGACCTCTAAGATTGAAAGAGTAGCTCCTTGTAATATTTTTAATGAATATCTCACTATGTACTTGTAGAGGTAAAGGCGAAAAATATAATTTCATGAAAATAAATCCTAATCTATATAAGAAATACACTAATATTAAGGAATTAATCTCAAGAAATAGGAATTACAAAAATGTAACCTAATATTCAATGGAGATGAAGAGACATGTCTGCAACAATGAAAGAAAAGACATGAATATTCACATAGTCATTACTCTATAAAAGATTAGAAATTTCTCATAAAATATTATCAAATCCTATATGCATAGATAAAGTCTACCTAAATGTAAATATAAAGTAGAGAGAAAATATTTCCCAGCAAAATAAATAAGAATGAAATACAAAACATTATATTCATTAGAAGTGACACATTGTCAAGTAAAGTACAAAAGATGGGAGAAGACATATAGTTATAATTGTAAGACGTCTAAAAATAACATAAAATTCTTACCCATAGGTTTAAGTTTGCATATGTCTATTATGAAAAGGGTGGATCTTTACCAAAAAATATTCCTCTTTAGTTCAAAAGAGTCTACACAATATATAAAACCCAAAATTGAGTGAGTGTGCATGGTAGAGAGATAGAGATAATTTGAAGCAATAAATGTCCATAATCCTTTATGTTGATGATACTTATTACAATCATGTAGCACAACATGATATTCATTATTAAAATTTTCAAGAATTTAATAGTCTATAAACTAAGGGGACTCATTCAAATTTGATCTTCATTTAGAGATAGGGAATAATACAATTTGGATCTTATTTTATGAACGAATAGGGAAAGAACCCATCAATCATATACACCAACTACCTATAACACCTAATTGTGTTAGCTCCTTATATAGATTTGAATGTATTATTTTAAATGCCAATCCCACCTAGAGGGCTTCATTATGCATATACTATGTGTATGGTAGGAACCTTTTGAATCTTTTGATATTCCTCTTTACATAAAAAATGGATCTACAAGATTAGATATTTATAGGTATGCATATGTCATATTAGCCTTTCTAATTACCTTAGTAGAGTATTGTAGATGTATTCAATTTCCCTATTTACCTAAACATAATATCATGAACTATTCCCTTGCATTGTTCTCATGGTATTGCAAAACCTTTAGTTTTATGACACTTTCCATTCAACAATCTATAGGCACATTAGCGTTGGTTAAGACTTTTGAATATTACCCTCAAATTAAGGGTACACATCCATTACAATTATATCAACTACTTATGTCTCAATGCAACCAATATAGTTGCACATTAGTTGTTATGTCATTTCATCATTCCAATTAGGAAATACTCATGTATTATTCATTTCATTATATATAATTATTTGGAAGGTAGTAAATCCCACCCATATCCACCAAGTAGGGACCACCACCAAATATACCAAATAGGGCCATGTTTTGCTCCCTAATTTCTTGGTACAAAGGTAAACCCCACAAATATTGGGTGCATTGGTCCTTCGACCAATAGAAATAGTGAGATTTACTTCCACATACATTTGTGCTTGTATCACATTTAAGCTACTACACTAAAACCAAATTCAGTTAAAGAAAACACAAAGAGGGGGTCTGATCTTTTGTCATTTGACCATCCCTAATAGTAATAAGATGTATTACCCCCTTAAATTTCATACAATGTGTTGCTTGTGCCATGTTGGTATGGCCAACCAAACTAGCTTCAACCAATGAAATGTTAGCTATGGAACATACTATGAAACTTATCTTGAGTTTCCAATAGATTGTCATCATCCCTAAAGGTGATCTAATATATTTTGAGACTTGAGGATAATACTTTGTCTCACTTATAAGAACTCCCACAAGTCAATCAAAGTATTGCACTATTGTTAAAAAGCTTTACTGATAGCATTATAGAGCAACCAATTGCCAAGGAGAGACTCGCCATTAAATATATGTCAAGACTACAAAAACACCAATTTTCTTATGACTCCACACACCTATAAAATCATCAAGATGGATGATTGGTAGAAAATATCTCCACCAAAAGCACAAAGGAGCACAAACATTTCATAGGCCATTAGATTAAGATATCTAGTGGCTTGAGAGAGCTAGCCCTCCAAACAAAAGAGTACTTTATCTTATACCATTTTAATGCATGAAGGGACTATTATGAGGGTGGACTTGGATCTTGATATGTGAATATAAGATTGAACAATTAATACAAAGGGTGGAACTAGGAAATAGGCATATGAAAATGCCATTATAAAATATTTCAAATTGATAATTAACATAGGGTCATGAACAAAATACGAAAGGGAAATCCATTAATAATGCAAAGACAAAAGATTGAATCCTAACTTAAAATGTCTCTTATTGATTATTAATGTTAAGAGCACCAAAATACTACAAATAATTAAAACTTGTTTGATTTAGAACATGAATTAATTGAATTTAAAAATTTCAAATAAAATATAAAAATGACACAAACTAAATACACATTCCTTCTATATCATTTAAAATAATATGTACTTATATTTAATTAACATCTCAACTTCTTATTTAAAGTAATTTTCTTACTAGAAGATCATTAAAAACCATTTATTTCTTTTCAAAATTAAATATAAACCCCAACATTTTACTTTGCAATGTAAGAGATTAAATCTAAGCAAGCTAAAATAAATATAGTCAATTTAAACCTAAAGAATTAAAGACCAACGAAATTAGATCTCTTTGCTTGAATCGTGTAATTAGAGGTTTCGAGTAAACTTCCTTTGATCCACGTCTTTTTCACTTAGATTGTATACGTATGAACAGATATTACACGAGCTCCATGTTTCCACTTATCCATGCAAACGAATCACACGAGTAATCATTTGGGTTTGGAACATGTTGATTAAGTGGATACACATTGTGTATTCACTTGGATGGATATTTATATTAAATAGTTATTAGGAACAAGAAACATGCCATATGCAATAATGTCATGGTGGGTTAGAGGGGATTCAATAAGATTCCTTCAATAATGATACATAAAATGGCAAAGTAGTGAATTCAAAAGCTTAAAAAATTGTAACAAATGTGTATTGTTAAATATAATATCTTACAAGAAAATAAGAATTTTTTATTATAAATTAATTATTTATAAGTAGGTATTCTAAATTAGGGTATATTTTAAAAACAAACATTTTTTTTTTTTTAATGTTTGAGTTTTTATAGATTTTTTTCAAGCAAGTATGTTATGAAAGATGTTCATCAAATATTTGTAATTTTGCATATCAGTTATTTGTAGGAGGTTAAGATTAATGGTTTAAATGCTTTATGTTGCTCGTAATGTTATTTGGTCAACCGACTCATTTTTCTATAGCAATCATGACATAAAACATGAGAGATTGTCACTTTTCTCTTTTCTAAGAGATGCTCACATTTAATTAATCATGGATGTGACCCCACCAATAGGGTGATATGGACCCTCTTCAATATTGAAAACTATTCTTTTAGCATTATTAATGTTTATGCTTCCAATGATGTTGTGGAGAGATCTCTTTTCTGGTGATAAATCATCAATTCAATCCTTTTTACCACTTGGGTTTTGTGCAAATACTTTAATATAGTTGAGATGGCTTATACATCTTTTTCTAGTTTTGTCCAAGAGCTCAAGCTAGCGACCTAAATTCATGATTTTTTCAAGCCTTTTTCTTGACATATGGTGTTGTTATGAGATTGGCTTAGAATCCCTTCTAGATATACTCAAATTTGACATGCTTTTAGGGTGATTTTTTTTTAGCATTTAGAAAGTCATAAATGCTACTTTTTTCTAATTGTTTTATTTATAATAATTTCTCACTTTTCTCTAAAACCATGATTTGTTATGATATGCTTATGTAGATTCAAGTGCAAGTCAATAAGGTTACACTTGAGGTTTCTCACCTTTAGGTGCTAGTTGATCCTTGGGGTAATGCCCCATTTACTATTGTTAGGGTTCCTCTAACTCCCACTTTCAATTGAGGTTGGCCTTTTGCCTCATGGGTATTGTCAAGGTCATAGCCAATGTACACATGACAACTAGGACGCTCATTCTCAAGCCTCTTTGCCTCCTATAAGAAACAACCATTCTTAGCAAGGATGGTCATAGCCAAGCCATCAATCTACCTCTCCCCTAGTTGTTACTCATGGATATGTTGGTTAGCCTCATACTAACAAGTTCCCTCAACTATCTCTTGTTATTTCTCCTATTCGAGATACTGAAGGTAAAATGAAATAATGGTGGTTGGGACCTTCATGTGGACACTTTAGATGTCACTAATGTATGGGGCAGATCAAATGATTAATATACACCTCCTCCCTCTATGCTCTTGCTCTCATTGCATAACAACTTTATCTAATCCCATTTTCTCAGGGGCTCTGCTTTGTTTGGACTTTCTAGGTGTGCCTATTTCTACACACACTTTTGTGAATGTGTAATTATTTTATAAATGGTAATATAGACAATATTCATTAAAAAATAACTTTTGAATATATTTATAGAAACTCTAGTGAATCTTTTGTGTAGAGACAGTTCTTTTGATAATATTTTTTAAATAGACTTGAAATAATAGAGTGGCTAACTATATTTTAATATATATATTTAAAAACAAAGTATGGGTGATTGGGAAACTAAAATTCATTTAGGTTTTTAATCACTTCAGTGAATTAGGACCTAAATTTTTCATAACCTATTGATTGAGGTGACAAATTAAACTTAAATTTCTCATAAAAAAATGGGTGGTGAATTAAACATAAATTGTCAATAATTTTTTAATTGAGGGGGAAAAATACAAACTAAAGTAATATAAATGTATAATTAAGGGTGTGAATGATTATTTGAATTGATATAAATTTATGATTTAAATTAGAAAATTAATAAGAATAATTATATTTGTGCATATCTTAAATAACATCCATGTGATATTTTGAGTGAAAAGATAGATTTAGTCATTATTAACATTTTTATTTAATGTAAAGCTATGAAAAGGCTATTTTTGTCATCATTACCATTTTTATTTAATTTAACACACTCAAAGTAATCATATGAATTTTATTTAAGATATGCACAAATATTGTTTGTGTCTCTGTAATCTAATTATTGTATGTTGAATTAATTGAAAATGGTAATAATGATGAAGGCCATATTTTTCTCAAATTATCACATGGATATCATTTAATATAGGTCTATGCAAAAAAATACAACCTTTTTTAATTTAATTATTGTATTAGAACTTGTTTCTATTCATTTAATTCAACTACAAATGATATTATGAAGTAACTCATCACGTGCTTGTTTAATCATTATAATCTCTCCATGTTTTTTCTCTCTTTAGCATCTAGAATCCTCTTTATGGTTTATAAATTTTGGCCTTCAAGATCATGGACTCGCTTTCTTTCTTGCATGCTCTTCATTAAGATGTGGCTTTCTATGGACCCATCAAACATAACCACTTGAACCTTATCTTCAATTTTCTTTCACACTAGATGATGGAGGTCATTAAAGAAGTCATTGGCATTAATTACCTAAACTTTTATATTAATATTTGTGTGAATTTTGAGGTACCTTCATATTTCCTATATAATTTCATATGACTTCCTCAATCCATAAAGGCAATGGTACTAGTGACACAAATGTTTGTGCAAACACAATATAGACTTGTGTTGCATGTAATGGCAATATCAATCTTACAAATTTTGTAGAAGAATTTACTAGTGATTAAAAACTTAATTCAAATGTGTGGCTTGTATGGGAGCATTACATGAGCTAGAGTGGAAAATCATGAGGCTATCCCATGATCACATAGTCTAGCAAGTCCTCAAAATTGATAATTTGAGAATTATGTCTAGGGGAGGTGGTACTATTTTAGATGAACCACACACTCCTTTTATCAATTTTATCCCTTTGTAAATAGAGTTATATTTGAAGCATGTCCACGAAGTGGCACATTTTTTTTTAGGTATAACATAGAATGCTAGTGATAGTAGAGTTATCTAAAATATTTTTTTTAATAACACAATGTAATAGTGTTGTTTAGCTATTGTAGGATATTTATTTTGATAAATAATGAGCTCATGTAATTTTTTATGTGTGTATATAACACAAGCTATAAGAAATTCCTTTTACATAGATTGAATGTCACTACTTGAATTAGTTATATGGTTAATGAATGCTTAACCACTCTATAATTTATTCACAAATAAAAATAATAAAAAATATTAGAACATTAATCAAAATAATAATATAATTAAACATATATACTTACAAAAAATACTAATAAAGTGAAAAACAAACATACACTATAATTATAACAACTAGCTATACAGTAAATTTTCCATACAATGCAACCCTCGACATCATGGCAGAGCCCCTCATCATCGAAGATGATTTCAATCCAGGGGCCCCATTGTCAATAGTGGGGTACAAAATTCAAGTGATATTTTTGGAAGAGGACAAAGGTTTTCATGCCCAAAATGGGTTCCAGTGCCTACCTATAGGGTTACTATCAAACATGGTCAACTGATCATTGATATTTGTGAAGAGGACACACTACACAATAGAGAATTCAAAGACAAGCAATATGATAAAAAATTGATCCTATTTCAACGACCATACATGGATGCAAAGGTTGCATTGAAATCTTCCAAGAACACACTCCATGTAGATCAACATTTCAAGGACGTTGAACAATGTACTCATCAAGGAGTTCCCTTTAATACAAAGCTATAAGTGGGGAAAAAATGAATCCTCTAAGGTGAAGGAGAGATTTGAAGGTAGGGCTTGAATACACTGGCAACAACCTAGGCCTTCACAAGATTTTCAAGAAACGGAGGCGTCAGGGTTGCATGTAAAATCCCATCAACATATTTCTAAGAGGAATGGAAATAACAAGAAGAAGAAAAATAAGAGGAATGGTAAGAATAAGAAGATGAAAAAATAAGAAAAAGATGTTTCAAAAGGGGATCAGTTGGAGCAACATTCCTCAATCCAGGTAAATGGGATAGACAAAAACCCATTTGCACAACTAGAGAAACTGCAAAATGGAGTCTTAACAAAGACAAAGGCAATGGGTGACATAACCTTTTCAGAGGAGCTTCTCCAAAATCAAGTCTGTGATCTTCACCACCGAGCCTTAATCTATAAGTTTTGGGACAAAACCCTTGACATTAAACTTTTGAAAGATTTACTATTTGAGGAATGGGAAGGGGTTTCAAAAGTTTTTTACTTAGATAAAAACAGGGGAGTCTTTATTGTTCTTTTTCATAATAAAAAGAAAAGAGATACAGTCTTTAAAGTTAAATCTTGGATTTATGAAGGGTCGGGCTTATCATAAATTTATGGATGCCTAATTTCAAACCTACCCTCTTTTGTTCTAAATTCATGCCAATTTGGATCTAGTTACATTCATCATTGCTTGAATATAGAGAATTGAATGAAATAGAGTTCATGGCAAATCAAATAGGCATCTTTCTCAAGCATCATAAAGAGTTATTTTCGAATCCATCCTTGCCAGTTAGGGTGTGTATTTTATTGGACACCTCTAAACCCTTTCCAATTCAGATTGATATTAAATCTAAACATGAAACTTGGGAGCAAGAAATAATAATTGAAAATCACCAAAATTGTTACTCTGCATGTCATATTTGTCGTTGATGCATGTTCTTGCACCGGTCAATCCTCTAAGGGAATAGAGATGCAGAAAGCTCTAGTTGATAGCATGAAAGAAAAATAGTTAAACCAAGATCAATGACGTCAAGGTTTATATTCCTTTCATGAAGATCATAACTCCCACAACACAAATCAAGGTCTAGGGAGTCATCCTGAAGCTCATAATCCTTATAACACAAATCAACAGGGCGAACAAACTCAGGGTAAGGAATTTTTGGAAGGAAAAGATGAAATTCATCAGGAGGGTGGCTCTTTTATTATAATTAGAAGTAAATGCAATCACCTGGATTTAATAACCTCTGCATCACCCAAGATTTCAGTCTCACTTGTCCAATTGTAAAAAAAAATCCGTTTTGTTGAGGATTATATGGGAATGATTCAGTCTTTTTCTACAGTGTTTTTCACCCATCAAAAAATACCTCAAAGAAGTATTTCCTATGAAGTAGAAAGATTGGATTCACAATAGGGGTCAAAAATTATGGGAAATCATTGCCCTCCTAAATCCTAGATGCTAAGAATGCATGGTCATTCTAATAATTGACAACCTAAGGATCAATTATCCTATGATAATCTAGATAGCATTGCACTAAAATTTCTTGAATCAATAGGTTCTGAGCTCTTTGGTGAGATCACAAATGAAATTATTCAAGAGGATGAGGATTCAAGGGTATAAATAATGCATTCAGGTTTTCATTCTAATGAGAATTGCATTGAAGAAAACTATTATGTGGAATTAGCTGTAGAAGTTGATTTTGACTTTTTGCAAGAATTATCTTTAGCTCAAAGGCCAATTTCTCATAAGTTAGAAAAAAGGCTCCAACCAAAAGAGGTAGGAAATCAAAAGTAGAAAATTTGAAAGAGGAAATAGAATCAGGTATGCATACCACTCTAGATGGAAGTCTCTCAATCAAAAAAAGACCGAGGAGAGCTTGTTGCTCTCCTCGTGTGCAATGAAGATTGTATCTTGGAATGTCAAAGGCATCAATGCCTCTGACAAAAGATCCTACATCAAGCGTCAAATTGATGCTAGTGGGGTAGACATTTTCCTCCTTCAAGAATCTAAATTATCGAAGGAAGTATTTGAATCAATATTCTCTAAATAGAGTAAGTGGAAAGTTGCTGTAGTACTCGCCCAAGGGGCTTCAGGGGGTCTAATATCTTTATGGAACCCAAAAATAGTAACATTGGATGTGTTAAGCTTTAATAATAACTAATAGCTTATGAATGTAAGCAACTTTGATCTCCATTTTAAGCTCTTCATTTTTTATGGTCCAACAACTACACTAGACAAAAAGAATATCTGGGATAAGCTCACAACATTAGTTTAGAACATGGGAAACCAAAAGGTTATTGTAGTAGGGGATTTTAATTCAATAGTGTCACTAAATGAAAATAAAGGAGGAATTTTCCCACCTCAAAAAATCATGGCAGATTCTGGGTGCTTCATCTCAAATAATGCATTGAGAGACATCCTCCTAGAGAATGGGAAGTATACATGGACGAACCACAGAAAATACTTATTTCAAATTGTTGTAAGGCTAGATAGGTTCTTAGTCTCACAAGATTGGGTTTGTTCACCTGCCAGTTTGGCTTCCCAAATCCTAACATTCCTTGACTTTGATCATTATGCCATAGTGTTATCTATAACAAGGCCAGTAGGAATTTTAAGTCATAAACCATCCTTCAAATTTGAGAAAATGTGGCGCAGACATCCTCACTTTATACTATTATTAAGACAATGGTGGGTGAACCCACAAAATTGGTTTACAATTTGAATGAGGAAGTAAAACTTCCAAAAACCTTACCCATGCAAAAAAAAATCATTTTGAGGGGTTCGAGCGAACTCAAGGTTCGAATGGATCCAAAAGGGATTCACTCGAACCAAGGTTTGAGAAAACCCCTTTTCATGTGGGAATCCACATTTTCCATTGTGGAAAGGGGGTTTGCTCAAACCCTAGTTCGAGCAAACCCCCGTTTTCCCACCTTCCCACCCTCCGACACAAAAAAGACTCCATATTTTCGCCCATCGAAGCTCGGGTTGAGGATGAAAATGGAGGAGAATTCACAGACCAAACTGGAAGATGGTAGTCCTCAGAACAAGCTATCCAGCAAATATAATTTTAATATGTTTTGGTTTTATTATGTATCTTTTTTTTTTAGTTTTATTCAACATAGGTTTTCCACTGAAAATCAAGTTCTTTGTTTTGCACATGTGGAAAAATAGCAGTTTATCAAAATAAAATTTTAAAAAATATGTTTGGGCTGGGTATTGATGTCCTTGATCCATTAAAAAAATAAAATTGAATTTTGATACATACATAAAAATTTATGTTGTATACGGTTCACCTATGTCTGAATTGTAATTGGTTAGACTTCAAAACTTGATTAAGGAAAAAATATTCAATTAAACACTATAAAACCAAATGAAAGTGCTAGATATTGTAGTTACAAATCCAAATTCAAAAAAATAGATTTTTATCCTTCATACAAAAAAACTTATGTTGTATATGGTGATGTCACTCCTTAAAATTGTTGTTAAAAAAAAAAAAACTAATTTTCGAAGGAGATGGAAAAATAAGTGAAATTTGATTCCAAAAAAAATGAAAAAATTATATTTAGAATCTATAAACAAAACATCACAAATAACTAGTTTTCATCATCTTCCAATTCCTCGTGGTTTAGCCGTTATAGGAGCCCAAAAGTGAAGATTTAGCTAAAAAAAATTAGTTCAGTGTCCAGTTTGCCCATAAATTGTAAACCAGTATTGTGGTATCACCTTGGTGGGTAAGTGCTCCAGTTCAGATAGGTACAAATATGTTTTAGCTCTTCAATAATTGCAATATATCAGGGGAAAGATAAAGGAGTGGAATGTGAGTACCTTTAAGAATATTTTTGTTTAGAAGGAAGAGGTAGCGAAACAGTTAGAGGTTCTTCATAAGCACATTATCCAGAATGGATTGGATGCTATCACATATGAAAAATAGAAGGAGCTTCAACAATTGTGGGAAGAATTGGGAAAATGTGAAGAAGTGTATTGGCAGCAAAAATCTCGAGAATTATGACTAAAAGATGGGGATCGTAACACAAAGTTCTTCCATGCTTCTGCCCAGCAAAAGAGGGCATCAAAAACATTATTTTCCATCCAAGAGGTAGGCTTGGGGAACCAATTAAACAATGCTGAAGAAATTCAGAAAGAGGGAGTTAACTTCTTCATGAATCTCCTTGCTCCTCTCAAGCCTGATGCTAAGGGAAGTCACCAAGAAAAGTATCTTCTATCTGCAGTGCCAAACTTAATTTCCCAAAGTGACAATGAAGCTCTTCTCAAACCATTCACCTTAGAGGAGCTCAGAAAAGTGGTATTTTCAATGTCTTAGATAAAGCTCCAGGTCCAAATGGCTTCACACCATTATTCTTTCAGAAATGTTGGGATGTTTTAGGTTTAGATCTTCTTTTCGCTTTGGAGGAGTCACACAAATCAGTAACATAGCTAAAACATTTCAATGCCACAAATATTGTTGTTCTCCCAAAAGTGACGGATCCAAAAACTTTTGCAAATTTTAGGCCCATCTCACTATGCAACACAGTGTATAAATTTTTTTTTAAGGCAATTTACTTGCGGCTGCAACCTCTAATTCCAAAAATCATATCCCAAGAACAAGAAGGCTTTGTTCTAGGTAGAGATACATCAGAAGGGGCTTTAATAGCACATGAAGTTCTTCATTCCATCAATTCAAATAAGTTATCATCTTTTATTATAAAGTTAGATATGATGAAAGCCTATGACAGAGTGGATTGGGCCTTCCTTATTAAGGTTCCTGATAAGATTGGTTTCTCCAAGAAATGGTGTAAGTGGATAATTTCATGCCTATCAGGTGCACATTCTTTCAGTTTTAATTAATGGTTCCCCTTGTGGATTCTTTAAAGCAACACAAGGCGTCCGGAAAGGTGATCCTTTGCCACCATTCCTTTTCATAATTATGGCTAAGGCTCTGAGTAAAGCTATCAAAGAGAAACATGCCAAGGGTCGGTGGAATGGTATTCTAATCCCTCAAATGGATATATTAGTCACCCATAATTTATTTGTAGATGACACACTTGTGTATGGTAAAGCTTCTATTTCAGAAGTTGTTCAGATAAAGGAGGTTTTGGATAGTTATTCATTGGTTTCAGGGTAAAAATTTAATGCACAAAATCAAAGATTTATGTGTTTAATGTTAAGGCTTCCATAAAAAGGAAAATTATTAGAATTTTGGGTTTCCAAGAAGCAGAACTACCATGCAAATACGTAGGCTTGCCATTTTTCATGGGATCCAATAAACTAGCGTATTGGGTAGGAATAATTGAAAGGATAAATCAAAGAATTTGTGCTTGGAAATCTCATTGGTTGTCATTCTCAGGTTGAATTCTTCTAATAAAATCTATTTTTTTTGCAATACCCAATTAATTCATTTCAGTTTTAAGGGCACCCAAGTCAATTGTTGACCAAATTCAGAAAATTATTAGAGGTTTCCTTTGGAAAGGTAATATGAATGACACTAAAAAAATCCCTCTAGTATCCTTAGAAAGTATGACATCAGAAACGCTAAGAGGAGGTGTGGGATTGCATGATATTTCAAAATGTAATCAGGCCTTTGCTAGTAAACTCATCTAGTAAATGTATTCCAAATCAGACTCAAAATGGTGTTCCTTGTTGACTACCAACCCTCCTCAAGGATGAGCTATGTGGAATTTCATGCTTTCATGCAAAAAGGTGATTACTTCATACATTTCATGGGAGGTCAACAAGGGAGATGAGGTTGATCTCTGGAGGGACTCATGGAATGGTCTTTCACCTTTAGGATCCTATCAAGAACTGTTGTCAGCAATCCCAATGTTTTCTTAGTTATGGGGAACAAAGCTATTAGATTATGTTAACTTAGTGGAGCCTCCATCAGGAAGGGTGGTGTGGAAATATTTTTCAGTGGATCAAATTCTAAAAAATCAACAAGATATGTTGAATCAGAACATGAATAACAAAGTTGTCTTCTTGTCAAGAAAGGCAAATCGGATAATATGGGCTCCATCGAAAATAGTGTATTATTCAATAAAGAAAAGGGTAAAAGGAAATTTTTAGCAAGGGGACACCAATCAATCTCATAGAGCATATTCCTCTTGTTGTAACAATGTAGTTTTACCAAAGGCAGGTAGTTTTACATGGTTAGCATTAAGAAAAAGAGCTCTAAGAAGTGAAAGGTTAGCTAAGTTGGGAATTGTGGATCCTTTTAATTGTATATTATGCAATCAAGATTTTGAAGATCATGATCACCTATTTCTTCAATGCCCCTTTGCTCAGTCTTGTTGTTCATTTGTCCTTTAAAAGTCAAATCTCTTCATTCCTCTACCAAAATCACTCTGGGATCAATTTCAGAAGTAGTAAATTCCTGGGTTCTTGAACATAAAAATGTGGTAGCATTGTTCTCATCCTGGGATCATAGCATATTGAAAAATTGGAAACACATATCATTGCCTTTTAAAGGTAGCATGAAGCAACCTCACATTTAGAAGATAAAGAGAGGTACAGTTAAATGGTCACCACCAATGGAAGGCTATTATAAATTAAATTTTGATGGAGCCTCAAGAGGTAATCCTGGCATTTATGGAGCAGGAGTCTACATTAGGTGTTCAAAAGGGGTTGTCAAGGTAGCTAAAACAATATTTCTTCCCTCGAGAACCAATAATATGGCAGAATCTTTGGCTTTACTTTAAGGTCTGTTACTAGCAAAACATCTTTAGGTTAAAGCCATTCATGTTGAGGGTGATTCTCTAATAGTGATAAATGATTGCAAGCAAAAAAATTGTTACACATGGTCTATAAGATATGTGTTGCAAATTGCATGGAATCTATTAGAAGAGTTTGAAAGTTATCATATCTCACATGTATATAGAGAAGGAAATAGTCTTGCCGACTATTTAGCAAACATAGCTTGTGATAAAATTGAATTATCCATTTTCGATAATAATCAGGTGCCAGATGGTTTCCTACATTTGAAGGAAATTATAGACAAAGATTCTGCTTACTAATTACTTTTAGGCAAGGAATAGAGTAAGCATATCCATTAAGAGAATTGGTTTTCAAATGGATTCTAATATGCTTAGGTTGACAAGACTTTATCCACCATGGTCATGTTGTAGCAAAATTTCCAATGAAAGGGATGCAATAAATATGTTGCGTTGAGTTCTGGGGATGCTACCAATAGGATGGGAGATTATGTGGCATTCGCCTGTTCTATCGGTATTAACCATCTTGTGGTTAATATGATTTTTGGGTGACATTCTTGCTAATGATGGTGTATCTAGGTGGAGATATGACCTTTCCTTTTGAAAACCTCATAATAAGAGCCCATCAAAGAAATAATGTCCTTAGTTTAACAAGTTTGTATTCTCTCCCTTTCCACCTCACACTGAGTGGATGAGCTCTAAGCATGTTCTTAATATGCAATAACTGTAATGAGTAGCTCTCTCCACAAAATGGAGTACCTCTCACACTGAAATGACATCTTCCATTTCATTTGCTGATGTTGGCAACCATTCTGAGGCTCCAAACAGATCATACAATATTTAAAGGTTATCTTGCGTAATGTTTATCTGTGTTGTAGGTACAATTTAGTTAAGAGATTAAATTCTTTGTTCTACAAAAAAATTTATGGCCATCTTTTCACATGAGCTAGCATTGATGGAGAGATTGTGCTCTAATTTTAACCTTATGTCTTCCCATATTATGATAAATCATGAGGTCATATCAGTATGTGGGACTTCAAGCAGTCTATTTAATCTCTTTTTATCCCATTCATTTGCAAAAAGTTTGATAGACTCTTCCAGTGCAGTCATTCCAAGCTAGGGCTCGTCTAGTGGTGAGAAATGGTGTTTTGTCCATGGAATCTTAGAGTTGGCTTTCTTGTAAAACCGTGGGAGCGACCTTTTGTGTAATGCCCCACCAAGAACCTTAAAGGAAGTTGTAATTAATGTCACAAGTGAACCAATTTTTTTTTTATAAAGTGCATTTAACATACACGTTCACTTACTAATTAGCAACAACCTCTAAGGCTATGAGGTTAGGATTATTTAAACCCACACATACATATTATATATAACCATAGCAGTATGAACTATATGAAATAAACATCATACATCATAAGAATACCACATAACATAATAAGATAATCAACCAAGATACAATCTCATAAATATTAACTTAATCCAAAGTTACATCACTCATTCCTAGAATGAGACAGTAGTACTCAAGGTTATAATTACAAAATTTCACCTCATAAATATAAGAGGGATAAAATAACTTATACAAGTTAAAATATTACAATGCAAGTAATTACAACAAGAACTGCGAGTTGTCTATCTGGATGTCTCGCCACTAAGTACTGAAGATAGATGGGGACCCAACGGTTTTGGTGCATGTTCCACCCAACCAATGTGGTACCCGAAGGCCCACCCCCCATGCTAGGAGATAGTAACAAAGTAACATGAACAAAGATCTACAACCACTAACCATAGGTAGACTCATACTGACTCATACTGATATAATCAAATAAATATATGAACTAACAAGTACAACTCAATCACCATACAAGTACAAATCAAGTACAACATTCACATCACTGACATAGGTCACATTGCTTCTAGACATAATAATAATCAAGTATGTTCACAAAACCATACATAAAACAATTAACAACAGTTGTCCTAGATAGAGTGTCATCGCAAGGTTTGTCATGAGATCTCCTCTGGGCATTCTTCATAGGCTCCGACACAAGTAATCATGGTGGCCTCAACCGAATCCCAACACTCATACTCACTCAAGCGGAATCAACTACCTCTCACAAGGACAAGATAGTTGATCTTGCCATTCCAGGCCTTCTCACTCATCCCAACTCTAAACGAGCCCTTGTGTCTATGAGTGAGGATTAACTTATCTTGATTAATATGAACTGCATCCTAATCATCTAAGTACATTAATTTAATTATCATTTGATTAACTCACTTCTGAAGGTTACTCGGTTTACCACTTTGGGCTCTGGCCCCTAACAAAAGCCACTCTTCTAATGGACAATGCACTCACAACCAATCACCAAGGGAAACGCAAGTGCATACAAACTAGGCATCATAACCACTCCAACACAAGGAGGATACAAATAATAGAAACTCACTCCAAACATCTTGGAGGCAACAATCACATAGTCCACTCCTTTCACAGGAGGTACAAAACATCCCCGTTCATGGAAACTGAGTAAACTGAAAAGACGCCATGCACTACCCAAGGGAAAACAATTGGATGATATAAAGGTTCAACAACACTCATCCTCTAAGTTCTTCTAGAAGACTTATAATTTAGGACTAACATTAAATCCCAAAACCCACAATGCAACATGACGACATAACAACAAAAGCATTCAAGTCATTAATCAAATCTAATATTTGGATTTCCTAAATCTATATTCATTCAATAGGTAGCGTTGACAAAGTCAAAGATATGATAACTAGATCATCTAAAATAATCATAACCCCTATTTCCCTTTTCTTTATTGAAAATCTAAAATAATTAAACTTACTTCCCTTTACTGAATACAGAGAATTAAATCTTGTAAGATAATCATGAGGAAGATACTACTTTTGGATATACTAAATCCATATCTCTTTCATAATCCAATCACAATAATTCAATTAATCTAAATAGAAATTAATAAATAACATAATTGATTGCCTCATCAATAAAACAACTTCTTAATTTACTTTTAAATCGACACAAATCCATGCAAGTAAACTCTTTCCATTTCCTAACCAAATCTTACATCTCATTCAATTTTCTATTTAAAACATTCAATCACTTTAATATAATAACATATTGTTTCTCTATCCATTTTCCATATACACTAATCAATCCATTTTTAAATCTCTATTCAATAATATATTGCATGCATCTTATTATAATGAAATACGATAATGAATTTATCCTTAACATATTTATATATGCTCCATATGATATATACACCAAACATATATATTAATAAATTTAATTACATATATTCTTTAATATTCCATTCACAATGACTAGATTACTCTATGGAACTAAATAAAACATAATAACTATTTTCCTTTTTCAATATAGTTAGTTCCTAAATTTACTTCTAATGCAACCTAACACTATTGCAAACAATCTTTTCAATTTTCTATCCGGAGTCTATGTCTCTTCAACTATCCATTTAAAAACATGCAATTTCATCAATGTATAAAAATATCTTTTGGCTTATCTATTTGACCACGCATTCATATTGTTTCTAATTAAATTTCATTAATTAAAACAAACATTTAAATATAAATATTTCTATAATTCTTCAATATATTTAAATATCTTTTCTTTATCAATTTTGACCATATGTTCAAAACTTATCTTTTAAATTCTTCATGCAAAACTAAATTACACACACTTAAATAAAGCAAGGTAAATACTGATTGAAAATACTCATGGATATATTTTTACATCTCAATATATTTTCTTCAATCATATTAACAAAATAAATATTTCCTTTTAAATCAAGTAATTACTTCTATTAAAAAATATCTTTCTCTATACATTTTCTACATATACTAATCATTTCTTTTAGAACACTAATAATACCCAATTTGCAAACAACAGAATAAAATAAATAAAATATTATTTATTCTCTCAAATGGATATATACCTTCAATATATATATACTAAATATAAATTAATATATTTAAATATATTTAATCATTAACATATCTTCTATTCTTTATAGAATATCAAATTGTTTAATTCAAAATAAAATATCCCTTATCATCAATTTTCCAAAATATATATATTTTTTCAATTAAATCAAATTAATAATTGGACCTTTTACATATGAATTTAAATTCCACAATTAAATTTTAAATTATGCATTCTTTAAATCAAATATTTAACTCCTTCAATTAAAATTTAACATGTCATTTTAAAATAAACAATAATTTCCCCATATGTTTATAATTTTAATTCCACTAATCTAATATACAAATTTTATTTAAAATAATATAAATAAATATAATACTTTAATATTATAAATTATAATATAAAATATTATTAAATAATATTTTAATATTATAATAACAATACATAAAATATTAATATTTATAAATATCAATTTATTATTATTTTATTTTCAGAGCAGCCATGGAAAAATAACTTAACAGCAGTCTCATGTTTCAAGCATAACTCAAAAACTACGATCTGGGTATTTGCAATTTTTTGACAAGGATAAGAAAATTTTAAAATGCAAAAACCCTTTAAATTTCCTGACAACCCAGTTTTTCTAAGTGGAGTTATAGGTGACGCAACCAGACCATTTTACCATGGAAAATATAACTATCCTGCAGATTTTAAAATCCAATTTTTTATAATAAACAGAAGATTTCATTTTCTAAAAACATTCTAAATGCATTGTTCAATCTCTATGTTTGATTTCCAATAACAACATAATCGATTTATCCAAATAGTTTAAATTCAACTGAGGTTTTCACAATTTTCACTCAAGAATTTTCACAAGCAAAGGCTATAAATTTATTTAATTCTTTTTTTCTAATATCAAATTTATTTTTTAAAACAGATTTAACAAACAAAATTTTAATCACTACTATTTAAAAAAAACAATCAAAAACAATAAAACACAAAGAGGAAAACCTGGTACAAGAAGCTACAGGAAGAGATGAATTTCTGATGCAAGCCTCCTCCAAAGATTTCCTGAATTTTTCTTCAATCCTCAAATGAATCCAATCCAAAACCCAACAAATGCAAACAATATTTCCTTCAATCAATTCTACAATCAAAACTTTCTTCAAACCCTTCTTGTGTAATTTTCCAAAATTTCTTCTCTGCTGTAAAAATGTATTTTTTTCTAAATCTCTTTTCTGCTGTCCTAAAATTAAAACATGTATTCTTTATAAATCAAAAATACCTAATACAACCCTAATTCACATTACATGCAAATTAGATATTAATTTCAATTTCAATTTTAATTTCAATTTCAATTTTTACAACCCTAATTCACATTACATGCAAATTAGATATTTCAATTTCAATTTCAATTTCAATTTCAATTTTCGAAAACCCTCTTTCAATATAAAATGCAATTTCAAATAATAAATTAATTTTCAAAGTTGCAACTAATTTCCCAAATAAACATTTAATTACAATTTCTAATTTAATTCCCACACATTGAAATTAAATTCCAAAATTAATTTTAATTCTTTTATTTCCTTTCATTCTCTTACATCACGTTTAATTAATTAATTTAATTATTTAATAACTAAATTAAACTCCCATGGATTAAATTTAATTAATTAAATAAATTAAATATAATTAATTAATTTAAATATAAACTTTTATCCACATTGCATTATTTAAATTAAATAACCATCAACATGATTAAATGCAATTATTCTAAATATCTATTTCCAAATCAATAATCCTTTAGAATTAAATAATATTAAAACAAAATAGACAATGGCTCGACACACACGACTGACGACACACTAAGGCTAGGGTGTTAACTTGACACATGTTACCTAGTTACAATCTCCCGTTCAACTTAACCGTTGGATCGACACGTTCAAACCTGTGAAACCAAGTGGAGTCGATGTCATATACCTGCAATCCTGCAACCAAGTAAACAACATCATACAATATATCCAGCATATAATACACACTGTGAATAAGGAATTACGGATTCGTAGGGCGCTCGCAAGCGAGTGATGCGAACTTGTCCTCTTCACCCATACACTCATCAAAACTGACACTTACATCATAATTCCAATAATCTCGTAATAATATCTCATGTTAGCTCTACAACATCGTTAATCCATAATGCATGTGAAATAAAAATCAGATAACTACATCCCACAATAATAATTGTCACTCAATAATAGCGATCAAAACATCATAACAAAATGTATCTAGTATCAAAGTAATTGCAACCAAACATAGCATAAAGCAACTTGAACAAGAATCAAAACGGAGGGGTATTACATTTTGAAAGTTATTTGTCCTAAGATGATTTGAAGACTATGTTCATAATTTATGGTGGCAGAGTGGAGGTTTCTATCCACGAGGTGTTGGGGGTGGATGTCACATGTCCAAGGGCTCGACTTATTCTCTTTCCTTCCTAGGTGATTTCAATTTTCCTATCCAATGCTATGGATTTGGTTCAATTTTTGTTAGAACTTGAAGATTTGGCAAGAAAATATGTGCAGCTCCAATATATTCTAGATAATTCTATTCTTAAGGCAGTACAAGGATATAATATTTTCAGTGGCGACGGATATGTTGGTGGCTTATTTCCTAGGGATTTTTTGCAGAAAAACCAAGGGTTTGAGGATGTTTATGAAGCATTCAAACTGGATTTGCAATTTCACAATGATAGCATCCTCCTACGGGCTTTGTGGAAGCATAGATGTTTCATTTGCTCTGTTATGGAAGCGGACATAAGGGAAAAGTTTTATGCTTTAAAATTTTGAAGGGTCCATAGTCCTCCTATACCAACTTCAGGTGTTCAACTTGATTTGTAGCTCAAAGTTCCTTCACCAGCTTAGGGTCAATGTCAAGGCTATCAAGCTCACCATGCTCATGCATCAAATAGTGGGTTTATTCGCTTTTCAAGCAATGACTCAAATCACTTGTCCTCCACCAATGTTTGAATGTCTCATTCTATGAAGCCTCCAACCTTCTCCTTGGCTCATCGAAGCTTGTTTCAAAGAGGTCTGCAACTGACTGAGAGACTTGAGGTTGAAGATGAATGCTCAGTCCATGGGGATTTTACAGAAGAATAATATATTTTCTTTTGTAGTTTTGGGTTATATTTTAAGCTGAATTTTGTTATTTTATCAGCTTCTCGGGGTGTCATTTGGGTGTTGTATAGGTGTTTTCAGTTTTAGTGGTAGCCTTTCAATTCTGTAAATGTATTTTGATATACTATCAACTTCTTTTCACTTTCCTTTTGAGTTGAATCTTCATATATGTAAATGCTTACTTTATATTATATAAATACATATATAGTCCTTGTGCCTTCCGCCTAAAATAAAAAAATAACTAGCTATACACCTCTAACATATAGATAAATATATATTCCTTTAGTTTTAAACATAGAGATATTAAAATATAAAATTAGTTAATTTGTAATCATGGACATTTAAATATCCTTTTAAATTTATACATAAAACATATAATTAACATGTCACCTTTTCTAACCAATGATGTTGTTTTGTATTATAACCATCTTCATTTTCTCCTTTGACCCCCATGAGTCATTGATACAATTTGATTTAGTAGTATGGAATTAATAAAACACATGTCTTTATTTTATTATTATAACTTAATAAAATAATACCTATCCTTGAAAGGTAATTTGAATCACTTAGAGTGGGCCATAACAATGCCAACTTAGCATTCAATAGTCAATGATAAAGCTTTTCACTTTAGGTTCAAAAATAAATAATTACAAACTTAGATAATTGTCTGATTAACCTTAGTAATAGTTTTTGGTTCATTCAAATTTAAGAATACACAGGCTTCATTTCCAAATAATAAAAATTATCAAAATATTATCTAAAATAATAATATAATCAAATACATATTGTTATATAGAAAATATTAATAAAAAGAGAAACGTGCATTCACTATACTTGTAGCAATTATTCATACACTTATAAAAAATCTTTAAATATATCTTCACTCAATTAAATTAACCATGAAAATATTTAAATACAAAAATATTTAATTCATATTATCAGACCTTTAAATCTATTTTTAAATCCTTACATGGGGCATAGAGTCAATATTTTAATCATTTAGATTGAAATATAAAAAAAATTGTTAGCCTCACCAATTGATACATCACCTTTTTGTCAATGGCACTACTTCCTTCTCTAACCATCATCATTTTCTCTTTGTATCCCTATGATCCATTGATTTTGTTTGATCTAATGTTGTGAGCAAATAAAATAAAGTATGACCTTGAAAGGTAATGTAAATAATTTGAGGTGGGCCCTAACAATTATAACTTAACCTTCAATATTTAATAATTTATTATTGCATAATTCTAGCCTATATCATCATTTGCATAGCTACGATAAACTAGGCATATTTTGTGATTGCTTCGTGTATCTTTAAGCATGTTTCAAAATTGTTATTTTAACTATAGGGATTTGGTTAAGGAAAATAACCCTTGAAATTTATTGATATTATTTATAAATACCATCATTTTCTAGATGCCTTAGGTGAAAATGTTTCAAGAGATTAATAGTGCACAAACTGAATCCATGAGAAAGCATCAAAATTATGAATTAGATGCTAAAGATCAATAGTCACAAATATCACTCTTACAATGTGAGATTGACCCAAGATAGGTAATGAAACATTATGAAATGTATTATAGTATTAACATTGTATAACTATTCATGGAGCATTAAATTGGATGAATAACCACAATCCACAATAAAAGGTTGTAATGGAGTGAATTTTCACCCCTAGGAAAATTCCCCATTTACATCACCCCTACCTTAGATAACAAAAATTTGATGATGCAATTCTACATCTACCACCTTTCTTCATCCACTTGGTAGCTCGTTTTGGTGTTGATGGAGGAATATCTGTAGAGGATGCACATGTGCGATGGAGATGTGGAGGTGGAAACACCAAAGCAGGGACTGACTCAAGTAGTCCTCTAAAAACAACCCCAACATTTTCCTTGTTCTTGTGTGTAGGTGTTTTCACGTAGAGCTCTTTGAAGATTCCACTTGCATGTAGAAAGGTCTACTTTGCTCACTTTATCTTTGTCAATTCTAGCTTAGCTTAGACGTAGTATTCTCCTTGTCCATCAATCAGACTATTAGTATGTTTCTTGGTGGTTTAATCTATTTGTAAGACCCTCTGTCAATACAGACACCAACACACATTTGAGACGCCAATGTGTTGCACTAGAGTTCGTAGTCTATGTTGACATCCTTAGACAATGAGTTATTTGTGCAATGGATTGAACCCTCAAAACTAGCTCATCTGGCCTTATGAAAAAATTGGTTTAGCAAAAGGATATGAACACCTAGATTGCTCTTCCTTTTGAGCCTTAACATCTTAACCTTCCTAATTCACTTAGAAAACTTGAGGTAGATCAGGGTAGCCTATTTCTTAGGACTCTCCCATGACTTGGAGTCTTGGAGTAGCTCGTCCCCCTCCTCTACAAAAGCATTAAGTTACTATTGATGCCCCAATATTGTAAATCCCTACTGAAGTACCAAGTGCCTTTATATCCATTTCATGTAGGGAGAATAATAATAGGAAGTCCTATAAATTATTACTAGCTTGAGACATATGATGGCCCTCAAGATTGAAAGGGTAGCTCCTTGTAATATTTTTAATGGATATCTCACTATGTGCTTGTAGAGGTAAATGAGAAAAATAGAAGTTCATGAAAATAAATCCTAATCTATATAAGAAATACACTAATATTAAGGAATTACTCTCAAGGAATAGGAATTATAGACATGTAGCCTAATATTAAATGGAGATGAAGAGACATGTTTGCAACAATGAAATAAAGGACATGAATATTCACATAGTCATTAGCCTATAAAAAATTATAAATTTCTCATAAAATATTATCAAATCCTAGATGCATAGATAAAGGCTACCTAAATGTAAATATAAAATAGAGAGAGAATATTTCATAGAAAAATAAATAAGAATAAACAATAAAAAATTAGAAGGGACACATTATCAAGTATAGTACAAAAGATGAGAGAAGACACATAGCTATAGTTGTAAGAGGTATAAAAATAGCATAAAATTCTTACCTATAGTTTTAAGTTTTCATATATGTCTACTATGAAAAGGAAAAATCTTTACCAAAAAAATATTCTACTTTAGCTCAAAAGAGTCTACATAACATATAAAGCCCAAAATTGAGTGAGTGTGTATGGTAGAGAGAGATATACAAAATTTGAAGCAATAAATGTCTATAATCCTTTATGTTGATGATACTTATTACAATCATGTAGCACAACATGATATTCTCTAATAAAGTTTTCAAGGATTTAATAGTCTATAAACTAAGGAGACTCATTCAAATTTGATCTTCATTTAGAGATAAGGAATAATACACATTGGATCTTATTTTATGAATGAATAGGGAAGAACCCCTCAATCATATACACCAACTACCTATAACACCTAATTATGTTAGCTCCTATATTTGAATTTATTTTTTGAAAGGCCAATCCCACGTAAAGGGCCTAATTATGCATATACTATGTGCATGGTAAGAACCTTGTGAATAATTTGATATTCCTCTTTACATAACAAATGAATCCACAAGATTAGATATTTATAGGTATGCATATGTCATCTTAGACTTTCTAACCGCCTCAGTAGAGTATTGTAGATGTATTCAATTTCCTTATTTACCTACACATGATATCATGAATTATTCTCTTGTATTGTTCTCTTGGTATTGTAAAACCTTTAGTTTTATGGTACTTTACATTCAATAATATATAGGAACATTAGCATTGGTTGAGCCTTTTGAATATTACCCTCAAATTAAGGGTACACATCCATTAGAATTAGATCAACTACTTATGTCTCAATGTAGTCAATATAGTTGCGCATTAGTTGTTATGTCATTTCATCGTTCCAATTAGGAAACACTCATGTACTATTCATTTCATTATACAGAATCATTTGGAAGGTAGTCAATCCCACCCATATCCACCAAGTAGGGACCACCACCAAATATACCAAACATGGCCATGTTTTGCTCCGTAGTTTCTTGGTACAAAGGTGAACCCCACAAACGTTGTGTGCATTGGTCCTTTGACCAATAGATATAGTGTGATTTCCTTCCACATGTTTGTGCTTGTATCTCATTTAAGCTACTACAATAAAACCAAATTGAATAAAAGAAAACACAAAGAGGGGGTCTAATCTTTTGTCATTTGACCATCCCTAATACTAATAAGATATATTACCCCCTTAAATTTCTTATACAAAGTGTTGCTTATGCCATGTTGGTATGGGCCAACCATACTAGCTTCAACCAATGAAATGTTAGCTATGGAGAATACTATGAAACTTATCTTGAGTTTCCAATAGATTGTCATCATCCCTAAAGGTGATCTAATATATTGTGAGACTTGAGGATAATACTTTGTCTCACTTATAAGAATTCCCACAAGTCAATCAAAGTGTCGCACTATTGTTAAAAAAAATTTATTGTTAGCATTATAGAACACCCAATTGCCTAAGAGAGACCCACCATTAAATAAAACCAATATGTCAAGACTAGAAAAACACCAATTTTCTTATGACCCCACACACCTATCAAATCATCAAGATGGATGATTGGTAGAAAATATTTCCACCAAAATCACAAAGGAGCACAGACATTTCATAGGCCATTGGATTAAGAGATCTAGTGGCTTGAGAGAGCTAACCCTCCAAACAAAAGAGTACTTTTCCTTATACCATTTTAATGCATGAAGGGACCATTATGATGTTGGACTTGGATCTTGATATGAGCATATAAGATTGAACAATTAACACAAAGGGTGGAACTAGGACATAGGCATATGAAAAGACCATTATAAAATATTTCAAATTGATAATTAACATATAAGATCATGAAAAAAATATGAAAGGGAAATCCATTAGCAAGACAAATACAAAAGATTGAACCCTAACTTAAAATGTCTCTTATTGATTATTAATGTTAAGAGCACCAAAATACTACAAATAATTAGAACTTGTTTGATTTAGAACATGAATTAATTGAATTTAAAAATTTCAAATAAAATATAAAAATGACACAAACTAAATACACATTCCTTCTATATCATTTAAAATAATATGTACTTATATTTAATTAACATCTCAACTTCTTATTTAAAGTAATTTTCTTACTAGAAGATCATTAAAAACCATTTATTTCTTTTCAAAATTAAATATAAACCCCAACATTTTACTTTGCAATGTAAGAGATTAAATCTAAGCAAGCTAAAATAAATATAGTCAATTTAAACCTAAAGAATTAAAGACCAACGAAATTAGATCTCTTTGCTTGAATCGTGTAATTAGAGGTTTCGAGTAAACTTCCTTTGATCCACGTCTTTTTCACTTAGATTGTATACGTATGAACAGATATTACACGAGCTCCATGTTTCCACTTATCCATGCAAACGAATCACACGAGTAATCATTTGGGTTTGGAACATGTTGATTAAGTGGATACACATTGTGTATTCACTTGGATGGATATTTATATTAAATAGTTATTAGGAACAAGAAACATGCCATATGCAATCATGTCATGGTGGGTTAGAGGGGATTCAATAAGATTCCTTCAAATAATGATACATAAAAGTGGCAAAGAAGTCAATTCAAAAGCTTAAAAAATTGTAACAAATGTTTATTGTTAAATATAATATCTTAAAAAAAAAATAAGAATTTTTTATTATAAGTTAATTATTTATAAGTAGGTATTCTAAATCAGGGTATATTTTAAAACGATATATATATTTTTTTTGAATGTTTGAGGTTTTATAGATTTTTTTCAAGGAAGTATGTTGCGAGAGATGTTCATCAAATATTTGTAATTTTGTATATCATTTATTTGTAGGAGGTTAAGATTATTGGTTTTTATACTTTATGTTGCTTGGAGTGTTATTTGGTCAATCGACTCTTTTTTCTATAGCAATCATGACATAAGAAATGATAGATTGTCGCTTTTCTCTCTTCTAAATGACACTAACATTTAGTTTATCATGGATGTGACCCCACCAATACGGTGATGTAGACCCTCTTCACTATTGAAAACTATTCTTTTAACATTATTAATGTTTATGTTTCCAATGATGTTGTGGAGAGATTTATTTTGTGGTGATAGATCATCAATTCAATCCTTACTACCACTTGGGTTTTGTGCAAAGACTTTAATATAGTTGAGATGGCTTATGCATCTTTTTCTAGTTTTGTCCTAGAGCTTGAGTTGGCTGGACCTAAATTTGTGATTTTTTCAAGCCTTTTTCTTGACATATGGTGTTGTTAAGAGATTGACTTAGAATCCCTTCTAGATATACTCAAATTTGGCATGCTTTTAGGGTAATGTTTTTTAGCATTTGGAAAGACATAAATTTTACTATTTTTTCTAATTGTTCTATGTATCATAATTTCTTACTTTGCTCTAAAACCATGATTTGTTATAATATGCTTATGTAGATTCAAGTGCAAGTGAATATGGTTGCACTTGAGGTTTCTCACCTTTAGGTGTTACTTGATCATTGGGGTAATGCCCCATTTACTATTGCTAGGGTTCCTCTAACTCCCACTTTCAATTGAGGTCAACCTTTGCCTCATGGGTATTGTCAAGGTCATAGCCAATCTACACATGGCAACTAGGATGCTCATTCTCAAACCTCTTTGCCTCCTATGAGAAACAATCATTATTAGCAAGGATGGTCATAGCCAAGCCATCAATCTACCTCTTCCTTGGTTTTTGGCCATGGATATGTTGGCTAGCCTCATACCGACAAGTTCCTTAAACTATCTCTTGTTATTTCTCATATTCGAGATATTGAAGGTAAAAATGATGGTAATGATAATGAAGATAATGACAGTTGGGACCTTCATTAGACCTCACTAATGTATGAGGTAAATTAGATGATTAAGATCCACCTCCTCCCTCTATGGTCTTGCTCTCACTGCATAACAACTTTATCTAATCACATTTTCTAAGGGGCTCTGTTTTGTTTGGACATTTTGGGTGTGATTATTTCTACCCAATTTTTTTTGTAAATATGTATAATATTTTATAAATGGTAATATAGACAATATTCATTAAAAAATAAATTTTGAATTTATTTATAGAAATTCTAGTGAATCTTCTATGTGGAGACATAGTTCTTTTGATAATTTTTTCTTAAAATTGACTTGAACTAATAGAGTGGGTGACAATTTTATATTTTAATATAAATTTTAAACATAGATTGTGGGTGATTGGGAAACTAAAAGTCATTCTCATTTTTAATCAATTTGGTTCGAATTAGAACCTAATTTTTTCATAAGCTAATAATTGAGGTGACAAGTTAAACTTAAATTTCTCATAAAAAAATTAATTGGGCGGTGAATTAAACATAAATTGACAATAATTTTTTAATTGAGGTGACCAATGAAGCCTAAATAATTTATAATTGAGGAGGCAAAATATAAATATTGACATGGGCTAGTTAACTAATTGACATGAGCTAGTTAACTAATTATATGGGCTAGTTAACTAATTGACATGGGCTAGTTAACTATTGATATGGCCTAGTTAACTAATTGGTACAGGCTTGTTAACTATTGATATGGGCTAATTAACTAATTGGCATGGGTTAGTTAACTTTTCATTTGGACTAGTTAACTAATTGGCATGAGCTAGTTAACTATTGATATAGGTTAGTTAACTAATTGACATGGACTAGTTAACTATTGATATGGGCTAAATAACTAATTGACATGGGCTAGTTAACTAATTGAATATAGGCTAGTTAACTAATTAACATGGACTATCTAACTATTGATATGGACTAGTTAACTAATTGACATGGGCTAGTTAACTATTGATATGGCCTAGTTAAATAACTGACATGCGCTAGTTAACTATTGAAATGGGCTAGTTAACTAATTGACATGGGCTAGTTAACTAATTGATTGGCCTAGTTAAATAACTGACATGCGCTAGTTAACTATTGAAATGGGCTAGTTAACTAATTGACATGGGCTAGTTAACTAATTGATTCTAGGCTAGTTAATTGATTGACATGGGATAGTTAACTATTGATATGGGGTAGTTAACTAATTGAATGGGCTAGTTAACTATTGATCATGGGCTAGTTAAATCATTGACATGAGATAGTGAACTATTGATCATCGGTTAGTTAACTATTGACATGGGCTAGTTATCTAATTGACATGGGCTAGTTAACTGTTGCTATGAGCTAGTTAACTAATTGACATGGGCTAGCTAACTAATTGGCCTATGCTAGTTGATTATTGATCATTGACTAGTTAACTAGTAGATCATGGGTTAGTTAACTAATTGACATGGGCTAGTTAACTATTGATATGGGCTAGTTAACAAATTGAGATGGGCTAGTTAACTACTGATATGGGTTAGTTTACTATTGACATGGGCCAGTTAACCATTGATCATGGGTTAGTTAACTAATTTTCACTGGCTAGTTAACAAATTGACATGACTTAGTTAACTAATTGTCATGGGCTGGTTAATTATTAATCATAGGATAGTTAACTAATTGTCATGGGCTAGTTAACTATTGATCATGGGCTAGTTAACGCATTAACATGGACTAGTCAACTAATTGACATGGACTAGTTAACTATTGATCATGGTCTAGTAAACTATTGACATGGGCAAGTTAACTAATTGACATGGGCTAGTTAATTAATTAGCATGGGCTAGTTAACTATTGATCATGGGCTAGTTAACTAATTGACATGGACTAGTTAACTATTCATCATGCGCTAGTTAACTATTGACATGGCCTAGTTAACTAATTGTCATGAGTTAGTTAACTATTGATCATGGGCTAGTTAACTAATTGACACGAACTACTTAATTAATTGACCTGGGCTAGATAACTATTGATCATGGGCTTGTAAACTATTGACATGGGAGAATTAACTAATTGACAGGGGCTAGTTAAAAAATTGACATGGGATAGTTTACTAATTGTCATGGGCTAGTTAACTATTGACACAAGATAGTTAACTATTGACATGGCCTAGTTAACTAATTGACATGGGCTAGTTAACTAATTGATTATTGGCTAGTTAATTAATTTACATGGGTTAGTTAACTATTGATATGAGCTAGTTAATTAATTGACATGAGCTAGTTAACTATTGATCATGGGGTAGTTAACTAGTTGATCATGGGTTAGTTAATTAATTGTCATGAGCTAGTTAACTAATTGATCATGGGCTAGTTAGCTAATTGACATGAGCTAGTTAACTAATTGTCATGGGCTAGTTAACTATTCATATGAGATAGTTAATTAATTAACATGAACAAGTTAACTATTGATATGGGCTAGTTAACTTATTGACATGGGCTAGTTAACTAATTGAATATGGGCTAGTTAACTAATTGACATGAGCAATCTAATTATTGACATGGGCTAGTTAACTATTTGAATATGGGCTTGTTAAATATTTGACATGGGCTATCTAACTAAATTTGATATGGGCTAGTTAACTAATTTACATGGGCTAGTTAACTATTGATCATGGGCTAGTTAACTAATTGATCATGAGTTAGTTGACTAATTATCATTGGCTAGTTAACCAATTGATCATGGGCTAGTTAAATAATTGACATGGGCTAGTTAACTTATTAACATGGGCTAGTTAACTAACTGTGATGGGCTAGTTAACTATTGATATGGGATGGTTAACTAATTGGCATGGGCAAGTTAACTATTGATATGGACTAGCTAACTAATTGAATATGGGCTATTTAACTAATTGACATGGGCTATCTAACTATTGATATGGGCTAGTTAACTAATTGACATAGGCTACTTAACTATTTGAATATGAGCTAGTTAACTAATTGACATGGGCTATCTAACTATTGACATGGGCTAGTTATCTAATTTACATTGCCTAGTTAATTGTTGATCATGGACTAGTTAACTAATTGATCATGGGTTAGTTAACTAATTGATCATGGGCTACTTAACTAATTGACATGGGCTAGTTAACTTATTGACATGGGTTAGTTAACTAAGTGTCATGGGCTAGTTAACTATTGATATGAGATAGTTAATTAATTAACATGGACAAGTTAACTATTGACATGAGCTAGCTAACTAATTGCCATGGGCTAGTTAACTATATATCAATGGCTAGTTAACTAATTGACACGAGCTAGTTAACTAATTGACATGAGCCAATTAACTATTGATCATGTGCTATTAAACTATTGGCATGGGCAAGTTAGCTAATTGACATGGGCTAGTTAAATAATTGACATGGGCTAGTTAACTAATTGTCATGGGCTAGCTAACTATTGATCATTGGCTAGTTAAGTAATTGACATGGGATTTTAACTAATCGGCATGGGCTAGTTAAATTTTGATCGTGGGCTAGTTAGTTATTGACATGGGCTAGTTAACTAATTGACATGTGTTAGTTAACTATTGATATTTGCTAGTTAACTAATTCACATTGGCTAGTGAATTATTGATATGAGCTATTTAACTAATTGACATAGTCAAGTTAACTAATTGATTATGGGCTAGCTAATTAATTGACATGGGCTAGTTAAATATTGATATGGGCTAGTTAACTAATTGACATGGCCTAGTTAACTATTGATCATGGGTTAGTTAACTTATTGATCATGGGTTAGTTAACAAATTTTCTTGGGCTTGTTAACTATTGATCATGGGCTAGTTAACTAATTGACACGGGCTAGTTAACTAGTTGACATGGGCTAGTTAACTATTGATCATGGGCTAGTAAACTATTGACATGGGAAAACTAACTAATTTACATGGGCTAGTTAACTAATTGACATGAGCTAGTTAAATAGTTGTTATGCGTTAGTTAACTATTGATCATAGACGAGTTAGCTAGTTGACATGGGCTAGTTAATTATTGATCATGGGCTAGTTAACTATTGACATGGCTTAGTTAACTAATTGACATCAACAAGTTAACTATTGATGTGGTCTAGTTAACTAATTGATCATGGGCTAGTTATCTAATTGACACGGGCTAGTTAACTATTGATATGGGCTAGTTAATTAACTGGTATAGGCTTGTTAACTATTGATATGGGCTAATTAACTAATTGACATGGGCTAGTAAACTATTCATATGATCTAGTTAACTAATTGGCATGGGCTAGCTAACTATTGATATAGGCTAGTTAACTAATTGATATGAGCTAGTTAACTATTGACATGGGCTAGTTAACTAATTGACATGGGCTAGTTAACTAATTGTAAGGGGCTAGTTAACGAATTGACATGACTTAGTTAACTAATTGACATGGGCTAGTTAACTAATTGTCATGGGCTAGTTAACTAATTGACATGGGTAAGTTAACTAATTGGCATGGGCTAGTTAATTAATTGACATGGGCTAGTTAACTAATTGTCATGGGCTAGTTAAATAATTGACATGGGCTAGTTAACTATTGATCATGGGTTAGTTAACTATTGGCATGGCCTATTTAACTATTGATATGAGGTAGTTAACTAATTGACATGAGCTAGTTAACTAATTATCATGGGTTAGTTAACTATTGATCATGGGCTAGTTAACTAATGGACACGAGCTAGTTAACAAATTGACATGGGACATTTAACTATTGATCATGCGATAGTAAAATATTGACATGGGCAAGTTAAATAATTGATATGGGTTAGTTAAATATTTGGCATGGGCTAGTTTACTAATTGTCATGGGCTAGTTAACTATTGATCATTGGCTAGTTAACTAATTGACATGGGATTTTAAGTAATTGTCATGGGATAGTTAACTATTGATAATGGGTTAATTAACTATTGACATGGGTTAGTTAACAAATTGACATGTGCTAGTTAACTATTGATATGATATAGTTAACTAATTGACATTGGCTAGTAAACTATTGATATGGGCTATTTAACTAATTAACATGGGCTAGTTAACTAATTGATTATGGGCTAGTTAACTAATTGACATAGGTTAGTTAACTATTGATATGGGCTAGTTAACTAATTGAAATGGGTTAGTTAACTATTGATCATGGGCTAGCTAACTTATTGATCATGGGTTAGTTAACTAATTGACATAGGCTAGTTAACTGTTGATCATGGGTTAGTAAACTATTGACATGGGCAAGTTAACTAATTGACATGGGTTAGTTAACTAATTGAAATCTACTAGTTAACTAATATCCATAGGCTAGTTAACTATTGATCATGGGCTAGTTAACTATTTGACATGAGCTTTTAACTAATTGGCATGGACTAGCTAACTATTGATATGGGCTACTTAACTAATTGACATGGGTTAGTTAATTATTGATATGGGCTAGTTTACTATTGACATGGGCTAGTTAACTATTGATCATGTGTTAGTTAACTAATTGTTAAGGGCTAGTTAATTAATTGAATTGAATTAGTTAACTAATTTTCATGGGCTAGTTAACTATTGATCATGGGCTAGTTAACTAATTGACACAAACTAGTTAACTAATTGACATGGGCTAGTTAACTACTAATCCTAGGCTAGTAAACTATTGGCATGGGCAAGTTAACTAATTGACATGGGCTAGTTAATTAATTGACATGGGCTAGCTAACTAATTGTTATGGGCTAGTTAACTATTGATCATGGGCTAGTTAGCTAATTGACATAGGATAATTAACTAATTGACATGGGATAGTTAACTATTGATCATGGGCTAGTTAACTATTGACGTGGCCTAGTTAACTATTGATATGGGCTAGTTAACTAATTGACATGGGTTCGTTAACTAATTATCATGGGCTAGTTAACTATTGATCATGGGCTAGTTAACTAATTGACACGAGCTAGTTAAGTAATTGACATGGGCCGGTTAACTATTGATCATGGTCTAGTAAACTATTTACATGAGCAAGTTAACTAATTGACATGGGCTAATTAAATAATTGACATGGGCTACTTTACTAATTGTCATGGGCTAATTAACTATTGATCATTGGCTAGTTAACTAATTGACATGGGATTTTAACTAATTGACTTGTGCTAGTTAACTATTGATCATGGGCTAATTAACTATTGACATTGGCTAGTTAACTAATTGACATGTGCAAGTTAGCTATTGATATGGGCTAGTTAACTAATTTACATGGGCTAGTTAACCATTGATCATAGGCTAGTTAACTATTGCCATGGGCTAGTTAACTAATTGACATGGGCTAGTTAACTATTGATCATAGCCTAAATAACTATTGACATGGGCTAGTTAACCAATTTATATGGGCTAGTTAACTAATTGACATGGACTAGTTAACTAATCATCATAGGCTAGCTAACTATTCATCATGGGCTAGTTAAATAATTGACTATGGCTAGTTAACTATACACGTGGGCTAGTTAACTATTGATATGGGCTAGTTAACTAATTGATCATGGGCTAGATAACTAATTGGTATAGGCATTTTAACTATTGATATGGGCTAGTTAACTAATTGGTATAAGCTTGTTATCTATTGATATGGACTAATTAACTAATTGGCATGGGCTAGTTAACTATTCATATGGGCTAGTTAACTAATTGGCATCGGCTAACTAACTATTGATATAAGCTAGTTTACTAATTGACATGGGCTAGTGAATTATTGATATGGGCTAGTTAACTAATTGACATAGGCAAGTTAATTAATTGATTATGGGCTAGTTAACTAATTGCCATGGGCTAGTTAACTATTGATCATGGGCTAGTTAACTAATTGACATGGGCTAGTTAACTCTTGATTATGGGCTAGTTAAGTAATTGATTATGGGTTAGTTAACTAATTGTCATGGGCTAGTTCCCTAATTGATCATAGTCTAGTTAACTAATTGACATGGACTACTTAACTTATTGACATGGGCTAGTTAACTAATTTTCATGGACTAGTTAACTATTGATATGTGATAGTTAATTAATTGAAATGGAAAAGTTAACTAATTGACATGGGCTAGTTAAATAATTGACATGGGCTAGTTAAATATTGATCATGGGCTAGTTAAATTATTGATCATGGGTTAGTTAACTAATTGTCATGGTCTGATTAACTAATTGATCATGGGCTAGTTAACTAATCAACATGGGCTAGTTAACTAATTGACATGGCCTACTTAACTATTGATATGGACTAGTTAACTAATTGACTTGGGCTAGTTAACTATTGATATAGCCTAGTTAACTAATTGATCATGGGCTAGTTAACTAATCAACATGGGCTAGTTAAATAATTGACATGGTCTACTTAGCTATTGATATGGACTAGTTAACTAATTGACATGGGCTAGTTAACTATTGATATGGCCCAGTTAACTAATTGATCATGGGTTTGTTAACTAATTGACAAGGGCTAGTTAACTATTGGTATGGGCTAGTTAACTAATTGATATGAGCTTGTCAATTATTGATATGGGCTAGTTGATTATTGATATGGGCTAATTAACTATTGATCATGGGCTAGTTAACTAATTGTCAGGGATTAGTTAACTAATTGACATGGCTTAGTTAACTAGTTGGCATGGGCTAGTGAACTAATTGTCATGGGCTAATTAACTATTGATGATGGGCTATTTAACTAATTGACATGGGCTAGTTAACTATTGATCATGGGTTAGTTAAGTAATTGACATGGGATAGTAAAATATTGACATGGGCAAGTTATCTAGTTGACATAGGCTAGTTTACTAATTGACATGGGCAAGTTAACTAATTGTCATGGGATAGATAGCTAATTGACATGGGCTAGTTAACTAATTGATCATGGGCTAGTCAATTAATTAGTCAAGGACTAGTTAACTAATTAATCATGGTCTAGGTAACTAATTGACATACGCTAGCTAACTAATTGACATGGGCTAGTTAACTATTGATCATGGACTAGTTAACTAATATTTATGGGCTAGTTAACTAATTGACATGAGATAGTTAACTAATTGACATAGGCTAGTTAATGAATTGGCATGGGCTAGTTAACTAATTGTCATAGGCTATTTAACTATTGATCATGGGCTAGTTATCTAATTCACGATGGGCTAGTTAACTATTGATCATGGGTTGGTTAACTATTGATCATGGGATAATTAACTATTGATCATGGACTAGTTAATTGATTGATCATAGGCTAGTTAACTATTGATCATGGGCTAGTTAAATTTTTGATCATGGGCTAGTTAACCAATTGATCATGGGCTAGTTAACTATTGATCATGGGCTAGTTAACTATTGATCATGGACTAGTTAACTAATTTTCATGGGCTAGTTAACTAATTACCATGGGCTAGTTAACTAATTGATTAAGGGCTAGTTAACTAATTGTCATGGGCTACTTAACTAATTGACATCGAGTTAACTAATTGTCATGGACTACTTAACTAATTGACATGGGCTAGTTAATTATTGATATGGGCTAGTTCAGTATTGATATGGGCTAGTTAACTATTTGACATGTGCTATTTAACTATTGACATGAGAAAGTTAACTAAATGAGATGGGATATTTAACTATTGATCATGGGCTAGTTAACTAATTGGCATTGAATAGTTAACTAATTGACATGGGCTTGTTAACTATTGATCATGAGCTAGTTAACTAATTGGCATGGGCTAGTTAACTACTATCATGGGTTAGTTGACTTATTGACATGGTCTAGTTAAATAATTGTCATTAGATAGTTAATTAATTGACATGGTCTAGTTAACTAATTTTCATGGGCAAGTTAAATAATTGACATGGTCTAGTTAACTAATTATCATGGACTATTTAACTATTGATCATGGGCTAGTTAACTAATTGTTATGGGATAGTTAACTAAATGAGATGGGGTAGTTAACTAATTGACATAGAATTGACATGGGCTAGTTAACTAATTGCCATGGGCTTGCTAACTATTGATTATGGACTAGTTAACTAATTGACATGGGCTAGTTAACTAATTGTGATGGGCTAGTTAACTAATTGAGATAAGCTAGTTAACTAATTGGCATGGCTTAGTTAACTAGTTGGCATGGGCTAGTGAACTAATTGTCATAGGCTAGTTAACTATTGATCATGGGATATTTAACTAATTGGCATGGGCTAGTTAACTAATTGACATGGGCTAGTTAACTATTGATCATGGGTTAGTTAAGTAATTAACATGGGCTAGTAAACTATTGACATGGGCAAGTTAACTAATTGACTTAGGCTAGTTAACTAATTGACATTGGCTAGTTAACTAATTGTCATGGACTAGTTAACTAATTGATCATGGGCTAGTTAAGTAATTGACATGAAGTAGTTAACTAATTGACATGGGCTAGTTAACTAATTGTCATGGACTAATTAATTAATTGACATGGGCTAGTTAACTGATTGTCATTGGCTGGTTAACTATTGATCATGGGATAGTTAACTAATTGACGATGGGCTAGTTAACTATTGATCATGGACTAGTTAACTATTGATCATGGGCTGACTAACTATTGATCATGGGCTAGTTAACTATTTGATCATGGGCTAGTTAACCAATTGATCATGGGCTAGTTAACTATTGATCATGGGCTAGTTAACTAATTGTCATGGGCTAGTTAACTAATTGGTCATGGATTAGTTAAATAATTGTCATGGGCTAGTTAACTAATTGATTAAGGGCTAGTTAACTAATTGTCATGGGCTACTTAACTAATTATCATGGGCTAGTTAACTAATTGACATGAGCTAGTTAATTATTGATATTGGCTAGTTAACTATTGATATGGGCTAGTTAACTATTTGACATGTGCTATTTAACTATTGACATGGGAAAGTTAACTAAATGAGATGAGCTATTTAGCTATTGACAATGGGCTAGTTAACTAATTGGCATGGAATAGTTAACTAATTGACATGGACTTGTTAAATATTTATCAAGGGCTAGTTAACTAATTGGCATGGGCTAGTTAACTACAATCATGGGTTAGTTGACTGATTGACATGGGCTAGTTAACTAATTGTCATTAGATAGTTAACTAATTGACATGGTCTAGTTAACTAATTTTCATGGTCAAGTTAACTATTTGACATGGTCTAGTTAACTAATTGACATGGACTAGTTAGCTATTAATCATGGGCTAGTTGACTAATTGTCATGGGCTAGTTAGCTAAATGAGATGGGCTAGTTAACTAATTTCCATGGGCTAGCTAACTATTGATTATGGACTAGTTAACTAATTGACATGGGCTAGTTAACTAATTGTGATGGGCTAGGTAACTAATTGACATGAGCTAGGTAACTAATTGACATGACTTAGTTAACTAGTTGGCATGGGCTAGTGAACTAATTGCCATGGGCTAGTTAACTATTGATCATGGTCTATTTAACTAATTGACATGGGCTAGTTAACTAATTGACATGGGATAGTTAACTATTGATCATGGGTTAGTTAAGTAATTAACATGGGCTAGTAAACTATTGACATGGGCAAGTTAACTAATTGACATAGGCTAGTTAACTAATTGATCATGGGCTTGTTAACTAATTAATCATGGGCTAGTTAACTAATTAACTTGCACTAGCTAAGTAATTGACATGGGCTAGTTAACTATTGATCATGGGCTAGTTAACTAATTGTTATGGGCTAGTTAACTAATTGACATTAGGTAGTTAACTAATTGACATGGGCTAGTTAACTAATTATCATGGACTAATTAACTAATTGACATGAACCAGTTAACTAATTTTCATAGGCTAGTTAGCTATTGATCATGAGCTAGTTAACTAGTTGATGATGGGCTAGTTAATTATTGATCATGGTCTGTTTAACTATTTATCATGGGCTAACTAACTATTGATCATGGACTAGTTAACTGATTGATCATGGGCTAGTTAACTATTGATCATAGGATAATTAACTATTTGATCATGGGTTAGTTAACCAATTGATCATGGGCTATGATGGCACTCTCAAATTTTGCAAATTTGAGATGCCCATTTCAAATTTTTGCTTTTGCACTTTTAGAAGTGCACCTAAATAATCTGTTTAGATAACCCACTTTGGAGGATTGTATTTTGAATCCTATTGGTTTTTGTGCAAAACCCATTTGGAATAATATTCAATTGATATATGTGAATATGCATGTCAGTTTTCAGCTTCCCACGATAAGGTTTGACAGAGTTTTGAAAAATGAAGTTGGAGGGTTTTGTCACCTTTCTATTGTTTGCAGATTGTCAGTATTGTGAAACAACTTCTTGTTTGAGCTTGGATTTCACAACCTATTGAATTTTATGTCAGAATGAATGTTGTTCCGTATTCTCCATATCAAGATGATCTCACATGTCATTTTTCAGAGTCTTATGATCTGATTTTCTATTTTTAACAGATCAAAATCGAATGCAGTTTGTTCAGTTTTGCATCTGCATTCTTGACAACATTTCAGAGTGGTCAACTTTGATCGTTAATAACTTTTGATCAGTGATGATTCAAGCGAATTCATTTTGCACACATGCTCGAGGTGTCTTAATGAAATTGTATGTCTGTTGACAACTCGCCAAAAGTTGATTCACTATTTTTACAAATTGGCAGTTGGATGAGTTTTAAGTGGTGCAAAACAACCGTTGTTTCATAAAAATTTGATTGAGTAACTTTTCCAATTAATATTTTTCACCTCGTGACATGTTTTTTCTGAGTTGTCTTTTGCACTGTACTCTTGGATCAAATGTCTACATGTCTGCAAGTTTTCATTGCTCCAGGAGGTTGTTTAACCAGTTTCCCAAGCCGATTCCTGAGCCAACTGAGCTTGTTTTTCTCGTTCTCCAAATGTGACTGAAAGCATGTTTTAATCGAGATCTAGTTCATTTTTCAACTTCAAAAGTATTCAAAAGGCAGTTTCAGATCATTTGAGAGTAAAAATTGTTTGAAAACAAATTTTTTTTTAGTCAGACCAACATGGGGCCCGACATGCTTTGCATGATCATGAACTTGGAAGTATTGCATTGTAGTAACTACTTCAAGTAAAATTGCTTTGCATTGGTCAGAATGTTGAGGGGTATGCCACTATAAAATCCATAGTTTAAATTTGGAACACGATCAAACTAGGTTTTGAGTTGATCACAGATGCACTTAAAATGGGTACAAACTCATTATATGCTTTTTGAGAAATGAAATATTTAAATTGAAAACAAGGGATATTATGGGTGGTGGTATCCATGATGGGAGTGACTATGAAGTTTTGGCATTTGAATATATTTTGATTTGGCTAAGTTTTCTTTAGAAGATGTAAGCATTGATAAATGGAAAGTGTGGAGGTTCCTCTTCGTGAAGTAAAATTCAGAGTAATGAGAGCATAAGAGAATCATTGGTTAAAACCACCTCTCAAATAAAGGATGTTATATCGAACTAACAAATGAATGGCACACAAGATTTGAGTAGTGCTCATGATAAGTATATGAAACCATCAACAAAGCTCATTATTCACAAGGAATGGAATTCTAGAGCCATGAACTAAAGACATAAGGGTTGAGTCAAAGGATTAGAGTGTTCTACACAACAAACAAGGAATCCCAAGGATTGTAACCATTATTTTGAGAAATTTTGAAAGCTTCAGCACCTACCGGCCAGTGCACATGTTGAAAATGTATAAAAATTGTTTGAGGGAATTCTTTTTCAAAGGGTGCATCCAACAAATAGGATGAAAGAGGGCATTGATTCAATGAGTGGCGAGCATCTATTAAAATGCCTCAAAAATTTTTAAACAAACTCAGCCATTACAAATGAAGAAAAGACCACACCATGGAGTTTGCAGCCCGTACACAAAATGGATTTGTTCTGCTAAAAAGACTTTAGAAATTAGCAAACAAATGAAGTGAAGACAAAAGAAGTCCCACAGCAGAGGGGAGATTAGGCTATATGCATCCATCAAAGCGCAAAGTGATTTATTGAAGAGCCTTAGAAATAGGTAAATGCAACCAGTGCAACCGCCATGAATGCCAAGCAAGGGTGCAGAGCAGATGCACACAAAGAGGATATTTAGGGAAAACCTCGCATGCCTCGCACAATAAAAGGTGACGTCATGAAAAATGTGTGAGATGTGCAAGGTTTCTTGTGTGGGCCCACATGAAGTTTGAAAAGCTCGATGAAATTTTCATGGGGGGGGGAGGGGGGGGCATTTGAGTTAAAATGGAAAAAAAATTAAAATTGGAATAACGCCCGATGCAGTTTGAAATGGGATTTTTATTTCCAAAAGTGAAATTATCAAATATTTCACTATGTGGTGAAAAGATAAGAGTATGGTGAATAGTGGGGTACAGGTTAAACTTGATTACCCCATAATATTGATCTCATTGGACAAATTTTAAAAAATGTGGAATGTGAAAGGTAAAATTTTTATATTGCTGCAAAGTAAGAACACATAATGTTTTAAATAAAAATTTAAAACATTAAGTGCATGAGGGGAATAATTGGACAAAGTGAATAAAATATTCACTAAGCTTTCTGAAAGACATCATTTCACGGGGATACATTTTCTTCAGCTGTGAAGAAGACTCAACAAAAATAAAAGATGAGAGGAATTTTCTCTTTATTTAAGGTGAAATATTGTGTATGGCTAGAAAATGGAATTAGAAAACGTTTTAAATAAAAATTTAAATCATTAAAGTGCACAAAATATGAGTAAAGTTAATTTTATATTCATTTTATATTTGGGAGCATTTTGATGTGAAACATTCTCTTTGTTGGGGAATTGAAATAAAGTCAAAGGAGTAGAAATATTAAAGAGGAAACAAAACTGCAACATTATTAAGTGGGGAAATATTTTAATACAAAGTGAAATTCTATTGGTTGAGAAGTAAAAATAATGTGTAGCAAGTAAAGAGAGCTGAAACATAATTTTGCATGGGAAGAGGTATTTTCCTGCAATTGGATGAATGATGAGATTCTCCACATGGGCTGATTTTCTGTTTCAAGGCAATGATGGGCAAAAGAAGTTTTGAGAGAAGAAGTTTGTTGCTGCAAAGGAAGAGAGATGGAGTTTCTTTTCAGTTTGATCAATGAGAATGAAGCTTCCAGATGGCATTTCCAAATCAAGTTCAGGGTTGCTCTTGCTTGCTTCACTTCTTATATATCTTCTCTTATTCTCTCATTGTAAAGGGTTCTGAGTTTTTGTATTGGGCTAGGTAGATAAAGAATTGAAAATTCTGAGTTATTTCTTGAGTTTTTAAGCTACAATTTTCTGAATTCATGAGTAAATACAACCAGTTTATGTAAATAACATCATCAAGGTGTTTGCACTTTCATGAATATATTTAGATTGTCTCCATATTTCTACACTTTTAGTCATATAGATTCAATAATACAAAGTGTCTTTGAGTTTATCATCTGAAATTTCATGAGATTGTTTTCTCTATTCATTGTTCTATTTTAAAGAAATGGTTAAAATGCTTTGAGTAGGTGATTGTGATTTTAGGTGTGCAGATGGGATTTGATAAGGAGAATTTGATTGATAATAAGAGAAGGATTGTTGGTGCAACACACTAACAGTTGATGCAAAGCATTATAAATTTAAATCCACTGGTTGAAGTCTATTTGCTGGGGAATTCATTTATGTGTTTGACTCTATGGCCCAAAATTGACATTGATCTATTATTCAGTTTTGTGCATCTTAGAAATTTTTTATAAATGCAAAATCATTCTTATTATTATTGTTTGGTTTGTTGTATGTCCTTCTTTCCAATGGCTGAGAGAGGGTTGAGTTACTAAGAATTTAGCCAAGTTTAAAGTTGTCAGTGCTTCCCTTAGTGTATCTTCATTGGGAATTATCTACTTTATAAAGCAATGCCGGTCTATGAGTGAATTAAGTTTTGGGCATTGTATAGGTTTACCCACCTTGGTCCTGTAGAGCCAGAAGTGTAGGAGATGTCAGTCTTTGACTGAATCTTTTCAGTTGGCTAGTAGCCTTTGTGGTTCTTTAATATAGAGGTTGGCTACCTCTTAGAGAATTTCAAAGCCTAGCTGGGTTGCATTTTAAAACACCATTAGAATGGCGAATCTGATGGGGACAATTTTGAATCTCTAGTTGCAGACATTTATAGAGTCATATTTTTGTTTTCCATTTTGAATTTAGTTCAAGTACTGAGGTATTTCAAGCCTAGAGAATCTGTTGCAGTGAATCTGAACAGTTTTGTAATCTGTGGTGCTCTGTTGGTGGAAAGGAACTCAGAAAGAAGTTTATATGTGAAAGAACTTCATACTGCTTGAAGTTTAGTCCTCTGTGAAAAGAGGTGGGGACTCTGTTTATAGAACCTATTGAAAATTTGAAGAAATTTCCAAATATACAAATATTACCAGTCAGGAAGACAATTTGTAACAGCTGCAAAATTTCCAGGTATTCCTCACTCTTGGTTTTCAAGAAACTCTTGTGTGAAAACCATATTTGAACTTCTTAGGAAAACCTTTGCTTCCCTATTGAGTGAATTAGCACTAACAAAGGGAACAAACAGTAAATTCAAATTTGCATACTCCTATTTGTTGGATCTGTTGAATGTAATTGTAGTTCCATTGAAATATTCTATTTAGTGCTCAAATATCTACTAGTTTGGATGGTTAGAATGCATTTGTGTATCTTAGGGGTTTCCATCCATTTGTATTGTCATCAATTTCAAGCCCATGTTGTCATTATGTCAGTGATTATCCCTGTTGTCCATCATTTGGTTAGGCTTGTAATTATGCACAATTAGTGAGCCTTAATTTGTAATATCCATGGATCACCAACATAAAGTAGCTATACCAGTGAACACTTTGATTCAACTTGTCAAGAAAGGTCAAAAGTATAATAATCTTCAAGCATCTAATAACCCAAAGTGTAAGAACCCAAGAGTTTATAAGCCTAGGTTCAGTCCTGACTGTAATGATGTATTTGAAAGAGGACTTAAAGAAATGGATGAAAGACACCAGATGTTTCAACAAGCCCAGTTAAGAGACCATCAAACTATGTCTACTTGTCAAGTCATTGCACCTGTTGTCAATTCCTTTGATCCATTGTATGCTCAGTTAGATTTGTCATGGGTTGATTATGAAACTAAAAGTATGTCAACTCAAGTTTATAAGGAGATGCCTAGATTTGATAGGTATACCGTATGTGAAGGAGATGCACATGTTCAAAGTTTTTCCAGCTTCATGGAGAAACATTCATTCAGAGATGAAGATATGCGGATGAGATTTTTTGTCAGATCTCTTGAAGCAAGAGCTTGGGATTGGTATCTAAGCTTTCCTAAGAAGTCCTTTCCTTGTTGGGATAAATTAGTAGCTGCTTATAGAGAATAATTTGCAAGAGATCCATTAGAACTTTCTGTGGGGTTAAAGCAGATCAAGAAACAAGATGAAGAGTCAAGTGTTGATTTATCCCACAAATTTGTTGTTTCCTTGTCACTAATCCCAGAGAATTTCTGACCTAGTACTCCAGATTGTATTCATATGTACTTCAAAGCTTATGAAGAAGGATCTAGTGCATTGTTAAAATATTTTGAAATACTGAGCATGCAGATGGCCTACACAATTTTGGATAATTTGGAGAAACAGAGGAATGAGTATGTTCAAAATTTTTTGTCTTCAATTATGTGAAAACATGTTGATGAAATCAGCAGTGGTGTGAATGCAAATGATCAGATGTTTTCAGACAAGTGGATACTTGAAAAGGTAGAAGATGGGAAGGGTGCATCATCAAGTGATGAAAAAGTTGTCTTTGAACAACTTACAAAAGAAATGTACCCAAATGAAAATCAGCAACTAAGTCTTCCAAGCCAAGAACCTGAAGAAGAATATCAGTTGGATTTACTCTTTGAAGAAGAGATATGTGATCAACAATGTTGTGATACAATTGATCAAATCAAGCCTACATGTGTTGAGTGTAGCTTTGATGCAAGTCTTCATAGTGAGACAAGGGAGTTTGCTGATTTAGGAAATTCTCTTGAGAATATCAATGTGTCAGCTACAAATGAGGAGGTGTGTGATGAATTTTATTTTGAAAGACAAGCCACAAGCAGCTGCAATGAGAAAACCATTAATAGTTTTCATTTTGATAAAGAAGACATTTGTGTTTATCCTCAAGAGGATGCAAGTGACAAGCTCAGTGATGACACCCAATCTGATGTTGAAATGCAAAGTGATGTGGATTGCTGCTATGACATCCCAAAAGAAAGTAAGAAGGGAGAAGTGGACAGTTTATTCACTATGACTGGTTATGACCATTCTTTTGATAATGTTGTCAACAATTCTACTTCTTATGATTGGGGACATCTAGTTTATGATCAGCCCATTGAGTTCTCAAAGTTTGAAGATGATGATACTTTGGTATGTCCTGATTTGTAATTTGATATTGCATCCAATTCAAGTGAAGTTCAAGGAGAGGAAGTGGTTGAAACAATAGATCAAAATAATTATCTATTGAGTTGTGAACAAATTTCAGATCTGTTGACCACAAAATATCAAAAATGTGCACATGAGGACAACTCTCAGTTGTTGTTTGTAGCTCCTATTGAATTTGACAATGGTGATGACCTTCATGATGAAAGGTATGATGCAAGTGACTCTAATTTTCTTTCCAATGATGAACTATTTGATCATGATGATGATAATGCAAATGAGGAGGAGCAACAAACTGATTGTAATGATGCACTGTATGATGAATATGAAGATATGGAAACTGATATGAGTTCAGATATCTCTTTTGATGAGCTTGAAACAAAAGATGACCATGAGGTTTGTGCATCTAATGAGCCGAGTAATGAGCCGATTAATGAGCCTAGACATGAGTTTTTTCATGTAGATGTTAATGTTGATTTCAAAGTAGAATCAAGTTATGTATTTGAACCAGAATTGCTTGTTGAGCAAGCTTTTGATACTAAAGATGTTGATATGTTATGTTCAGAAGATGAAAATATAACTGAAGATGAAGATAAACCAGAAATCCTTGATGATTCTCTACAACAACATGATGAAGAACAATCACAAAGTGTGCTAATGCATGAGTGTATTTGTTTGCATACACTTGGAGATGGTTTGCATGATGAACAAGATATTTTGGTGAGTTCTTGTGATAGTTTTAATTTTGATATGCAAACTAGTAATCAGTTTGATTTTAATAGTTCTAGCCACAAGGAAAAATGTGAGTGCTACTTTTGTTAGCTGGGAGAAGTTTTCACAGATTGTGGCAATGTGCAGAATACTGAAAGTTGTTTTCATCTTGAGAGTGATTTATGTGATAAGTTGTTGCCACATAATAATCAGCATTTTGAAAGTATGACTGACCTTCAAATGCATTGTGGTTATGAACATGTTGATGATGTTGAATGTGATTTCCTGTTAGGAGATACCGACATGTTTCATCAAACGGATGGTTGTGATCAAGCTATGCTTTCATATGGTCTTGATCCCCATTTTCAAATGCTACCACTTGATATAAAATCAGATAATGAAGAGAGTGGTAGTGAGGTGACATATGTAATTTGGTTGCCACTTGATGATAAAGATAAACAGAGAGAAAATTCACACTTGTATAGAGGCAACTTGATATTGATGTTTGAAAAGATGTTGTCACTCATATTTTTGTGGTTTGACAAAGGCAAGCATAAGTTAAGGGAGATCAACTCTTTTTACAGAATTGTGTTTGACAGAGGTAAAATTTGATTCTTGTTTTTCATTTGGTGACTTGGGGTCACCAAGTGAAGTTGAAAAAGAAAGAATGAATAAAATAGCAATTTGAGCACCTGATGGACTCAAATTTTGGTCTACCACTAACTCATTTGACCTCAATTTCTGACGAAACTTTCCAATGAAAGCTATATAATTAGATGTATCATCGGGCACTTGTGCGAATTTTTATTTTTGTTAATTTTTATCCTCGACATTCGTCGGAATGTTGACGAACCTTTGTTTTGTCAACATTTCGATTAATATCTTTTTCCGAAATTGCGATGGACCTGCAAAGTTCAATTGTGGTGGGCATAAATTGAAATGAGCTTGACTATTTATTGCGACAGTGTTTTGCTCGACGGTTTTCTTGGAAAAAATCAGAAGAAACTCAAGAAGATATCGCCAAGTTGAGGGTAGTCATTGTCTTTTTCCAGAATTCATTTGTGAAGTCAGATTTGTACTTCCAGGTTTGAAAATCATATTTTAAAGCAACATCTCATCAGATTTCATTTTTATTCTTGTGCATATTTTAGAATTTCATTTCCAGATTTTAGACTTGGCTTCACAAATTCTTTATAAGGGAATTTTTTATAACTGATGGAAAATTCTTGATGGATTTGGACAAAGATTATATTTGCAAGGTTTGAATTTTAACCCTAATGATCAATTTGCAATAGATTTGGGAGCCATAGCTAGATAATATCAAAGGTGTTGGTTGTTTTTTACTATAACCAAGTTAATATTCTAGACACATAGCATATAAAATCTTAGATAATACTACCTTACAATACCATCAATCTATATTCTAACCCAATACTACTTATCAAATACTTATATGAACATAGTCACCTATAACCTCACTCAAGCATTTTAATTAATTCCTTGAATTAAAGCCAAAATGAGAATTACACACACCATAACAGTGAGATGAACAGAATAACCCTTGATCATTTTATTCAAGATAATAATATATTCATACAATGGAGATACATGACCTTGAAATGAGTAATTTTCATTCAGATGCTAGTACTATCTTGAAAATTAAGTACCTTTGAAACTAAAACCTACAACAAAATGATAGAAAACCTAAGAATAGTATTTTCACTATAATATCAAGCTCTTTACAAATTCACTCTGCAACTTCAGTTAGACTCGACCTAAAGATATCTAACTTGCTAACCCATATTTCTGGTCCTAAAATCCTTCTTATAGGGAAAATGAAGGAGCAACAAGCATCGGACCAAAAATACACCTGTCATTGGTCACTTGGACCGCCTTATGACATTTCAAAAATTGGTTACAACAACTGAGTCTCTAGAGAATCTTCTTGTTCATCCCGTCCACTGGAGAATAACTGGTGCATTTGCCAAACTTTGAAATCTTGCACCAAAACTGCCACCAAGACAACCAAAATTTGTTATAACCATAACCGCTGAGCTGTTAACTACCAATTGTAGACTTTGTCCTATTCTTGTTCTGTTAAGTACTTTTCTACCCATCCTTGATATTCCTCATCCATTGGCCAATTAAAATTTACCACCTCATTTACCTTGGCACTGTAAGGTGTATACTTTACTGCTACTTGATTCGCCTCCCTTTCAAAAGATTCAAAAAATGTGCTAGTTTTAATGATTTTATCCATAGTAGTGATCAACATGTCATAATCTGAGTCATCACAAATTAATTTGATTTGTGCATTGATGATTTCATCTACCTTGTCCTTCCATTGCTGCAGTGATCTAAAATTTCCTTGGGCATCTACAATATTTGGTAAAGATGTGTCACTCCAATCATCAAAACTCTTTACCAACTCTTTAATCCTCCTGCTGAAATCATCAGGTAAGGCTTGGAAACCTTGCAGTGAATTCACAAAGTCTTGAGTAGGCCTTAATTGTTGAGGCCTATTAGCTACATTTTGAGATTTTCATTTCCAGATTTTGTTGTGCAAGTTCAATATTCTGATTTTAGGAGTCTAACACTTGGAAATCATAGTAAAATCAGAATTTAATAATTTCTGGAATTAGCATTTGAAAGTGTTTTTTGGGGTCATTAACTTTAGACTATCTTCTCTTTTGCAGGGGTGGTTGCACATCGAATTTTTTTGGTGTAAAATATCATAATTATTATATTTTGTTACCTGCGTATGATTAAAAATTATTGGAGTGTGAGTTTGATATTTTTTGAAGATCTAAATATTCAAGCTTGGTAAAGAAAAATCATGTTAGATAATATTAGTCCAGAACAAAATGAAGAGACAGTTGCTAGATTGTGGGCTATATTAAAAAGAAAGGGTGATGGGAAATGTTATTATCCTCGCAATAATTGCAAGGGCTTAAAGATGAGAAGACTTTTAATCAAAACAACTGAGAAACATTGTAGGCAGAATGGTCACATTGAATGGGGGCATGATTATTGTCCATTGGTAAGTTGTTCATTATATGTGTTTATATTGATTGAATTTGCAAATGTTTATATTGTTTTAACATTTGATATATATATATAAAATCACTTGATCATGATCAGGGTTTATTTGTGTCTGTCATTATTATAAAGGTGGGGTGCCCTAGGGCACACAATATGAATTATCACGACTAGAAGAATGTGGTTTTGCAAGCAAAGGAACATGGAGCTGTGAATATCGAAGATGAAGTTAATGATCCTATGGAAGAAGATGATCATGCGCCAGAAAACACAATTGAAGATGATGGTACAAATACATTGATCCATGACACATGTAGTGGTACATCTAATCATGTTGATCAAGATGAATTTGATGATGTTCATGATTTACCTATACTTGAGAAGGCATACGAGCCCCTTTATGAAGGCTCCCAAACAACTCTTCTCTCTGCTATATTGTTGTTGGTGAACTTGAAGGTTATGAATGGTTTATCCAACATAGCAATCTCATGGATGTTAAGGTATGTCATATATGTCATCTTTTTTTATCTATTTTAATTGTTGTTAGTTCATCGCTAGTAAATAAAGGATGAAGTATGTACCATTAATATTCTTTATATTAAGAATTTTTTTTTTTTGTAGATTGATTGGTGAATTTTTGTTACCACCATCAAATATTTTACCTCGCTCATATCGAGATTTATCTGGCATTATGAAAGATATTGGAATGGAGTATCAAGCAATAAATGCATGTCCCAATGATCATATTATATATCATAAACAACATGAATTTGCAACAGAATGCCCAGAATGTCATATTAGTAGATATTGAGCAGATCAACTAACAAAAAAGGTGCCTCGCAAGGTTCTTCATTATATTCCCATTATTCCACGTATGCAACAATTATTTAGGTGTGAAAGCTTAGCGCAATTTATGGATTACCATGCATGCAATAGAAGTCGAGATGAGATTCTTCGAATGCCTATGGATGGTTCTGTATTTAGGGACATGGAGGAAAAATGACCACACTTTAAAGAAGAACGTCATAATCTCAGGCTTTCATTGGTAGCAGACGGTGTCAATCCATTTGGAGAGATGAGATCTATTTACTCGGTGTGGCCTATTTTTGTTATCAACAATAACATTCCTCCATGGATGTCAATAAAGAGGGAGCACATAATGTTGGCAATGATTGTTCCAAGTATTTGTTTACATCAATTTTCTTTAATGTAGTAGCATCTCATTTGTCTTATTTGTTGCATAATGACTTATATGGTTTTTCATTTAATAGTCATGTACATGAATTTATATATATTGCAATAAAATGATTATAATAATTATGTAATATTTATGTTCATTCAACTAGGTAAGTACCAAGTTAAAGATATGAATGTATATATTGAGCCTCTTATCAACGAGTTACTAAAGTTATGGAATGGTGTCACTATGTATGACATATCTAGACCAATAGGACAAAGACAATTTCAATTCCATGCAATTCTTGTATGGACAATTCATGATGCCCCAGGGCTAACACATTTTTCTTGTATGTTATAACGTTTGACTGCATGACTTTAATGATATTTAATTTTATGAAGTAGATATCATGCATGTTTTTTAAGTAATCTATTCATTATATATAATTATAAAAATTGACATATTTAATCCAATTATATATGATTTGCAGGTCTTCAAACAAAGGGAAAATTTGCATGTCTAATTTGTGGTCCAAAGATGAAATCTCGTCATTCAACAAGTTTAGGAAAGTAGGTGTTTGATGAGTATAGACACTTCCTCCACATAAATCATAAGTATCGAACTACTGAAAAACATCTTTTCAATGGGAAAGAAGAGACTACATCAAAACCATGAAGAATGAAACCTCGCCTATGGAAGTTGGAATATAATAGAATTAATCGTCAAGGTTATACATCGGATCAAATTGCTTATCTATCATTTATGATATGTTTTTAATTTATATTTTTATATTGTGTTGTGTTTACTCATGTTGTAATTGACAATGATTGTCGTGGTTAATTTGCTTAACTTATATGCTTCATGAAGGTCGTCAAGGCATTAATGGTCAGCTTCCATAGGGATTGAAAAGTTATCCCAAACAATTTAGTAGGTTGCCCTACTATGAGCAGTTACAAATTGTGCATTTGTTTGATACAATGCATATCAGAAAGAATATGACATAAACGTTATGGAAAATATTGGATGGAAGGCATGACAAAGAAAAAAATGTCAAAATTTGTAGTGACATTTAGGAAGCCAATCATGCAATGGAAAATGTCATTCAATTAAATAGCGATGGAGACCAAATTAATATAAGTGCCCTTCCTTGGTTATTAACGGAGTAGCAAAGCAATGCTATAAAACAAATCATACGAAAAATTTGATTTCCCACAGGATTTGTTGTGAACATAAACAATATCATAACAAAAAAAGGTGAATCTGGGTCAAGGATGAAAACGCATGATTGGCATACCTTCATTAAGGTAATTATTCTGGTATATTATATATATATATTGCATGTACTTTTCAGTGTATTATGTTTACTACTTTTGGAAAATATTAATGAAAAGATCATTTTATAATTGTTGCAGTATGTTTTACCTCTATCTCTCCCAGACAACTTCAACAACAATGTCAAGCAAGTTATATATGATCTTGAAAAATACATGAGGTAAGTAACAATATTTGTTCAATTCGTTGTATATTTTTGTTAAATCTCGTTAATATATTTGTTCCTTGAATCACTTGTAGATGGCTATCATCTAAAGAAATCCATAAAGAAGATATAAATTATTGGAAGAGAAAAATTCCTCGTCTAATGTGTGAAATGAAAAAGTGTCTACCTTCGACATTTTTCAATGCACAAGAACACTACTTCATACACCAAGTTGAGGAGATCTAATTGTGTGGACCTGCACACACAAGGTCAGTGTGGATGGTTGAGAGGCACTTAAAATTTTTGAAGGCTTTGGTTAGACAAAGAGCACATCCCAAGGGTTCTATGGTGGAGGGATACATGGTATACCAGACCATGGTGTACATTATTGAATATATTCCTAAGTTTGTAGCAAAGATCCATGTAGATTGCATTTGGGATCCCAACTCCATTAAAAAATTTGAAGGGGAGTACCTAATGGGGAAAGGTAGATTGAGGAAAGTGATAGGTAATTATAATATGGTCATGGAGATTAATTAGAATACATTTTACATTTAGTTTTTATGTATATTGTACTTATTTAATTATTAATCTTTCAATATTCATCAATTATAAATTAAGGTTGTATACCGTGGTAATTAACTAATTATACGTCGTTTGTGAATTTCAATTTTTTTTTATACAGTTGGTCGAGAGTGGGATGCACTACATTTGTACATTTCAAACAATCTTGATTGGATGATGGTATGGATTAAACAATGTCAAAAATCTGGTCACTCATTAACATGGGAAGGTGTGGCTTCATTGGTTAAAGAAGCTCATCGTAATGGAGACTCCAATGTTACACCAAGGGAAATTGATTTAGCATATGGTTTAAGAGATAAATAGGTATGTATAAATATATTAATCACCCATATTATTTAATTATTTTCAATTATATTGATGTATATATATGTTGAGATTTGTTTTTCTTTGCATACATTTGGCCAAGAATAAATATGTTTATCAACTGACGATATTGCAATAATTTTTACATGTTTGACATATTACAGGTGAAACACCACAAGGCTATGTGGTGCAATGGTCATAAATTTTGAATCAAAAAGTTGGATGACACGAAGAAAACTTGTGATTATGGGATAACTGTAGTTTGCCAGGTGACTAATGTTTCATCTAGAAGTGACATACATCCAAAAGTCTCAGAAAATCAATACTTATGGGATTTTGGATGATATACTTGAGTGTGACTTTAAGTCCTTCAAATTAGTTCTGTTTGTTGTCCTATGGTATAGGCTACGATTGAATGAAAATGATCTTGAGAGAATTGTTATTGAACATGATAATGGATTTACCATGGTTAATACAAGGTATTTTGAGTGAGCTGGAAATGAGCCCTATGTTCTTCCAAGCCAATGTGAGCAGGTATTTTACTCAGAGGTTCTAGGTAAAGTGGGTTGGTCATATGTTGTTAGACATGATCCAAGAGGAAGGCTGATAAAGTATAATGTGGTGGAAGAAGAAGATACTGAAGAAATAAAAGATGATGTAGATGATGATTAGGATCAACAGTTAGTTGATGATGTGCCTGACGAAGATGTCGAAGAGGAGGAACTAGATCATGATGATGTAGGAGTTAATCTTCATGAAGATGATATCCGTGTGGATGATGACATTATCGAAACTGATATCAATGATGATGACGATGATATGACCAATCCTTACAATGTTCAATCTGGATCGGATGATACAGATAAAGAGTTGGATGAAGAAGAAGATCAATGACATTGAAATGTATGAGTTATGTGATTGTATTATCTATTTGATATTAATTTCCTGATAGAATTATATTTGACTTATGTTGTTACATAATTAATTTATGGTGTTTTTTAATTTTAATTATATTTGAATTATATTAGAATATGTTCAGTTAACAGATGTAAAAAAAAAAATGGATAAACCAAAAGATGAAAGCGTGAGACCATTGCCTTGTTGGGTGTATGGATTCTAATGAAGATCTATAAAAGTGTAATCTATGATGGCAATAATTCAAAGTATTTGGCACACAGATGTAGTTTATAACTTGTATAAATGTGCAAGTAAATGACTGACAAACTCTACTTGAGATAGAATGACAATCCTAGTTATGTGATTCTTCTTATTGATCCAATTAATACGCTTCAATTACTGTGATTGACTAGAAGGGTTTAATCTTTACTTGAAAGAACCAAACAATCACATCACACAAATACAACAAATGTGTATCGGTAAACTGAATATATTTATATGCTTCATATATCAATTTAGACAATAGAAAAACATCAAAATGGAGACAACCAGATAACTGTATAATTCCACAAATAGCTAATACCAAGATTAAGCCACAAGTTCAGACATCTTCATTAACTTTATCAAAATTCATACATGCATCTGAGTCTTTTAAGGAAAGTTTCATTGCAAACTATCTACTGTATCTTTCTCCTATCCGCCTATATCTGTTTTACATTATGAAATAGATATAAATATATCAAAATTGTGAAAGGGCACATCCTTTGAGAAATGTCTTTTGCTTAACAACAATAAAAAAACTAGAAATTATGCTCTATTAAGCCATAAATAAATGTTTTGATAGATAATCTTTGTAAGCTGGCTACTTGTGTGTATTAGAATCCTCCAGTGCATTCCTTATGGCTAGCTCCATTTCGAACATCTTCTCATTTTGTTCACATGCCCTATCCATTGTTAAATCATTTCCTGTGGCTGTCTCTAGAATTGTTTGCATCATCGTCTAGCATTCCTTCATCCATCTCGTGCTAATAGACACTATTTTACTCCTCTTCGATTAAGTACTTGTACACCCATCTCTGATACTCTTCATTTGTTGGCCAGTGAAATTTCATGACCTCATTCACCTTAGTATTGTAAGGTGTGTACTTCACTACAACCTGATTGGCTTCCCTTTCAAAAAACTCTAAGAATGTGTTGGTGTTAATTATCTTATCCATACTATTTACCAGCAAATCATAGTTTGAATCATCACAAATTGATTTGATTTGTGCATTGATAACTTCTTCTACCCCATCCTACCACTGTTGCAATGTATTAACATTTCCTTATGCATCAATAATGTCTGGCAAAAAATGTATCATTGCAGTCATCAAATCTCTTTATCAAATCCCTAATTCTTCTACTAAAATCATCAGGTAGGGCCTAGAATCTGCTCAATGATTTTACAAAGTTTTGAGTAGGCTTCAATGACTGGGGCCTGTTGTCCGAATCAAACCTAGAAGCTTTGTACATAATATCTGGATCGTTGGCCCTAGGGATCCATTTCCAACCAAAGGAAAAACTATTTCCTGATCCCTATTGATATTTTTTATTCCATCCAAGAATAAAGAATACAAAGAATGTACAAATGGTAATTTACCATGAAACTTTTCATTAAAATGCCTCAAAACTGTGTCAACCACCTCACTTTGTTTGGAAATTGCATCATCCTCACTTGCCTTTAAGGCAACTTGCAATTTTGTGATCCTATTCAACATTTGCTTCTTGGTGGGATCCACAGAATATCCACCTTCTTCTTCAACTGGCCCTAATGTAGGACTGAGAGCAGGTGCCTGGATGGGGGACCTTAGAGTTGAAACAATTGGAGTAGTATGGGGGATCGATCCTGCAATAGAAGGTAATGCTCTAATACCAGGAGCACTGGAGGATTCTCCCACCTACCCATATTTCAACCTATCTACTTCATATTGCAGCTCAACATTCCTTTGTTGCATCCTACTATATTCTATAATTATCATATTATATTTCTCCATTAGAATCTTCTTTTCAACCTCTTCTCTCTTAGCTATCTTTTGGGCCAATTTGGCCACCATTTACTATCAGGATTGTAGCTTCTATTTTTGAAGTTTCAGAAGCTCTCTTGATGATTATCCCTCCCCTTAGGTGTGGGCTAATATCAGTTACATTTGGCTTTTTGCCCTGGGGTGCCAATGCCCATATGGCCAGAGTTTCATACTCCTCATTGAAGACAGAGTCCTGCAGAGCTGCCTTAACCTCTTTTTCACTATTTTGTATAGGGTGCTTGGACTGTAAGATAGCATTGAATGCAACCACATCAGCTATGTCCCATTTAGGCAAAAGTAAGACACCAACCTGAGTCACAAGTATTCTTCCCTCCTCAAGAGTGATGCCTATGAATTCTTCCATTAATTCGGCCTTAACCTCATCATCATTCTCCTCCTCAGACCTATCAGTTCTCGATTCTCTCCTACTCTTGCATTTTTTCTGGTACTCTTCTAGTTTCATCCTCCAAACTAGATGCAAGAATACAGGAGTTTTTACAAATCCATCATCATCCAGGAATGCCTTGCAGGCCTCCATCCTAGCATCTTGTACACATTGCCCCTTTACATTCATGTCAGAAAGAACCAATTGTGTTGATCTAGGAGGGGAAGGGATACCAATCTGCATGTCTTGATCAGTCACAATTATCTCATCCATCAGAGTTTCCTATGATTCCTCAACTATCTACCTCTTAGGGCTTGGATCTGATGGTAACACTGCAGGATCACCTCTTGGTGGTGAATCTAGATCCACAATCCTTATCCCTCTGGGTGCTCTGATCCTTGGACCTAGATGTGATGATGCTTGCATGACTTGTTTTCCCTTCTTATCCCCTTCATCCTCATCACTGCTCACATTCGTCTTTCTCTTGTATAGATGCCTATCAACTGGTGGCTAATAAGGTGGCCTTGTTTCTTCAAGCCTCACATCCAGTCTTTCTATACCAAAATCTAATTCCAAACTGACTATCTTGGTCATCAAGGTGCCCATGATACATTTGAAATTAGCCATTAAGAAGTCTATTCTCTTTTCAAATGGAGTGAACTCCACTAATGGATCATATTTTGGATCCATTTTATGTATTATAGCTAGCAACTTTTCATATGCAATCCATTTTTCTTTATTCAACTCTTGCCTATTCAAATCAAACTCATTTCTGATTAGGTCCTTAGGAAAGTTGAATTCATGTGCAAATTTGCCATCTTTAATTTGTTTTCTAAACAATGCAAAGAATCCCTCAGGGTCATGCTGTCTCCTAGGACCATTCCTCAAATTGAAGTCATCAAAAAACCTTCTGAAGTGGACCCATCCTCCCTTGGAACAGACAAAATCAGAAACAATAGTGTAGTCAGGGAACAAAGTCCCTTTTCCTTTCTTTGTTAGGTTGTCCTCATGAATACAGCCTAGTTGCCACATTACTTTGGAAAACCCCATCCTTGATGGTACATTAAAGGGGAGGATATGAGGGGTTCCCTGGAAACCATACACCCTCAAGACAGTGCTTATAGGGTACAAGATGATATCACCCCAATTGTGACATAGTTTTAAATTAGGTTTCCTCACCTTTAGTCGGAGGAAGTCATGCAAATCTTCAGGGACTCTTGGCACATTTACCACCAACCAAGCCCTAAGTCTAGAGGAAAAGCAGTTATCAAACTGCACAAAGCTGGCACCTCCCCTGTTGTAAGACAAATATGCACTCCACACTTGTACTAGTAACCTTTCTCTATTCACCTCCTACCTCAACTCCATGTTTTCTGAGAAGAAAACAAAATTCTTGTATAGGAACATATGCATCAATAGGAAGTACCAGAAAAAAGGAGTGCCAGTATCCCCCACATGCAGCTTCATCAAACCCTCATGCATCTTCTCTGATAGGAATGATGCAAAGTCATATACCACAGAGAAGTTGGGATGCTGAATCTGGGCTCCCATAAACATGTACGCAACTAGCATCATAGTATTAGAGCTGAACCCTAAAATCTGGCACAATGAATAAAATGTTGCCAGGAAGTGATTGACAAAACAACTCAGCCTGAAAGGCTCCTGGTCATTTGGGCTGATAAGAATTGTTGAACTGCCTACCCTAGCCAGGTGAAGAGGAAGCAACTTCAATCTAAAAAGAGGCTTTAACCTTTTGTATTCCTCCTTCATCTTCTTAAAATCTATTTGGACTAAGAAAGGGCTATAATCAATCAAATCAAAAATCTGTTGAATCTCATCTACATTTAGGCTTAGCAGAATTCCACCATCATTATCCCTTATGACCCTTGTCACAAGATCATACCGTGCTGCCACTGCTTTGAGCAAGTCAACATCAAGGAACACATTTGGCACTATTAGTTTCCCCATGTCATATCTCCAGGAACTAGAGAAGGGGTGAGGTAAGTTTCACTGTCCATACCATAGCCTAAACATTTCAAGACCAGTCATAGGAATCTTGGCATCCGCAATGTTATAATTTTTGCACAGTAGACCTTCGCCTAGGGTCTTTCCATTCATTAAAACCAAACCACTCTTCCTGTCATTTGTTGACAATGGGAGTTGATCCAGGAAGTCATCATACAAATTCCTCTTCAAATAATCAACATGGCCAGAGTGCTACTTTGATGGTGCCATCTTAAACAACTAGGGCTTCTTTTAAAAAATAAAATCCTCGAAGAAACTAGGAGTACCCAAAACACAAAAATATAACACAACTGTGCAATTCCAATAATTTAAATGAACCAGTAACCCTACGACAATAATTAACAAAACTCCTTGACCAACACAATAGAACCCTTCACAAAGACATAGTCAAATTAACCCAGCAGTTTAGAAAATAACTCATGGGATTTCACGCCTTGCAGAGAACCAAACTTCATGGTGATCGCTCAAAAAACTTTATCTCTGGCTCCGAATTGCTTGGAAAATACTTGAATTCTTTTGTGATGAAGATAGAAAAAGAGTAGATACTTTATGTCAATTGAATTGAGGCAGTAGATGTCTCATCCACCATTAAAGCTCATTTCCATGCCGCCCCAATGGCTCCAATCGCATTTGATGCGAATTTAAACTTCAGCTGTCGATCTTTAATTTTTGTTAGATCATCGAATGTTCATCTTCAAAAAGGGCTAACGAAATCTCCATGTCAACATCGAGGGCCCACCGCAGAAGTAGTGCCAAAGGAATACACGTGGCACCCACCTGTGATATCACGATCATTAAACATCCTACATCTTTGGATCACGCGATGGTGGGCAACCGTTGATTCCTACCATCGACGATCGTGTTCACTCACAACAGTCTGCAACACCAAACATAACTGTCGAGCAACTTTTTGCCAAGATTATAACATCACTGTCGATCTCGAGCACGTGCATCTCACAGCTATTTTAGTAACCCACTTTATAATGTATTTAAGTCCAACACAAATATTAAATGCTTTATTAATCCCTTTTCAGCATTGAAATCTTGGGACACGTGGCGCTCGCCCGTGATATCACAATCACCAAACAATCAGTGGTGATGTCATCATGAGATTGCGAGGAGCAGTCAGGATCAATCATAGGAAGATCGACGGTCATTAAAAACATAGCAGTCAACAACACCAAACATAACCGTCGATCTCAAGCGCGTGCATCTCGTAGCTGTTTTAGTAACCCACTTTATAACATATTTAAGTCTGACACAAATATTAAATGCTTTATTAATCCCTTTTTGGCATCGGCAGCTTGGGACACGTGGTGCTCTCCCGTGATATTGCATTCACCAAATAACTAGCAGTGATGTCAAGATCGCGGGGAGCGATCAAGATCAATCGTAGGAAGATCAATGGTCATTAAAAACACAATAGTCAGCAACACCAAACATAACCGTCGAATAAATTTTTACCAAGATTATAACATCACCGTCAATCTCAAGCACGTGCATCTCGCAAATATTTTAGTAACCCACTTTATAACATATTTAAATCCGACACAAATATTAAACACTTTATTAATCCCTTTTCGGCATCGGCAACTTGGGACATGTGGCACTCGCCCGTGATATCGCAATCGCCAAACAACCAGCGGTGATCTTATCGCGAGATCACGGTAAGAATTGATCATAGGAAGATTGACGGTCATTAAAAAAACACCTTACAAAATAAAACAACTATTAAAAAGTCAGGCGAAATAACCTTTTTGCATGTGCAGATTGCGCGGCCCTCGGATGAAGTGATTTCAATCTTGATCGTTGCTCGCAGACCTCGCAAGGTTTCTGCTAATGTCACAAATATGGTGTGAGGCATGCAAGATTTTTCAATCTATCACATTTGATGGTGGGGACCAGTTTTGCTCGCTGATCGATTATGAAGGCTGATGCCAATAGTTATTTCCGTAGCGACGCATCGTGGTTGTTCCTCGCTGACCTCACGTAATTACAACTGTAGTTTCAATAATGCTGTGAGGTGTGAGATTTGGTGACACGTGGACTCTAATGATGTGCACTGATAAAAAAGGTGGGGCCCATTTCCATGCTGATGTGGTGCTCAGTAGGTGAATATCCTGCCCGTTTGGTGACTGGAGGGAGAACGTGGCATTTTCAAACTATTTTGACTAAATCTAAGCCATTCTCCTAGCCAACATTAAGATTGATCAATGGATCGTATTTAAAAATAAATTGGTATTGTATGATAGTCATTTTATCTCGTGCGAGTGAATAGTAGTGGCCGAGTTCGACTCTGCCTACATAATTAAATGTTAAAATTCGCGAATTACTATTTTAGTTTTGTATCTCTACATTGAGGAAGAATTGCTTGGTATCGAGTGAAGCAAGTTGTGGTTACGATTTCTCAATTTCGTTGCCCTGGATGTTCTGTGATTGAAACCGTATGTAGCACATATGCCATTTCTTGTAAATTTAGAATATTTTATGGTTGATTGCTAGGCAATTCGTGATTGTTTCCTGTCTCTATTCTTGAAGAATTGATTGAATAGATTCGCTTTTAGAGCTTGTCTAGATAATTGCTAGGGTTTTTTTAATGTTGAAGAATTTTATGTTAAGGCTAAAGGAGAAAATTGTAATTATTTGCTATCTGAAAATAAGAAAAACCTAGTTCAAATTATCATTAGTCTAGTATAAATGACACCCAAGGCCCGAAGTTTTGGTTCTGAAACCACTACCAGGTCTTTATACCAAGATATTATTGATTTGTTACAACCCTCTACTAGCAAGAAGTAGGAGGGAAAGGTTTCATTCTATGGGCCTCAAATCTTGGAAGGATTGACAAACAAGCAATGTGCAATTCAAGATGCCGAGTTACCATACACCGAGTGGCAGTTGTTCTCCAATTGGTTTGGGAACAAGAATTTTTCGGTTCCTTTGTGTAACCCCTGGAGGTTAGACCTGGGTAAATTGGTTGTTCCTAATGTTTATATGGATATAGATCTTTTAAAGGACATTGCTGCTAGATATGACCCTGTGGCTAGAATTGTCAGAACACATGCTGGTGTGCAGATGATTAAGATAACCAAAGAAGAAATTGCAAAGATTTTCAAATTGCATGAATGGAGTCACAATATGGTTCCTGTCGACTTGGAGGTTTTCAGACAAGAATCTAGAAATACTAGGGGTTTGTTCAGAACATCCTTCTTAATACATCATTTGGCAGTCTCAGGAAGAGGAAAAAATTAGAAGAAGATAGTAATTGGTAGGAATGAGCCCGAACCTTTTCCTGTGGGCTATTTCACTAGTTATTTCAACAAGACTGTTTGTGCTTTATGTCAAGTTCTGGGAGTCAGCTTAAAGAAAACCTTGCCTACCGATATTATGTATATAGCAGTAAATCTTCAGCACCCAAGTTTTAATGTAATATATGATTTTGCCACTAATTTGGCAGAGAAGATGCACATGGTTCTGGTAGCCCTAAAGGAGGGGAAGAATTAGGTTGGATTCAGATGGTATTCCTTGTTAATCCACATGTTTCTTTATAGGGGTTAGGCTATGTTCGAAAAAGATATGAAATTAAAGAAGAAGGAATGAAACATTGAAATGCCTGTCCAATATTGGACTAGGATTCTTGACATGCATGATCATGAGTTTGATTATGTAACTTTCCATAATGTCTTTGGATCTAAATTAAGAGAGGCTTTGGTTTGTGACCCCCCAAGGATCCCAAAATAAATTCATGACTTCTTGAAGCCGATGGAGAGAAGGCCTGAATTGAACATAATGCACAATTGGGGAGACATTTTCCCCTATCGTAATACCATAATTTTCAAGGTTTTTGGCACTAATGTCAATCCAAATGTTCTACGAAGGGAGGTACCCCTTAGACTTGGATTTTTGGAAATCATGAGGCAGTTGGGGGGTGCTCAGGAAGTACACTTGCCAACTGAATAGAAGAAAGGTTCTTTCTTCCCTGAATATACAACATTTTCCAATTTTGTTATGGCAAAGGGAGGATGGAAGGAGTTGTATCAATTACTTGGGCCTTATAGGCTAAGGATTGTGCGCCCCAGGAATCATGATCTTAAGGGTTTTATCTCTCAAATGAAGGAAAAACATCAGATAGGAGCTTTTGTCCACAACTTCTACTTTCCTGAGGACATCATCAGGAATATTTTTAATTTGGAATTACAAGATGATAGAAAGGCACTATACATTTCCTACTCTAAAATGGTAAAAAGTAAGTAGGAGAAAATACCAGGTTTCAATCCCATACCTAATGCTAAAGATGAGTTTAGCAGGGCAATGTATGCTATTGATAATTTTGAGAGCTTGGTTGGGGTTTTGAAAGATGAAAGGGTTGTGGAAGAAAGGGGAAAATCACAAACCATCGACGAGTACCCTAAGGTAAAGGAAGAGGAGAGGCCTACTTATCAGCCCCAAAAGAAAATAAGGGTTTTTTCTAGAAGAAAGGGAAGTAGGGCTGAAGATGTTGCTAAAAATATTGCACCATCTTCTTCAAGACAGTCAGTACCAAATGTTGTTGATTTGGATTCTCCTCCAAGTTTTTCAGAATAGGCTTGCCCACCATCACCAAAGAGGCAGAGGGTTGAAAGGGTAAAGATTGTTGATTGTGATGGTGATGAGGATGATGACATTATTGTCACTCCGGATGAAATGTATCTTGAGATGCCATTGGACCCAGTTGACATTACAACAGGTTCAAGTATAGTTTCTTTGAGGTTAGGAAAAGATGAAATCAAAGGAATAACAAGCAATGATGACTTGAGAATAGAAGCTTGCAGAGAGTTCATGATGGATGACTCTTTTATTCAAAACAGTGCTTTTAAAGATTTTGTGTGGAGAGAACATACTGCATTATATGCTGAGAAGGTGGCACATGAGAGAAGTCTACATCTAGAGCTCCCAGAGAAGGTAATTCAAGCTAAGGTCAGGGAACATATGAGAGAAAGATTCAAAGCAATAACACCAGAGTAGGGCCGGGAATTGGTACAAAAAGGTGGACTATTGCTACTCCCAGAATGGGATATTGTTGATACTGTGGTGTTTGACACAATAAGAAGGGCTAATAAGCCACTTCTTGCTACTAAAGAGGAGGCTATATTGGCACTCAAGGGATCAGCCTTTAGTGAGGAATGGGATGCATTGGCAATCTAGTCCCTATCTACTGGCTCTAAAAATCCAATTGTTGTAGAACCTTCTGACTTCAGTGGTCACTTGGTTGTGAGGAGAGTTGCTGACACCCCAACATTAGAAGCTACTGATATGGTCGTGAATGTTGCCAAATTCACCAAAGAAACTGTTGAAGATTTGAGCAAGGAGCGGGATACTCTGAGAGGCCAATATAATGACATTATTATTTAATATAATAAGTGTCAACAAAAGGTAGCAGAGTTAGAAACTGAATTGGCTTTATTGAGGCAACAAATGGATACCATGAGATCTCAAAAGCAAGCCAGTTCTAGCCACACTGTTCCCAACCCACCAGTAGAGCAGTTTCAACCTCCTACACAAGCACATTCTTTGGCTATTGTTTGATATAATATGGGAAAAGTGCCTATCGCTATTGAGAGGGCTACTAGCCCTAGAGGGGGACTTTCTAGAGAGAAACTAATTCATCAGGTTGAAGAATATAAGGAGATGGTAAAGCAAATTCGGGATGCAGCAGGGAGAAACAATGCAGCGATAGTGGACACTATTTTGAAACATTTAAGCAGAATGGTCCAGAGTAAGCTAAACAGTGTTCATGCAAATTATGTCCTAATGTTGCAAGCAGTAAAAATGTTTCCAAGGGATAAAGAATTGGCCATCTCATTGCTAAACAAATGGAACTCTAGAATGGAGAAGTTGAGATTCATGGCAGTAGGGGAAAAATAGCATGGTGATAAATATCCTACTGTTATTGCAACATATCAATTGGTCAAAGGAATTGTTGAGAAGAAGTTTCAGGGATTTTCCACCCCAATGGAATCCAAGATTAAATTGCTAAAAGATGTGTATGATGGAAAGGACCTGACCCCATTGCCTCATATTTTACATAGTTAGGATGAAGTCAAACCCCTCCAGGTTTGGAAGGAGCAAATGAACAATATAATGATGTCTCAAACATATGAGATATGCAAAAATGCTGACATCCACATGCTAGAGAATACATTTGAAAAGTTGTCTTTTGTTATAAGTTTCTTAGAGAACTTTGATAAAAAGGCCACATCGATAATGGTAAAGTATGCTCCCTATCGAAACAAGGTTGACCAGGTTGTGGCTTTCTAGTGGCCTTCCGAGGAGGAGTTTGAATTATGGAAAAAGGTGTTCACTGATGAACTAGAATTATGAGTGTTATAGTCAAGAATTGCAACTTGGTCATGTATAATACAGGTTTGGCCTTATATATTATATTCTAAAATTGCATTCTGCTTTTGACTCCAAGTACAGGGTGCTGAGGTGGAGTTAATACTATAATGGCTAAGCATGCCTTCGATGTATGGGGAGCAACGTTTGGAGCGATGTTTTCTTTCCTCCTTATCAAATAATGATGATCTTTGTCTTATGCTCTCCTCTCGCATAATAGAATTGTAACTGAATCAGGAGTTAGCAGTCCAATTACAAATGGATATCTGTACTCTCCGACCTAAAGCTTGTTGGCTCCCTTGTTTTATAGAAGGGAATTTTGGGCCGAGAGAGTGGTCGGTTGAAATATCCAAGATATGAGAAATAAGAGTCTAGTAATATAGAGAGTATGAATTGTAAGTCTAGGTTTTAAAAAGTTTAGAGTCAGATTGGAGAACTTTGTTAAACATGGGGTTTTTGAGCATGTTTTTATCAAACTCGTGAATATTTGGAGTTTAGTTTGTCTCCTATTGTGTTATGTTATATGGATTATTAATGAAATATTGATCAAAGATTATTTTCATTGATTTTCATTTGTTCTTTACTGTGAATTATGTTTAACTACAACTCTCATTCAAAGGATCAGTTAAATGCTTCAGTTAACCAATAAATTCATGCAATATAACAAATAGGATTCATAAAGGAGTAATAAAATTAGGTATGGATATATGGGTTGTAATGCAATTCATAATAGATCATAAGTGTTCAAAATGAAATTTACCTTGTAGTTCAATTTTCTCTTTTGACTCCTTGCACTGGGATATGGCACTAGAATTTCTGATTACGTTTTATTTTCATATGTTTTGTGTTATGGCATCAGGATATTTTACTCAAACATTTCCTATCAATTTACTTTATGTGAAGTTTGTGATTCTCTGTTAAATGAACATGAGTCTTTTTTAAGGAATAGCCAATTTCTTGAAGGATTTGATCCTTTAACATTAATTAGGGATCTATCTGTTGCTTATCTATGTGCAAATTAAATGAATTGTTTAAATTTTGTATGTTAAGAGCACATGTTAGGGAATACCCTCTTGGATTTTACAAAGTCCGAAGTGTAGGAGAATTAGCTTTATTGATATTCTCATAAAGTTGGCCATACTGTTCCTAGTCTTTTATTATTGTATGTGGGGAGTTCATAGGAGCTTCTAGGAAACATGTGTGGGTTGCAGTAAAAAAATGCCAATAGGTTCAATTGACAACATGATCTATTGAGTAATTAAAAAAAATTCATAATTTGAAATTCTAGATTTTGACAACATGATCTATTGACAAGTAGGAAGTATTTTTCACATTGTGTCAAATTTTGATATTGTTATCAAGATTCAATTATGTAGTTTTACAAGTCAAACTCATTGACCCATGTTTAATGAGTAGTGTTTCACAAGAACCCATCTCTCATTATAATGAATGGTCCACTTAGCACTCATTGCATCTAAATGATTCTCAAAGTGATGAAGCACTAGGCCTTCCTAGGAGGTCACCCATCCCAATATTACATGATCCATGATTTTATTAATAATCGATCATTTTGGATTTTGACAAACTTGACACAAAAATGAAAATTTGACAATGAACTTAATGTATCACAATTAAGTTTCAAATTGAGTAACACAATAGAAACTAAAACAAACTGAGAGATTGTTATGAGGGTAGTTATGCAACTTTTCTAATTAGAGTGTATTCCATGAGATTACAATTCTTTGAGATATTTTAACAAATAGTTCACAAGATTTGTCTATCCTCCCACATTTTACATAGATTTGAAAATGGAGTATACAACCACAACATTTGAGAAAATTCATCTTCATATTATGCTTTGATGGATGTCTATACCTTGTTCCAAATCTCCCATATTAAGGAAATTGACAAGGATTTTGGTGAAGGTTGTGAAATTTGTCTATGCATCTACCAATTGCATTTGATTGAAAGTTTCTAAAACCTTTTTAAAAAATACATTATGTATATTCTACAATCATTATAGTCCACAATTTCACATTTATTTGGTTTTGCATCTACCAGTTGTATTTGCTTGAATTTTCCTACCGAATTTTCAATGTAGATCCATTTTGTGTATATCTTAATTACAACCTGTTGGTGTTTTTTCCCACATAGGATTTGTAATTCTATAAGAGGTAGCCAACCTCCATTATAAAGAATTGCAAAGGCTAGTGGCCAACTAACAAGATTCAGTCAAAGACTGACATCTCCTACACTTTTGGCTCTATGAAACCAAGGTGGGTAAACCCAAGTGTGTTCATAAGAATGTTTCATGATTGGTAAGAACACTTCTTCTTACAGATGCAGTCCCTACTAACACTAATAGAGAGTCATTACCCTAGTTGTGGAAAAACCAAAGAATAATAATAGATATCCCAAAGTAAGGAGATTGAAAATTATCATAAGATCTATATCCCAAAAAGAGATAGCAGTTGATATTTGTTAAAATTTTTGGGTATTGAATCACCATGCTTAGAGTCATAGTCCTATACTTGAAAGGAATTTACCAATACTATCCAGTGCCTCATCCATTAGGTGGGAGTCATATAAAATGTAATTCAGATGAAATTGAACTTATCACCATAGTGATTTTCTACCATGAGATTTGTCAGTATATTAAAACAATACTCCTTAGTGAGTCCTGAGCATAAAACCATAAACATGCAATTTGTGTTCAAGCATTTGATTAACTCATTAAGTCAAAGCAAGAGAAAAAATTACACTTTCAACTACACCATTGAAACTGAATGAACAAACCCTTGATAAATCCATTCATAATCCATGGCCCATACACAAGAGAGCAAAATGTCTTAATTTTTTTAGATTTCTTTCGATATCAGTAATTACGAAAGCATAGTATACTTATTTGATACTATTCCCAACCCAGCATGATTTCCTACATAATACCTTCAAAATACTGCATTACCACTAACTGTACCTATTCTAAGCCTTTAGACCCAAAAAAAAAACAACCCTTAACAATGAGCCATCAAATGTCCTTTATAGGACAGGAGAGCAACAAAGCAAGAAGCTACATTGTTCATTCCAAAATTGAATTTCATTTAGTATGAAATTGAAATTGGCATTCCTCATCATTAGAAAAAACCATAATCAGTTCGAGGAATCAAAACAATTATACCATTGTAACCAACCGGAGCTAAAGACAAAAGAGCGTGGTAGGCATGCGTACGTCCACATCAACACACCACCCAAAAGTAACACACCCAACAACTGCAACTACTTGCAAGACACACGGCCTTGGTAGAGGCGACTGCTCCTGGTCCTCGCTTCAGGAATCCTCACTTCAGGAAGAAGCGAGACCAACTTCCTTTTATCCGCTTTAAAACATGATCTAGTAGCATGGCACGATGCCATTGCAGTTATTGGGGCAACTGCGAGGGGCTCTTCATTGACCCCCAATAGCTCGGTCATGGATGCCAAGTAACGTTGGTAGTCCGAGTCAGTTTCGGACCCATCAACATCAGAACTAGAAGACAGCACCAGTAGGGACTTGGAGCTCCCTGTCCCTTTAAAATTAGCATCATGGACAACCTCGAGCTTGCTAAGGATAGGTTGTACCCCATTAGGCTACAAATTTCTCACCTCGAGTCTAGTCCTTTTGCGCATAGCCAAATAGTCCATTGCAAAGAACACCTCGCAAAATATAGGAGAGACTCAACCACCTATAAACAAGACAACTCAAAATGCGATGATAATACCAGATAACACAATGAGCATTTATAGAGTTAATTGGTACGAGAATATTAATTTCTTGAATGCAACACGAGCATTCGAGCATTTTAGTGGTTGATGTAGCCACCATAAATTATTCCTAGCTTGCGAAGGCATGGTGTACAACCCATCATTGCATTTATCAGGAGAACAATGTTCCCAAGCAGGAAATTCAGGCAAGGATCCATTGAAAAAATCCATGCCATTAATGAGAACAACTTGCAGAGAGCAAGAACTCCCAATGTGGATGAACAGGAACCCAAGAAAAATCAAACTGTTAATGTGGATCGAACATGGCAAGTCGAACGACTCAGATTGAGTCAACAATTGTTTGAAAATCCACACCAGTGCCCTAGGAGAAATGTGCCCAATCACAACCCAAGAAAACAAGAGGTTGCAACTAAACAGTGGGTCCCACCTAGCCCTGTCGCTTCAAGAACCAAGCCATGTGTCACCTCTTCGCAGACCTCGTAGTACCCTCAGGGGCCTTTAATCTGATCGTGCGAGATCCATGAGGAAGGATTATTATTGATCTCCCTCATTAATACCACATGGGTAGTAAATTTTAAATCCCACCATAATCCTTGTATGGTCCACATGATTTTTTTATCCTTTGTTGAAGAAACTATTACAATATATTTCTTATTTATGTACTTATTTTCCATACATGTTTATAAAAGTTTGAAATTATTAATAATATTAATTTTGGCAAGACATTAAAAGACCTTTGATTGTAAAAAATATGCATCCCAATGTGAAAATGCAAACAATGGAAGCAATGACTATAACACATAAATTTTTATGTAGTATCCAATTCAAAGAATCATGTTACCCTCTACCTTGAATTTTTTAGTATAAAAAGCTAAGGAAATGCTAGAAATAAGATAATAAGTTGACAATTAGCATATACCAATTTTTATAGAGATGTAGATTTTTGGATGTTGTGGTTGTGTTGCTCATGATATGTGGTTGTCATTGATGTCAACACTATTAGCATTAATGTCTTAAAGGTTTTATATCTCGAGGATATTGAGAAAATTAGAATAAATATGTTGCAGATAGTCTATGAAGTTGTGAAGATCAAAGTGGTGAAAATTATTGTAAGTTGGTATTCTGAAGTCATGTATTAAAGGGTTTGTTGCTGAGCCTATCTAGTATATCATCTGGAAGTTTCAAAGGTGTGCATCTAGATTGGAGCGAGTTATGAGTTTTTATGTTCCTACAGTTATTTTGTTGCTATAGTTGATGTTTCTGAAAGAAGAGAATGTAATTCTGGTGAATTGAATTGTTGTGTATGCTCTTGAGATGTTCATTGGCATTTCTTGATCTCATACTCTATTATTGTGGTACGTCCATGTTGATTAGTGTGCTCGTGATCAAAGATTTTCCTTTCCATGTTCGAGTTTTCATGTTCTTGGTTGACATGATGGTGGTAGCATGTTGTAGATCCTTGTGGATTAATTTTTGAATGCTTGGCATGTTCGAGGATGTTTCTTTAGGTCTTCATTATGTTGTGACCGATTTAGGTTGGTGCGCATTGAGATTTGTTCATGAATTGGGTCGAGATTTTGTATTCATCTATTATTTATTTTTGGCCGACAGAGTTGTTAATGTAAATTCATGAAGTGGATATATAAGAGCGATTGCTTTATTCATTTAGAGATAAAGTATGTGAAGTGTATGCGAGATATGTGTGAATAAAGATTAGATCATTCGAATGTAGAGCAGAGTGTGAAGAAGTTTATGCAAAGTATGAAGAAGTATTTATGTGCCTAACTGAAACTGTCATCAGGCTTTTGAAGAAGCCAATTTCTGAGTTCAACCTCATCAGATGGATTTAATTTGATTACCTTATGTAAGGCAGTGATCCTTCCCTTTGAGCAATGAGCTCTAGGCAGTGTTCCTGAATGCATGTGCATTCCTTATTCATTTATTTTATACTTTTAACAGGGTATAAATTGTGGATTAAGCTCCACCGTGGTTTTTCCCCTAACACAGTTTGTACACAAAAATATTGGTGTTATGTGTGTTTCTGATGTGTTGTTGATTCATTCTTTCACTGTTAATTATCAGATCTGAGATTAAAGGTTAATAAGGTTAAATAATTTTCAATTTTGTAACAACTGATTCACCCCCTCTCAGTTGTATATCCTTGTTTTCCAACATAGATATCTTCCATTTCAAAACACACAAAACAATATTCAGTAGATAATCAACCATCTTTCATTTGTATAGTGATTAAATATTTATCCCTATAGGAAACATGTAGACTATATAAAGAAAAATAACAAAGCCACAACTACCCCTATTTTATAGTTTGGTGTGCATTCCTTCCTCTCCCTAATCTTCTCTGATTATTTTGAAGAGACCAAGTGTTGTAACTAAACTATGGTTCATTCTATGTGCATGTAATTTTGATCTTCATATAAAAAATTAAAAAAATATTAATCTACTCTTGTCAAAACACAAACAACACTCAAATTTAGTATAAGAGTCAACCAATCATAAGGAAAACATAATATGAAAATAGGGTTAGGGTTAGATTTAGAGTTTTGGTTATGGTTGGGATTAGATATGAAAATAGGGTTAGGATTTAGGACTACAATTAGGGATTATAGTATTAGGGTTATATTTAGAATTAAGTTTTAGGGTTATTGTTATGATTAAGGGTTTTTTTTTTATATTTGGCTTAGAGTTGGGGTTAGGATAAGGGCCAGGGATAAGGCTAGGGTTAGGTTTACAAATAGGTTTAGGGTTATTAGAGTGAATGCAACTAATTAATAAAAGAAAAAATATTTAGGGTTAGGTAATTAGGGTTAGGGTTGGGGTTAGAGTTTTGGTTGTGGTTAGGGTTATAAAGATAGGATAAAGGTGAGGGTTAGGGTCAAGGTTAAGGTTAAGGTTTCAAGAAAAAGGGTTAGGTTTAAGATTTGGATTATAGTTTAGGGTGTAGCATTTGTCTTTAGTTTAGGGTTACAATTAGGGTTAAGGTTAGGGTGTAAGTTAAGGTTAGTGTTAGGGTTAGATTAGAATTAGGATCATGGTTTAGGCTTTAGGGTTAGAGTTATTTTTATGTTTAGGGTTTTGATAAAAAGAATTTGGGTTATGGTTAAGATTATGGTTTTGAGAAATACTGTTAGGGTTAAAGTTATGGTAAGGGTTACATTAATGAGAAAATGATGGTTTATTTTCCAAGTAAGGGTTAGGATTAGGTTTATTGTCAGGGCTAGGGTTAAGGTCGGGGTATGATTCAATCTTATAATTAGGGTTAGGGTTATGGTTAGATTAGGGATATGATGTTAGGTTTCAAGAAAAGGTCTAAATTTAAGATTAAGCCATAGTTGGCTATAATGAACATTAGAAAAAATGGATCTAATTTCCTTTTGTGGGAAAATAATCAACTACGACTTAAACTTAAATTTAGAGATTACCCTAAACTCTAACCATAACCATAAACCTAATCCCAAACCTAACCCTAAAGAAAACACATAACCTAACCCGACCCTAATTGTAGTGTTTGAGGCTAGGCTCAAACACTATATAACCTAACCTTATATAGCCTAACACATAACCTAGCACTAGAAAAGAATTCTTCTCCCAAACAATCTCCTCTACTTCTATTCACGCCTACTAGAGTTGCAACATTCAACATTGGTGCTTCAACCATTCATTGAAAGTGAAGAATTCCAATAAGAGATTTCAATGAACTAGAAGGGACAAGACTTACAACTTTCCAAGAAGAAATATACATGTTAGTTACATATTGATAGATGAAATGAGTTTCTTTGGGGAGAGGTTGCTTGAAAACATAGATTCCAGGCTTCGATGAGCATTCCCAAAAAATAGTAACCAAAGTTTTGGAGGTGAGTTCTGGATCAAAATTGCTAACTTTGATAACTTTACATTACAATATTTTTTATTCAATTCTATTATAGTTCCTTCTATAAAAATTCATAATTATCAATTTAATTAAATATTTTATATTCAGGCATATGTACATGATTCTAATTTTGAAGCCGAGTTACCTGGGGTAGCATGGGCATAGCAACATGGAGCATAAAGAAGTGCCAAGTCATGCTAAGTCATGGTGAGTTAAGGTATGTTTCAAGGGTAATGCAACTCTACAAGGTGAGTTGGACTCATCAAGATGTTAGCTAGGCTAGGAAGAGTCCGCAAATCAAGGGTCAAAGGTCCCTATGCATGGGTTATTACTGGTGATGAGAAATCAGAAATGGGGGAATCAGCCCAGAGTATGGTGTCATCCTACCAATTTCTAGTATTTGGACTAATAAGTTATATAGGGAGGTATGGTTGTTCAAGGAAAGGAGCACCATAGGGATGCAATCGGGTTGCACCGAGAGTCCATAGCCAAACACCAAATGGAAAGGGTGTTCCAGTACTCTTCCTTCCAGGAACGAAAAGAAGTAGCTCCCACCTCGAGTCCCATTGTGACTCAGGTGTTCAACATAGTCTTAGGAGCGAGGAAGTCTCATTTTGCCCTAGCTATGAAGTGAGGGGTTTTTCGGTGAACCCAATGTACCGAACCCTATGAATGCAGTAATAGGGCCAACATGGGTTAGTTCCTAGACATGTCATCAAGGGATCTACATGTTGGAATGATCTTTTAATGACTAGCGATCATCTGTCAATTGATCCTGATCGTTCCCCACAATCCTGGCATCAATGAATGAACACGATTGCTGATGGTGGCCACTTCATTTTAGCTTATAAGGTAGTTTAAAAGGAATATACTTATCTTCGATGTGGTTAATGAAGCCTTGACATAGTCTATTAGATTCCAAATTTAATTCTTAAAGGTCTACTTCAGATTCCAAGTGAAAATATAAGTTAACCTAGGCATCACTATCCATATTTGTAAACTATTGTGTTACACATGGATAAATTATTTCTAAGATATCTTAAGCAAATACATCAGATTTAGCAATAAATAGTGAGGTGTCTTATTAAACTATGCCAAATCCTCACTTTATCACAATAATTGCAAAGGATAAATCGACTTGGTTATTTTTTATATATAAATTGGGAAACCAAGGTCCCAACCCTATTACATAGCAAGCTCGGAGGATATGAAAAGAAAAACCAAAAAATAACTAACTATAAATAATTAATAGAAGAACAAAGAAAAATAGCACATAAATAACTAACAAACAACAAGAAAAAACTACAAGTTGTAGCATATCTTTTGGGGAGTCACATATCCCCAATCTTCAAAAAGGAAAGAAAAAATATCATCCTTAGGGTATTTCTTTCTATCCTTATTTAAAACAAGACTATCAAGATTACCCTTCAACCTTCTTTTCTAGAACTCCCACACAACATTTTGGAGTAGAAGCATAGAAGTAACCTATGGATCACCTTATTACTAAAATTAATCACATTATTGACTCTTTCCTCCAAAGTTTCTAGAATTTTCTCCAAATAATTAATAGAATTGGTGTTATGGCCACAATGAGAACATAAATGCACAAGATCAAACTTATTTTCCACCTAAATTCCTTTACCCTCGACATCATCCATGGCCACCATATCATTTCCAGGGACTAAATTCAATCATCGCCTATGTTAGAAGACTTAGTGTCATAAAGAACATTCATTTCTGAAAAAGGTTGACACCAAAATCATTGGAAAGAGAAACATCTTCCTCTTACATGAAGTCTTGAGAGTGACTAAACTCTTTGTTCCCACTATTGATGCAGTCATTGTCCTTGTGATCAACAAAGCCTTTGTTGTTAATTAGAAACAACTAATTCTACATTGGGTGTACTGCTAGGGGTAGTAGAAATTATGGCCACCAACCTATTAGATCTTCTTACAAGGTTCCCCTTAAAAGGTTTTCCTATAGCAATCTTATTATTAACAGTAGCAACAATAAGAACCTTAGTCGTTGTTGCCCACAAGTGAGGACTAAAATTTAGGGTTTTTAATCTTAGTCTTGGAGATGTCAACATCACTAGGAATTTCCACATGGATATGAGAGGCAACTTTCAATAGAGAACCAATGGTAAAAAGATTAGGGCAACCTAAGTCATCATAATCAGCCACAACTTTACCAAGCTCAAGATTTCCCTCCACCACTTTACTAGGCACATCATCAAATGTAATTTTTTGCTTGACAAGGAATGAGGAATGTTTGATAGGTTTTCTCTTACCCTTAGGAGGAGAGGGATCATGCAAATCACTAAGATTCCCACCTTTTTCTTTGATAATAATAGGGGTAGGGAATAGATTACACTTTGAAATAAGGGAGCTAACAGAATTCTAAGAGAACGTAGCAAGGTGGACTTATGGAGTCTAAAAATTAACCCCTTGTGTAGAGGCATCACAAATTTATCCATTAAGACCTCCTTACCTACACACTGAAGAGAACTTTGGACAAAATAAGGAAAACAAGCAATCTTATTATGTTTAAGATGGTCATGCGAGAAATGGTAATGAAAAACACATTTAAAACTACCTTCAACACTAAAGTACTTAATTGGCACTCTACTAAACTCATCATTCAAAACCATTCTATAATTCGATGAGTTCTCTCCTTTTCAAAATTTGGTTGATGGTTTTCGTGTCCATCATTTTTCCCTATTAATGACCTTCCTACCTTCAATATTCAACCTAGTAGCAACTCTAATGGTTTCCTTTGAAACAAGAAACCTAACACCGGCCACAATAACCTTTTTATCCTTTTATGAAGCAAAAAATTATTTTGAAAGGACTTGACCAAAGCAACATAGGGACTCAAAGTAGGGAGCAATTCTACCCTCTTAAAAAAATGTCATAGTATGGCATTATTTCTCACCTCCTTAGGGGATGTGAGTTTAGTGTGGCATCATATATCCCCTGTAGTATCTAAACCCTTGCAAAAAATATTAAACTAAGAAATATACATTTGGAACTTAGTAGGAAGAAAACACAAGCATTCACCTAAGAGAATAGGCTTCGCAAAAATTTGAGGCTTATTCACTATCATGCAAAACTAACCTGTTCATATGATCATACCATGGAGAAACCTCCCAACCATAAGTGACTTTATTGAAGTGAATATATCGTTATTTTTAAGTAAATGAATATTTATGGAAGCTTGGGCATAATAATTACAAGGACCAGAATTACCAATACTAACATTATCCAAGCAACCTGCAAGGGGTTCATAACAAGACTATTTAATGACATCAATTTGGTTGAAGGAAATAGCATCCATTTGAAGACTTCCTCAAACATAATCACAAGGGATAACAATACCCCTCTTGAGCCAAAGCAATATGATACATAGACACCAAAAATTATCACTAGGGTAAAACTCAATACCCTTCCCCAAGCACCCATTGAATGACAATTTCATTATTTTCATTAATAAGGTTATTGATAATACTTTGAGAAGTAAAACAACATCGTATAGACTGATATGGCCCAATGACATTAAAAATATCATCTATGCAATCATATAATAAGTCATTAATAGAAAAAGGAAAAGATAAAAGCCAACAACTAATTAAGCAAGGATCATATAGAGATGTCATATTAGGAAACCTCTAACAAATTCTATGGTGCAACGAGCCATAGTATTATTAAACTCACGTCAACAACAAAGTGTTAGAAATGGGAAATATTCCTTTGACAACATACCCTTTAGGTTCCAATTCATAAGCTCATATGCATGCCCAAGTTTTTCCACTTGTTTAATCCATTTCCAAATGAGAAATTTTCCAAGCATGAAGAATGAAAAAATAAACCCAAAAACATGTATGATAGTAGAGGGAGTAGTTTATTTTGCATTGACTCTTCATTAAAATTCAAAGTATCATGTATTCCTTCTCCCATAAAAGTTTTCATGGGAGGAAGGGGAGAATATTTCTAGTATTAGACACATCTAGCCTATCACCATTTTTGTTAGAAGAAAAGAGTAAATGCCAATGCCAAATCCAACACCATTTCTCATAGTGACCCTTTGTTGGACAAGGAAACACCAATGTCAATATTCACTACTCCAATCAATGGCTTTTATCCTTCTTTTTTTCCAAATATAGCTTGTAGGCCACCTCTATGACCACCCATCTCACTATCAATGTTGCCATCACTAGCCCAACTATTCAATGGTCATTTTTCTAATGACTCCTTTCTCACTCTCTTGGAGGACAAATGTGACATTATTTAGGATATTCAATGCCTAGATATTTTTTGGAAAGCTTTAAGGTCAAATATATAGTGGCATAAAACTCAATGTTATAGGAAATCATTCTTATCCAAGCCCAATTGGTTCAATTCCTATGGATAGAAGGGGGTTGATCATAAGGAAGTGTTGAGATTCCTAAGCATCTCTTTTACCTTTAAGGTATCTCCTTCCTCTTTAAGGAAACATATCATTTCTAGAGCTGAGAAAAATTATCATATTAAATTATGAAGCCCCTCTCTTTGGCAAGGAGATTCCATGTGTGTTCAAAAATTCTTTTTGCACACGTTTACATTACTCATGTTGCTAACAACCTTGCAAATCCTCATATTTGAAGATTGAAAAAACCCAAAGGAATATTTTATGGCCTCCCTTTAACCAAGGAAAATGGTTTCACAAAGTACCTTAGGAGTTTTATTATTTTCCTCATGACTATAATAGGCTTGGCTTACTTTATATTCACTACTCTAAATGGTGCCATAATAGGATTTGCTTGCTTTGTATTCACTACTCTCAATGGCACAATAATTTTAAATTTAATTAACATACTCTAAAACCTAACTAAACTAGGTTGTAGCTCGTCAAATTGGCCAAGTGAAAGGTCAATACCAGCACTGAGGAAGAGTTTGGAGGAGTGAAAACAAGGTCAATACCAGTGCCGATGAAGAGTTTGGAGCTAAAACAAGGTCAATACCAGCACTAAGGATGAGGTTGAGGGCACTCAAGGAAAATCAACAACCAAGGGACAATGAGTACTGTAAGTTTGGCACCCCCATTCTCTTTAGCCTGTAATTTTCATGCCTAGTTCCCAAAGATATTCTCGTACATTGCCCCCCCATTCTCGTAAAATGGTATAAGATAAGACAAAAAAAAAAAATAGCTTAGTCTTTCACATTTTTATAGTGATTACTAGAGGCACATAGACCAATTCTTCATAATAGAATAATTTGATCATACTTTTCCAATAATGGCATTATGAGAAAACCTTAGGTTAAATGAATAATTCCTAGCTAAGTTCTTGAAATCATGTCCAACTGTATAAGAGAAGACCACTGCTATGTGTACTTGGATAACATGGGGAAAGGCTCTTTGGGCTCTTTCATCAATCTACGTATTGTTAAATTTTAACACCTAAAAGTGAGAATAAAGAATCTTTCCTAGGATGGTGGCCAATTATGCTTCTCAACACCTAGATTACAAAATCCTTGTCAATATCATTTCCATCACAATTAAACCTATTGCTTGAGTTATAGCCATAGAGGTAAACAAATTGGCTTTCTTGATAGTAGATACATTCTAGACAATTCAATCCTTGCATCGAAGATTGTTGAATGGGCCCAACAAACTACTCATGATGCCCTTACTATTAAGTTAAAACTTTGACAAGGCATATGATTGTATCAAATATCCTTTCATTTATAAAAGGCTCAAATGGATTTATTTTCAACCCTAAATTATTATCACACATTCAAAATTACAAAATACCAGTTAATGAAGAACCTTCATTTGAAGGTGATGTCGTCATGACCTTTGAATGAAGAACCTTCATTCAAGAATGATGCCATGTCAAGACTTTCAAATGAAGGTATTTTTTATTTTAAATATTTCATGTCCAAAATGCTTTATAAAAGGAACCTTGGCATGAAGGACCTTCAAATGAAGACCTTAATTCAAAGGTCCTTCATTGGAAGATCCTTCATATGAAGGTTCCTTTAATGCCATCCCATTATAGCTCTTAGAGTTGTTAGAGATATTTTTGTTTCGAAGTAGAGATTGGACCATCAAACAATGTCACCATGACTCTACCAAGATATCCATCAAATTCATAAACCCTGACTTAACAACCACAAATTCAAAAGAAAATTTCCCTTGTCATCCCTAGGGCAACAATTCAATGCCAAGTTTCTTGCTTTAAAAGACCCCTAAATGCAATGAACCTCTATCATACCATGATGCACACCAATCCACCGAGTTACAATTCCAAGATAGTGGGTGGATGTTATTTCTATTTACCCCTCAAACCCTTACATAGGCAAAACAGGGTAGTCCCTATAAATCTGGTAAAGACGTGCCACTCCATTCATCAAAATTCTTTACCAGTTCCTTAATCTTCCTACTCAAATCATCAGGTAAGGCTTGAAAACCTTGTAGTGATTTTACAAAAACTTGAGTAGGCCTTAATGATTGGGGCTTGTTGTCTGCATCGAATCTAGAGGCCTTACACATAACATCTAGGTCATTGGCCTTAGGGATCCACTTCTCAACTAAAGGCAAAACTAATTCCTGATCCCTAGTAATGTTTCTTATTGAATCTAAGAATAAAGAATATAAAGAATAAATTGATGGTAATCTACCATCAACTCCCTAATTCAAATGCCTAAAAATTGTGTCTACAACTTCATTTTGCTTGGCAACTACTCCCTTCTCACTTGCTTTTAGAGCTGCTTGTAGCTCTCTAATCTTATTAAGCATCTTCTATTTGGTGGGATCTATAGAGTACTCAACCTCCTCTTCAACTGGCTCTAATGAAGGACTAGGAGCAGGAGTTTGGATGGGGGACCCAGGAGTAGAAACAATTGGAGAAGTTGGAGGTACTGATCTTCATGTAGAACGTATGGCCAAGGTACCAGGAGCACTAGAAGACTCCCCCACATATCTGTACTTCAACCTGTCTACCTCAATTTGCAGCTCAACATTCCTTTCTTGCATTCTACTATACTCTCCAATAATGGTGTTATACTTCTCCATCAAACTTTTCTTCTCAACTTCTTCTATTTCAGCTATCTTTTGGGCCAATTTGGCCACATTTACAGTCAAGTTTGTAGCTTCTGTAGTTGAAGTTTCAGAAGCTCTTTTGATTATTAACCCTCCCCTTAGGTTTGGGCTAATATTAGTAACATAGGGCATGGGCCAACCTAAACTTAGAAAGTAATAAAGTTAGGCAAAATATTTAACTCAATTTATAAAAAGGGGCCCGGCCTAGACGAAACAATGAGACATAAGTCATTTTAATACCCACTCCAAAAAGGTAATGGCCGAATATATCTCACCCAAGATTTTACATGGAACATGAGGATTTTTATGAAAGCCAAGGTAGAACGCACCCAACTCTAGGTTCCTCCCAAACAATGTAACAGGCCACGACAAGGGCAAAACATAAATGGAATTCAAAGAAAAAGATTTGAAACTTCATCAAATCCACCATGATGCACACCAATCCACCGAGTTACAGTTCCAAGATAGTGGGTGGATTGGTGGATGTCATTTCTATTTAGCCCTCAAACCCTTACATAGGCACAATAGGGCAGTCCCTGTATTTGATTGTTTAATCTCACAAAACAGTGATTGAGAACTTCAAAAGAAATGAAAATGAAATGGAACACATATATTTATCTACACCAATGATCTCAGAGCATTTCAAGCTTGTATGGATCCATACAACACGAAAGAACTTCAGAAAAATTGTAAAAACACAGAAAATTGCTTCAAGAACGTGGTATCTAATATGAAATTTTGGTATCAACTCCTCCAACAATTGCAATGGGATGGGAATACAATATGATAGAAGTGGGATAAAAAAATGCATCGCTTGAAGCATCAAACCAATATGCAAAGATGAAAGAAAGTGCTAACCCCTTAAACTGAAAAAGTTTCTTTTAACTTTAAGTTTGTTGGGTAGCCAATTCTTTTAAGTTATCAAATCCTACCATCATACATAATCAAAATGTTGTTGTTTCAAATGACTATGAGCACTAACTTTCACTATTTGAAGATGTTGAAACCTTGTCATAGAGAATTAGAACATTGATAAACTTATGATGACTTTACCAAGCCTAGTACACACTCCCTCCCTGTTCACCACTTAGACATATGGAAATTAAATGTAAATTTGCTGCTATTTTTAGTCATGTAGGTGTCCAATAAACCACATGGTGGTGATTCCCTTCAACTTTATTTACTTGAATGAAGATAAAAAGTCCTTTGATTACAATTAGAGAATACATTTGATGCCTTGGTTGTGTAACTGGTGGACCATAGTCACATTTAACACTTGTTACAAATTTTGGGAGTTAAAATGTTAAGTAGATTTGATTTGTGATGGACACATTTGGACGGTAGTAACAATAACTTGCAATCTATCAAGACTTGATTACCTTATAACCTATCAAATTCTAGTGATGAAATGATAGATTAATCATAATGTCACCTTTGGATCACATCAACATGAAAGAACTTCATCCAACATCCTTATGAGTGCAGGTACCACCAAATAGGTATTTGTCAGATTTGTCTTCCTCGAACGAGGGAAATTCAGGAAGAGAAGAGGAAAGTGAGACATGTAGTAGCTCTAAAAGAGGGAGACAAACTAGAGGTCAAAAGATTAGAAAAAATTTCGTAAATGCATGGAATTTTTTCTTGCTGAAGGGGGGTCATGTTATTATGATGATGAGAGCATAGGAGACATCAAGGTGCCCTTGAGGTACAAACATCTACGAAAACAATGGGTACCCAAGGAGCTTCCTCCAATAAACACTGATCTTTGTGTCAATGAGAGGATATATCACATAGCACCATCATCATTACATGGTTTGGGCCTATTTTGCATGGACAACATAAAGGTCTATTACGAAAAAGTTACTGAATTGATGGAGTATGTTGGACCTTGTTACAGTTACAAAGACTGAATGCAGCTAGTTCGATATACACGAAGTATGCGTAGGTATGCACTATCAGAAAATTATATACAACTAAAAGATAAGGATCAAAATAAAGGAGTGGCTAGGTACATTGACGGGAGGCCAAAAGCATCAGGGAATATTGCAAGGTTTATAAATAGTACATGACCTAGGTCAACAAATAAGCAACCCAATTGTATATTCGAGGCGCGAGAGGGAAATCATGTATTCATATGTGCAATAAAATCAATAACTGCAGGGGAAGAGTTGCTAATCAATTACAATTTGAATCGCTTAGATACTAAGACAATTACTATGGGGGTGGTATGTACTATATACCATTTTACCCAACCTCCAATTAATGACTCCAATATACCATTTTATTACTATGCTTTTTTTTGTAAGTTTAATGGTTTCATTTCAGTAATGTTTTTTATATTTAATTTTTGTCATAGCGGGACATTGATCATACAAGGTAGGCTCTGGCCCAGAGCACAGATCACGATCCATCTTCAGGCGCTTCTATCTGACAGTTTTACCTCATTATAATTGTACAAATTAGATACAAGCAAAATGTTTTATTATTATTTTTTTTTCATGAATTTATTGGGTTAATTTCAATAATGTTTTTAATATTCTTGTTGCAATCGGCTGATCAGGGAAAGGCACTAGCAGTACAGAAGAACATCCATATGGAGGTGGAGTCACTATTATGTGATGATGACATCGCATTTTTTGCAAACCCTATGGATATGATGAGGAAGGCCCAAAAAAAATGCAATCAAGAAATCTTTTATGTCATGAACTAAAATATGTGTTGTTCTTATAGGATTATTTGCATCTTCATCATGCTGCTGGCCATGATCAAGGTACTGCAAGTGTTTCTCAAGAAGTAGGGGACAGTACAAATGTCAATCCTGATCTTCTTATGCATACAACACTTTATCCGGCCCCATCATCCATGCCTATATTGTCGAATGAAATTTCGGCAACACATACCATGCAAGCATTCGATAGTCCACCATCTAGTAGCGAACACATGCCACCACATGTGTCAGTACCCGTGGATACAGAGCCCGCTAGTACTGGTGAAGTTTTAGCAGCATTTCCTGGATTTTCCCGTATTACTAGTACAGGAACATTGTTGGTCACATTTGTGGTGACCGAGGATTTCCTTCCAATAAAGATAGAGAAGGTCCTAGGTAGTTTAAAATGTTTTAATTATTATTATATATAATCCAATTGAAATTTACTTATTGATCACTCTTTATAGAATAATGATCCCATGATCATTTTGCAGGAAATGATGTCTTTTATAAACATCTAAGTGATATTACATTGGAGCTCTTCGATCCCACTATACGTACATGGTGGAATGCCCAAAATCAAGATTTAAAGGATGAGATCATTAACCGTTTAGTTGTTTTGTTCGGTGATAAAACATTCAACCGAACCATGGTCCTTAAGAAAGTTGGTACCTATCTAAAGTATGTGAGGGACCAATATAGGTCACATTTAGAGAAGAATAGAAAGTACGAGCATCCCCCCATGATTCTAGAAAGGGAGTGGAAGGACTTGGTGTCAGATGGAAAGGAGAAGGCTGAAAAGAAGAAAGGAAAGACACCATCAGGCCAAGCAAGGTATGTGATACTATCAACAATTTAATTATATACTGATTACTCTTTCTTTTTACATAGTCTAACGTATTTCAATTTTTTCATAGGCTGCTCAACACATCGAAGGCAACAAAGGCAAGACTAGAAAAACATGGGCAGCACAAACTTGGCTCTAGTGGTTATATAAAAACAACCACACGATTTGTAAGTATCAATAAATGAAATATTGCATCCAAATAATAAATTGCAAACAATTTTGGTTTTATCACACTATGGAAGAAAAATTCATGATCGCATGCAAAAATGCAAGGCTTTGATTTCAACAGAGTGCCCACAGAAGAGGACCTGAAGATTGCCTTCCACCAAGGCTATGGAGCCCTGACTGAATAGCTAAGAGTCTTGACTAGGAAAACACAATCTTCCACTGCATCCAACACGTAGGTAAATAAACTCAATAAAGTTTATTTCAAATTGAATACTTGTGCAATCTATTCAATATTAATTTCTACCATAATAATGTGTCTATTTGTTTTACATAGATAAGCAATGATAATACTGCACATGACACTGGAATGCAGCCTAGTGAGGGTGCAGCACAACCTACCGATGAAGGCCATGGTGTGCATCCCGGTAGTGGATGTATTCATGTGCTATACAAAACGTAGTATGGATTAATACAATTAAACATCTTTAATTGTATTTGGTGTATTAATCAATGTAACCTTTCATGTTTCAACTTTAGAGCATGTAGAGCGTGATCAACATGTTGAGCATATTCAGGCTAGACAAGATTAGGAACATGATGTGGCTCCATCAGGTAAAGAGGACCACTCTAATGTTATTTTAAACATATTTAATTGCAATTTATGTATTAATTAATGTAATCTTTCATGTTTCAACTCCAGATCAAGATTTAGAGGGTGTTCAACATGTTCAACATGAGGCTATAAGACAATATCAAGAACATGATGTGGCCAATTCAGGTAAAGAGCACCACTCTTATGTTCTTTTAATTAATGAAATATGTGTAACAATAATAATAAAACATATCAATTTAACATTTCTTTGCTATTGCAACAGACCCCCCTTGCAGTCGCGTCCACGTTGTGAGTACACGACTAGGCATACATTAACATCACGAGCAGAGCTCGGAATAACTGAAGGGGGGATAAATGATTTTGAAAATGATACTCCACTTCAGCTTTATTTAGCTGCAAAAAATAAACAAAAAAAAAAGTGATTGTAATCATATTATGACAAGTTGACAACCATATTTTTTATAATTGTCAAAACTGAAAAAATGAATGTTATATGTTAATAAATGAATGTGAATATGTTAATGAATAAATGTTATATGTTAATGAATGAATGTTATATTTTATTAATGGATGAGTGAATGAATGTTATATGTTATTAATGGATGAATGAATGATTAATGTTATATGATCGGGTATGGGGAATTGAGAGTGATGTGAGGGGAGGGAGGGAGGGGCCAAATGAGCTTCCACCTTCATGTGGTTGGCCCTGTTAAGTAGAGAATATTAAACTATTCTCAAAACAAAGAGAAGCTCAATAAGGTAAGAAATGCACTTTTCAATATAAGAAATGCATCATTTGAAGCATCAAATCAATATGCAAAGATGAAATAAAGTGCTAACTTTTCACTATGAACATTGTGTTGTGTGTGGATTTGGATCATAATGTAATGTTTTTTATTTTTATTTTAGTAGTCTCTAAAATTTGACTTTTGTGCATAACAGGTTAGTGGAAAATTTGACAGCTCTGAAGGGTTTAGAGGCTCAATCGAGATAGATACATGGATATTTGGATCTTTTTGTTGATGGGAGGCTTCCACTTAACCATGAAATTTTGTACCATCTACAGGTATGCTAAAATATCTCTACTTACATTCATTCAACTTACTGTAATATAATATCTAATCACAAAAATCTCCTGTTCATTATACTTACATGGATTTCCATGCCCTGTTCCAAAGCACATGTTTTAAAACAAGAAAGAAGGATGCTGGCAAGGGTTAAGGAATTTGGATTTACACCTACCAATTGCATAGTTTACTTCATTCATCCAGAATATTTCCTATATGTTTCACAATTGTTGGAATCATATACTATAATTACAGAACTAATAAAATTAAAATATGTAAGTTTCAAATATGGCATTACATATCTTTCTATGAATTTTTGAAAGAAAATATCAAAATGGAGAAGTATTAACAAATTAATTTGCATAATTTCTAAGAGATCAGGGAACTTTTTTCAAGAGTTATCTTGAATATATTTAAGACAAAAGTAACTTATAGAGATTGAAGCAGAATATCGGTAGTCTAAAATCACTAGTCAACACATCTTAGTAGTATCTCAATTCAAGAGAACTAGGTCCACTATCCAGTAGCCAGTAAAACAAATAAAATCAATTCATAAGATTATTCTGTTCTAATAGGGTTGACTGGTTGCTTCTTTCTTTTTGATTGTCAGGAAGTCATCAATATACACTTGGTTTTCCTGCCTTCTCTTGCCTCATGGCCAAAGAGTTTCTGCAGAAGGTGTATACACCTAAATTTGGTCTGGAGAATTCTGATTAATTAAATACAAATTATTTGATTAATTATCCTAATTTCCTCTACTATCGAATAAATAGAAATATTTATTTAATATAGTTCACAATTAAATTCATCTTAGTTAAATAAACAAAATTAAATACTTTGTTCGATTTAATTATCACATCCCTATTTTATTCTATTACACCGATCTCAAATTAATTAAATAAAGATCAAAACACTTTATTGATTAATTGCCATATTCTTCTGTTTAATTTAATAAAAAAGTATCCTATAATTCGTTTTATTAAATTATTTATGTCCCTTTTCCTAATTTAAATAAATAAAAAATATTTGAATTAGAGCATAAAGAATATTCCATCTATATTCTCTCAAAAATGAATTAGATATCCTATGTCTAAACCATGTCTAAAATATGTCAAAATTAATTGATTGAAACTTCACGGGAAGTTTTGGAGACAAATTGGAGACAAATTTGGAATTTGATCTCTCAATCCTCCTCCATCAATCCTTCCTCTTCTCTTGCCTAGTATTTTCATGGGTAGAGATAATCTCCATCTTTCTCTCAATCTTCTCCATCTCTCACCATCCAATTCTCCAGATTGAATCCAAGCCTCACAAAGCTTTCCCTGTGCATTTCTACAGCCAGGAAATCTATAAATAAAGCCTCATTGAACCAAGAAAAGGATCCAGATAATCTAGCTTTTACACTCTTACTCTACAGGAATTCAAGCATCAAGCATCAAGCATATCAAACAATCAAGCTTTCACATCAATGGCTGCCTCTTGTAGCTACAATTATCTGTTTCATGTCCATATCATGCTAATTTAATTCATTTATCATCTAGTATTGTCTTTTAGCTCCATATCATTGCATAAGTATCATCTCGTTCTTCAAATAGAAATTTTAACAATCATAGTGCTTAACAATCTGAGAGCAATTTTGATTTAATAAATCTTTGGAGATAGACAACAATATGACGCTTTCAATCGATTACTGTTTTGAATTGATTCAATTTGATTAATCTTTGATATAATGTCGTATTAAGAAGTGTCTTTTGTGCTTATTCACTTATTCACACTTACAATTTGGCACCCACCATGGGGCATTAACCCCAATTTTTTCCCCAATTTTGTAAATTTTCTGGAAATTATCACGTAGGTTCTCGACGTGTTTTCCTGTAGCACTTTCGTTAAAAGTTTTAGTGCTTCCAGTCACTGTTTCAACGCTTTCAACTTTGGCGCTTCTTGCTACTGTTTTAGCACATAGGGTGATTTAGCGCTTCCATGGCAAACTTCGGCGCTTTGGTACCCTGTTTCAGTGCTTTCAGGTTTTAGCGCATCAGGTAACTGTTTTAGCGCTTCGGTGCAATATTCCAATGCTTTTGTAAAATTAGTTTGCATCCGATGCATTCGCAGCCAGATTTTAATTTTTTTCACAGTTGGACTAAAACGTATCAATCTAGGATAGTCACTTCAAAGTTTTCTAAAATTGATCAATCTAGGATAGCCACTTCAAAGTTTGTAAAATTGATCAATCCTAGGATAGTCACTTTCTTATTTTTCTTAAAGAAAATCTATAAATCCTAGGATAGTCATCACATTCTTACAGTAGAAGTTAAAAAGAACATCACGATTTCTGTGAAGCAACACCTTCACATAGATTAGAAAATTTCTTTTTGGGATTTTAAAACAGAACAAACTTATATGTTGTGTTTGTGGTGATTAGGCTTATGCTCTCCCCTTAACTGGGTGACCAAAGTGCCAGATTCACTTTTACTTCATGTCATTTAAAGCTTTATTAAATCCTTTAGCAGGCCTACCATAGTGAGAAAAAGTACTCACCCTATGGGAACGACCTAAGTGGGAACAACCAAAGCCAGGTTTTCCAACCCACTATAATAAAAATGCAAGTTGATAAAAGTCCAACTTGACGGTAGTGAGCAAGATAACCATCCCCAAAATCTTTGTTCTAAAGATTGGGAGGTCTCTTGAGGGAGTTTATCTATTTTCCGCACCGAACGAAACCCTATCTACGAACCATAGAGTAGTTTCTTGTCGATTCAGCATCCATACATTGTCATACTCACGGTGCAAGAGGAGGGAAGAATCTGCCCCCAAGACACTCACCATATAATTACAAAGGACCGCTTGCTCAAGGGATTCAGTATCCACTTCTGTCACTTTGAGTACGTGCCTGACAACGACAAAAACACAGGCGCCCTCTAGGGGTGACACTGTTGTGTGAGTCAACGCAATTCAAGATGTGGGCTATGAGTATAATGATGACCTACTTGTCCTTAAGTGTGAGTCTGTTTGATTTGTGTACAATTGTCAAAACAACACATCAAAATCAATACAGATCATTTGTGATTTTTGAACATACACGATCTTTTCAGTTTTAAAACACTTATTGAAAATTGTTTGCCATGTTTTCACAAATTCATTTAAATCAAATTAAAGATCATCCTGAAAATGTCAAGTAAAAAAAAATCAAAAAATCCATGCTACGAAAGTGGAAGTTCACCACATTTCTCAAAAGAAAAATCAAAGTCACAAAACCCTAGAAACCTCTCGGTTATAGAAACAAATTGAGAAAACAACGTTTTCTATATCAAAATTGGAAACTCCTTTTACAACATAGAACATTCATCCATAGATATCACAATTTTGCTAGGGGTCACACATTAGATTACACGGTAGAAGCGCTCTATTCACGAGCCTTCTTTCAAAGAAGATCTCTCACTCAGTATCACAACCATAGTCAGTGCATACATCCTTCTTATCTTCCACAATCTCTAATACAATATGCCACAACACCAGATCATATTTTACAATAACAAGTCATAAAAGTCCTATTTTCAGCATTCTGGAAAACCTGTTTCAGCGCTTCTGGTCACTATTTTAGCGCTTCAGAAAAATAGAGCTTTTGGGCCCTGTTTCAGCGCTTATAGTCGGTATTTTAGCGCTTCTGTAAAAAAATGCTTTCATCATATTTTATAGCACTTTCAGGCACTGTTTCAGCGCTTCTATCAAAGTAGTGCTTCCATCAATTTTTGTAGCGCTTTCATGCACTGTTTCAGCACTTCTGTCAAAGTAGCACTTCAGTCACCTATTTTAGCGCTTCGGGACTCTGTTCCAGCGCTTCTATGAAATATTACTTTTGTACTCTATTTTAGCGCTTCTAAAATAGGGAGTTCAAAAATCATACCAGTCAGTCTGTCTGTCTTTTATCTACTGCTTCACTAGAAAACAAATTTTCTTTTCATCAGAATCACTGTTTAGGAACCAAAGTCAGAAAGGTTTATACAAATTTCCAAAATTATCAACTGAAACAAGATCTTGCAAATCACAAGTGTCAAAATCAAATACACAATCAATTACTACACTAAAGTTTCATTATTAGGATACTATCATCCTTCATCACAAAACCAAGTATAGTAATCAAAATTTTAGCATTGTCTCATCAATAAGATCAGTCATCTTATTTGACTTTGTTTTAAAAATTAAAAATTGACATTCTCCAACAAATAAGATCAACATTTCAGAAGAAAGGGTTAAAATTTGTATGCCAATCTTCACTAGGTCCCAAAAATAGAGACTCTTAGAACAAGAAATTTTAAAATCCCAAGCAATGGCAGAGGAAAATCCTTGGAACAATTTGAAATGAAATGATAAGAATGAAATAACTCCAGAAGATATCCAAGCGGCTCAATAAGATGCCAAGTTTCATATATTTATGGAAAAAATTCTAGAACAAGACATGGAAAAATATTTTTTAATGTTAGCCAAATCAGGGGCAAAACTTCCAAAAGATTTTGATGTAAACCATTTGAAGGAAACACTGGGAACGAATGAGACTGAGATAGTACAACCTACACAAATGATAGATCCAGTTGCTTCTTTAACATCGCAGATACAAATGCTATAGCAACAAATACAAGATATGACGAAAGGGACTACCAAGAGATATGCGATATAGGACATTTGTCCTTATCCTTTCGACGCAACAATCAGCTTGATACGTTTTCCGAGACATTGAGAGATCCCAAAATACGATAATTATAATGGAAGAACAGATCCAATAGATCATATCAGAGAATTTAAAACAATGAGTCTTGAGTTTTCCCAAGAGGAAACTTATTTAATGAGATTATTCACAAGGAGTTTGGGAGGATCATGCATGGAGTGGTTTTCGAAGTTAAAACCAGGTATCAGAACTTTTGAGGAACTTGTCAATAGATTTATCTCTTAGTACTCATTCAACATCCAAAATGATGTTACTATCAAAGATATTTACAATCTAAAACAAAACAAAGGAGAAATGTTCTTGTCTTTTCTCCAAAGATGGCGATGCTTGTTCACTAGATATCCTAGATCCATTCCTGAAGAAGAAAAGATGGAATTGTTCATTGAAAACTTGATGGAAGAAATGAGTTATAGATTGGAACTACAATGTCCTCCAAAATTTGAGAAAGTGATAGAAAATGGTCTTAAAATCGAAGAGGCATTCGTCAAGAGAGGAGCTATCAAGCATTTCAATGATAAAACAAACAACACAAGTAACTCCTCAAATCAATACTCAAGCAATGAGAAGCCAAAATTTTGGCAAAAGAATCAAAACACAAATGAGACAACAAATGATCCCCAAAATTTCAAACCGGTTTTCAACTTGATCGCATCCACGTTAAAGAATCAGAACAATGAGAAAAATGTCAAGTTGAATACCATACAAAGCAATGAGATCATAAAAACACAACCATATCAAAAACCGTCAAATTGGTGAATGTTCACACCTTTGGGTCAAACAATGGAATCAACAATGAAAGAATTAGTTACCAGAGGCCTTCTCACTGCACGGGAAGCTAGATTTTAGGATCCAAAAGTCAAACCATCATGGTGGAATGATGTTGATTATTGCGAATTTCATAATAACAAGGATCACAAAAAAAATGACTGTATGGAGTTGAAACACGCAGTACAAGACTTGGTGGACAACAACAAATTGTATGTGGAGGAACCTCAAAATAATAATGATCATTCCGCATTCAAGGATCCTTTGCCAAATTATGACAAAGGAGCATCATCCTCTTCAAACAACAAAGGAAAGAACATCAATCATATCTATGACAAAACAATCCTTTGTCTATCTGAAGTAAAAAATGATCATACAATTAGTGATAACATTGATGAAAATGAAACCAACAACATTACCTCTTTGGATTTTCTCCCAAGCGTACAAAACTCTAATAATCAAATAAATGTCTTAAAAATCAGAGAAAATCAAGAACATCAACTAGTCAATGTGATGAATAGGGGACAACCCAAGATAGTGTTAAAATGAATTGGCTCCACACATGCATTTCCGCCTCCATCACATTATAATGTTATCAATCGAGAACATCAACTGGCAAACATCATGACTAGGGGGAAAGCCAAGGTAGTATTAAAAGGAGTGGGATTTCAATGTGCGGTTCTGCCTCAATCTCATTATAATATTATCGATCAACTATAAAACATCCTCATGCAAATATCGATACTGAAACTCCTTAAATTGTCACCATCACATAAGGAAGTTCTCGAACAAGCATTAGTTTCCACAACCATACCAAAGAATCTGGATGTTTGTCAATTCCAAGCTATGGTGGGACATCTGACTACCTTGCATTTTCTGTCATTCTTTGAATAGGATGATGTTTCATTAAACCATCCGCATAATACTGTATTGCATATTAAAGTATGTATCCACAATCATCATGTTAAGAGAGTTCTAATAGATCGGGGAGCTGGTCTAAACATTTTCACCCTCAAGCTAATTCGTGCACTAGGATATTTAGAAGATGCTATTGATGCTCAAAGGAAAATGACCATCAAAGCATATGATGAGGAAGAAAGATCATCCAAAGGTTTAATTGTATTACCCATTCAAGTGGGACCCATGATGAAGCATATAGCATGTCAAGTATTAGAAAGAGAGTTGACATACAACATACACTTAGGACGACCTTGGATTCATGAAATGTAGGCCGTACCTTCTACATACCATCAATGCCTAAAGTTTCCAGTAAATGGACAAGAGGTGACTATAGTTGCTGATTATAATCATCCACAACATTGTGACACATTGAGAATATCTCAAGACACCTTTGTCCCTCACAACAGGGAAGCTTCAAGTTCAAAATCATCCAAGGAAGAACAACGTCCGAGTATCACTACCAAGTGGGTGGAAAAGAAAGGTAAAGAAAAAGAAACAAGTCATGTTGAAACAAACAATCCAGATCCACAAACTTCTCTATCAGACAAACTTCAAAAGCAAGTTTAGTTGACAAATAAAGGAATGGGGCAGTACTCAATGGAGAAACCACTTAACTTATCATAGTTAATGCCATCTCCTAGGACATATGGTCAATCATCAATGATCAAACCTCCAACATCTTTACCTAGCATAGTTCTTCAAGAAAAATTTGTAAAATCCGGAACTATAGCAAAAGAAACGGATGAAAAAGCAATCCTAGATTGGCTATACAAGGATGAAGAACCATCAACATCAGAGATCGGTATAAAAAATGTTAACATCAACACAAAAAAGTATGGAAAAGGAAAGGCTATTCTTAAAAATATGGGTTATGAAGGACAAGGACTTGTGGGATTAAGAAAGGAGGGAATCACATAACCTATCACACCTCTCACTCTCCACACAAAAGAGAAGCCAGGACTAGGATATTCTGAAGAAGAGAAACATGAGCTAACAAAGACGGCTGTAGAAAATATCCTTCACTTTAGAGATGGTTTTGAAATAGAATCAAATGAATATGAGTGGGAATTACCTTATGATATACTTTTTGTTGATATTCTAGTCGATGTGATTCAAAAATATGCACCTACACGTGAGGAGGGCCAAGGCTCTGGGTCTAGACCATTCATCACGGGATCACTAAATATCAATGACTCTAGTGAGGACGAACATAATTTAAGTGAACTAGATGAGTTCGAAGAGGGTACCATCATGGATCTCGACATCCCAAATGACAATTATGATGATATTGCTGTCCTCACCCTTACTTCCATTGACCTAAATCAAACTGATGATATCATGCCATTAATCCATCCAGAACTTATGGATTGGGAACCTATCGAACCTTTGACTGTACCAAAATTTGCAAATGATAATGCCATCGTGCATTTCCTATGTCATACCAAACCTGATACAAATTCTATCTATAATACTCATAACAATACGACTCGGCAGGAGGGTGTCAAATCTTCTAGTTGCAAAATTGAAAACAAGGAAAATAGATCTAATGGTGAAAACCATTCTATGGCAGCATTAGATCTAGAAAAAGTAAAAATAAAGAACGCATCCAACGCTGAAAACCTTTTCGAGGCACTGAAGGATGGAAGATTTGACACTCTCCTAGAACAACTATCATGAGCGATCATCAGTTTTGGTTGAACCTACACAATCAGTGGACATTGGCATAGAAGAGAAGGCATAAGTTCTACATCTAGCAGAATCAATGACTGATCAAGAGAGATTGGAATTTATCAATTTCTTTAAAGAAAGAAGCATCAACTTTTCTTGGTCATATTCTGATATGCCAGGCTTAGATCCAAATCTGCTTATGCATCATTTGTCTTTGCCAACAGGAATCAAGCTTGTTAAGCAAATATTAAGAAAAATGCATCCTCACATTGCATTGTTGGTAAAGACATAATTAAAGAAATTGTTGGATGCTAAATTCATAAGGTCTATAGACTATGCTAAGTGGATATCGAACATAGTACCTATTTCAAAGATAGACAACAACATCATAATTTGCACAGATTTCAGGGACCTCAATAAAGCATGCCTGAAGGATGATTTTCCACTACCAAATATAGACATCATCGTGGACTTGAGGGCAGGGCATGCCATGTTATCAATCATGGATGGATTCTCTGGGTACAATCAAATAAGAATAGCTCTAGAAGATCAGGAAAATACAACTTTTACATGTCCATGGGGAACCTTTTGCTGGAACGTCATGCCATTTGGTCTAAAAAATGCAGGAGCCACTTATCAAAGAGCAATGATGACAATCTTCCATGATATGATGCACACTTTCATGGAGGATTATGTGGATGACATCTTGGAAAAATCTACTACAAGGGAAGGACATCTGCATATCCTAGACAAAATATTCACACGGATGGAGAAATTCAATTTCAAGTTAAACCCCAAGAAGTGTGTCTTTGGGGTCACATCAACAAAACTGCTATGATACATTGTCTCGGAAAAGGGTATTGAGGTGGATCTAGCAAAATTCAAGGCAATAATGGAGATGCCACCTCCTAAGAATATAAGTCAACTTAGATCACTACAGGGAAGGCTCCAATTGATCTGAATGTTCATCTCCCAGTTGGTGGATAAAAGTAATCCTTTCAATCATCTATTACATAAGAATATAATCTTCAAGTGGGATGAGGGGTGTGAAACAAAATTCAATCAAATCAAGAAATATCTAATGTCACCACCCATTCTCATGCCACCAATAGAAGGATGACCTCTCATATTGTATATTGCTATGATGGATATCTCATTAGGGGCACTATTAGTGCAAGAGGATTGTGAAGGGAAAGAGCACGCCATCTACTACATCAGTAGAACTTTAAATGGCTATGAAATAAACCATACATTCATAGAAAAGTCCTCCTTAGCAGTGGTGTTTTGTAACACCCTTCTGTTTTGCTCTTATGTTAGATTAAGATGCTTTATTATTTGATCGTTTCTTATTGAGCAATACGAACTATGTGTGTTATGAGATGAAATTTCCTTGATGTTATACTTAACATGCTTTGGTTAAAATAATGTTGGTTTATAGTGACATGATTATTGCTTATGAGTTATATTAATGATGGAAGTGTCAGTTTGGTGATACTGTATTGGTGAAGGGGACATGATTGCATCACTCGCTTGCGAGCACCCTGCGATTATGTGATTTCCTCTTCACGGTGTATTTTATAATGATTTTATATGCATGTGCTATTGATGCCTTGGATATAGGTTTTCAAGTACATGACATCGACTCCACCTGGCTTCACAAGTTTGAGTGTGTCGACCCAACAGTATGATGATTGGGAGATAGTAGCTAGGTTACCTATGTCAATTCTACACCCTAGCCATAGTGTGTCGTCAGTTGAGTCTGTTCTGTCTTTGGTGCTTGTTTTAATATTATTTAATTTGGAAGGGCTCTTGTTTATGGAAATAAATGCTTAGAGTTATTGATTTAAATAGTGTTGATATTTATTTGAATTAAAATTATACATTGTGATAGAAGTTTTTAGTTAAGTTGATTAATTAAATTTGATTTATCTAATGAATTAAATTTAGTCCTATGGGTTGAATTTATTTATTAGATAATTTAAATTAATAAATTAATTATGTTGTTGAGAAAATTAAAAAAAAGGGGGAAATTAATTTAATTGTAAATTGTAAATTTCAATATGGAATTAAATTAGTATTTGGAATTATTAAAATAAATGGAAATTAATTCATTTTGGAATTTAAATTGGAATTAGAAGTTACTAAATTTATGTTGAAATTAAATTAGTATTTGGAATTAAATTGTAATTGGAAATTATTTCAACATGCAAAATGGCTTTGAGAAAATATCTGATTGTTGGGAAGATATTTTGAATGTGACATGTGTGTGAGAAGAATACATGATTTACTCTTGGTTGAGATATTATTTTTGGGGAGGAATTTAATTGAAAAAAAGAGAGAAGTTCTCTACATAGGGGATTTTTGGAGAAACAAGATATTATTTTTTGAAAGAGGATTTTGGTTGAAAATTTGAGAAAACTCAAAGGGGTTTTCAAGAATTTTTGGGGATTTTTGTATTTCTACATCTTCTTGGAAGTGGTGATTTTGGAGAAGCTTTGGAAACAGATCTCTGAAGGGGAGGCTCTGCTTCAACGTTTGTTTTTTCAAGCTCCAGGAAAACAAGTTCCTTTAAGTTTTATTTTATTTTTATTTGTTTGAGAAAGATTGTCTGTACAAAAATTTAATTTTGTAGAAGCTTTGTCCAAGATGGTTTAACTGAGATTGAAAGATTGCCTGTGCAAGAAGTTTTCTGTGTTTTGTTTGTAGAAACTTTAAATTGTTTCAAATTTTTGTAAGGCTTCTTTATTGTTGAAAATTTGTGAAATAACTCAAAAGAAATTAATCTATGATTTAAGAATTTAGTTTTAGTTTTGAAAGCCTCTGTGTAAATTTAAAGGAAAGGATTTTTTGTAATCTTCTGAGATTTGTTTTAAATCTGTCTGTAGTAGTTTTGATAAATTTTATTGTGAGGAAGTCTGTATTACTTGATTGAAAATTGAAGTCCTTTTCATAAATTTGAGAAAACGGTTATTGTAATTGTGAAAAATTTCTCTCAGGAAAAATTGTTGCTCAATTAAACATTTGCCTGTAAATGGTCTTCTTCAGAAATATTTTCCCAATTATCTACTAAATTAATATTCATAAATATATATATATATCTTATATATATACATATAAATGTATATACACATATTATATGTATTTATAATCACATATATATATATATATATACAAAAAAAATATTCATATATTGTTTTTATTTGTGCCTCTGTGAATTTATTTCTTCTGCTGCCCGTACGGCGAATTTGGGGGGAATGAAGTTTTTTGTTAAAAAATATACATGCTGGGTGGGGGTGCATAGCACACCCCACCGCACCCACCTATGGGAGGGTGCGACTGCCCAAGAGGTAGCGCCCTCCATAGTAGGGTGGAGGGAGCATTGTCCCTTAGGCAGCGCAGTCCCCTCCCCTCTTCCATTTGGAGCGGCATGCTTTGGAAAGGATCAGCTGTAGCCGCCCTAACCATAACCGTGAACCTCCTTAACTTTCATTCTAACCTTGGATGAATGGTTTTCGCCGCCAGTTTTTGGGATTTGGGATTTTATTTTTTGCATGGGGTTTCCAATATATATAATATTTATATATTATATATAAGTTGTGTATATAAATATATATTATATATATATATATTGTATATAGGTGGCATTTAGATATTATGTATTATTTTAATATGTTCAATTTTGATTAGAATAATTTAGTTATTTTGTGAAATGTTTTAAAATATATATTTAAGGTTTATATTGATTGTATATATAATTAAATATATATAAATTTATGTGATATGTATATATAGCATGAATATATACATTAGTATGGATAATTAATGTTTTGGTTAATTACTTGCATGTCATGAAATATTGAAGAAGAAGTAATTTTTAGAGTAAATGAACATTATATTTAGTTACGAAATTGTATTTCGTTCTTGTTAATGGGTTTTGATTTTTATATTATTTTGATTTATAGATATCTCAAGTGTCGGTTAGTTAATTAGAAGAATTTTCTCCTTCGTCTTTATAAGGGTTCTTATTAAATTAAAGGAAATTGAATAACTTGTCTTATTAATCTTTAGTATCACTGGATGTGAATGGATTTAGTAAATCCAAATCTTAGATCTAATTATTGTATTGATTGCTTATGTGGTACTTCTAGTTGCAATTAGAGGAAATTAATATTTAATTAAGTGTATTGCGGGAATAGGCATTTAAAGAATATATACAATATGTTAGTAGGAACAAAGGTTTTGCTATTTTAAAATTGAAGAAATTAGGGAAATGGTTAGGGTGATGTTTATCTTTGTTTGAAAGTATCTTTTTAATTAATTAGTTAAATTGGGATAATTGAGCGATGCGAATTATTATAAGTCATTTCGTTGACTGTATGCAAGGTTGTGATAAATTAGATTGTTGTAGACATTAAACTATTATGTCCTTATGATGTGTTTGAGATATCTTCGATGGTATTTAGGGGTCATTGAAAGGAGGTATTAGTTGAGTTGTTGTAAGTATTCCTAGTGGGGAATGTTAATTTGTGAGTTATCATTTCATGGTTTTGTCTTGTGAAGTTCTCTATGGTAGTAAGTTTGTTGTTTTCAGTGAGTCACCCAGTTTCCATGAACAGGAAATTATTGGTCTTCTTAAATGGTTTGACCATCTTTGAATGGAATGTTGGATATTTTGTACCTCCTTGGTTTGGAGTGGTGTTGAATCACATGATAACCGTAGGAGGATGAAGCTCAATGGGGGCCGAGATTTGGAATGATCTGATGGGTAACTCATGTACCTTGAGTGACATTTCTCCTAGGTTAGTTGTATGTATAGGTTACTGGAGTGTCATACTGTTAAACTCTGATTTCAATGTAATCTTGAGTTAATGTTGTACTTGTGGTAGTATGGTTAGAGTTGAGTCAGCCTGTGACTAGAGGTTGTAGGGATTGTCCTTGTATCTATGTTACTATCTCCTAGCACGGGGGGTGGGCCTTCAGGTACCACTTGGTTGGGAGGAATGTGTGCCCTACACCATTGGGTCCCCTTTTCAATTGCAAATTGCATTGCGAGGTTTTTCAGTGGAGAGCTTGCAGTGGTTTCATTCTTTGGTTTAAAGTTTTCTATTTACTTTTGTATAGCTCTTGTTATTATTATTCCCCTCATTTGTATTCGAGGTGGAATCTTGTAATTGTAATAGTTAGGTTTGATGTACCTCATTCTGAGAATGAGTATTGTAATCTACTTTTAAGTTAATGTAAACTAGAACTTATTATATGATATCCTAGTGTTAGAATCTTTAATGCTTTATAAGTATGTGAACTAAATGTATGGTTAATATTTTAATAAATGCTTTATGTGCAAGTGGTGGGTATGTTTTAGTAATTAATGTAATCTTTCCATGTTACCTTAGAGGTTGTTGCGAAGTGTTGTGCATCTTCTTTGTTAATAATGCACTTTTAAGAAAAAGAAAATTGTACGCTTCCACGTTGAGGTGCAACTTCCTTTAGGGTCCCGTGGCGGGGCATTACATGTTTGCTATTCAAAAGTTGAGACACTACATGCTGACTCATACAATCAAGTTAATTGCTAAGATCAACCCTTTGAAGTATCTACTAAGTAAAGCTGCATTAACAGGTAGACTGGTGAAATGGGTTATGCTCCTAAGTGAATTTGACATTCAATATGTCGAAAGAAAGGCAATCAAGGGACAAGCAATCACTAAACAGTTAGTTGAAGCTCCTCTACTAGATGATCACCCAATGACAATGGAATTTCTAGATGTAGACATTATGAAAGCGATGCCCCAACAATGGATACTATATTTTGATGGATCATATACACAATGAGGATCAAGAGTAGGGATCTTGTTTATCTCTCCCCAAGGACACACAATTCCAAAATCATATAGACTCATGTTTCAGTGTACAAATAATGTGGCAGAATATGAAGCATTGATTATTGGGGTCAAGATAGCAATTCAATGGAAAATCATGGATTTACAGGTATATGGGGACTCTCGACTGGTTATTTATCAAGTAAATGATGAGTATCAAACAAAAGATGGAAAATTGATGCCCTACAAGCAGCAAATAGATAATCTGAAACAGTGCTTTGTTAGTATAAAGTTTGATCAAATTCCAAGGACATAGAACAAAGTTGTAGACGCTATGGCTACAATTGCTTCATTACTACAATTGCCTGAGAAGCCTGTTTGTTATGAGTTTATGGTAGAAAAATTATCATGTCCACATTATAAGTTAGAATCTGCTACCATATGCCATCTAGAAACCATTGAAACCTCCATATATGAAAAAACCTATGCTTACTTGAAAGATGATATTCTTCCTCCCGATGTTTCCAGGAACCAAAAACGAAACTTTATCTGCCAATCCATCTGCCATACTTTAATCACAGATGTCCTTTATCGTCAAGGTCTTGATGGTACCCTACTCTGATGTCTAGAACACAATGAATCTGAAACGACCCTATGAGAAGTTCACGAGGGTATTTGTGGTACTCACTCAAGTGGGATAAATCTAGCTAAGAAACTCCTCCGTTTGGGATATTATTGGCCATGCACGGAGAAAGAATCATATCAGTTTGTCAATAAATGTCAAAAATGTTAGGTTCACAACAATGTGGTTCACACACCAGCACAAGAACTGCATCCCTTCACATCAACATGGCCTTTTTGTCAATGGGGCCTAGATCTGGTAGGAAAAATAAATCCATCTTCATCTAATGGACACAAGTTCATTATTATAGCTATAGAGTATTTCACAAAATGGATAGAGGCAGTACCACTTACTACCATCACTAGGAAGTAGATTTCATCTTGAACTACATTGTTTGTCGCTATGGAATCCCTCAATCTATAATCACATATAATGGATGACCTTTCAAGAATCAAGATGTCTAAGAGCTATGTGCTAAGTTCCACATCCAACATCATTTTTCAACACTGTACTATCTTCAAGGGAACGGTCAAGAAGAGGCCTCAAACAAAACCATACTCAAAATTCTCAAAAAGATGGTTAATGATGTTGGACGAGATTGGCATGTTCAACTCAATCCTACACTATGGGCCTACAGAACAAGCATCAGAACACCAACAGGAGGTACACCATTTGCTTTGGTATATGAATCAGAAGCCATATTGCCCATTGAAGTTGAAATTTTATCCCTTCGTGTGTCACTTAGAGGTATCATTTCAAATGAAGACTATAGGGTATCTAGAATGCAGGAACTAGAGTTGCTGGATGAGCGTTGTCAACAAGTTGTTAACCATCTAACAACTTATCAACAAAGGATGTCAATAAGTTACAACCACAAGGTAAAACTGAGGGTCTTTCAGGTTGGTGACTTGGTACTAAAAGAAAACCCTAGAAATCAGCAAGATAGAGAAAAGAAAGGAAAATTTGAACCTAATTGACTTGGTCCCTTTGTCGTCATATCAATGTATGGATCAGGGGCATATCAGCTATCAACATCAGAAGGGGATTTGTTTGATGAACTTATCAACAGTATTCATCTTAGAAAATTCTATGCTTAAATCTCCTAGTACATGGATCAAACTTTTGAAATTTGTTTCCTTGATGAAAACCTAGCAAACAGGCATCTTGGCAACACAAAAATACAAAAAAAAATATATAGAAAATAAAAAATACAAAATACAAAAGAAAGAAAAAGAGAAAAATGAGAAAATACAAAAACAAAAAGGGTGTAATCAAAGCATATGGTGAAAACCTGGAAACAGGCATCGTATGTGATTCTAAGATTAGCTTTCCCATCTATTTGGATCTTATCAGGGTCAATAGTCTAATGGTCATACCATTTCATATCATATCAGTCATCTTTCCATGTTTGCATCCATATCACAATCATTTTCAAATAGTCAAGTATCACTCCAAAGCTTGGGGGAAACATCTGGATATCATTAGGGGCAATACAAATGTATCGATTTTACCAAAGGGAAAAGCAGTTCAGTATAGTAGAAAAACCAAAAACAAAGATCACAACACAATATCAATCATCATTAGAAAATCATCAATCATCCGTATCATTATCAAAAAATCCAAAAAAACATGTCAAAAAGTAAGTCCGAAAAAGCAACATTAAAAAAAAATATAGGTCTATGTTAGTCGAACTACGTGGTCTCTGCATGTGTAATGTAGGCAAGGCTAATCTTTGATCAGCCCCCAAGACCCCTAAGATAGGTTACTAGGTTAGGTCTTTTGTCAAAAATCTCGAAAATCCAAAAACATGTCAAAATCAGGATGGATGATCTAAAATCTGAATAATGAATGAAACACTCTAAGTAAAAAATGGATAAATTCTACTTTTGATTATCATTTCTTTGGAGTAACTCAATGATGTATTAAACTAGAGGAACGAGGATAAAGAATGATATTTTTATTGTCTATTGTTTGAAAGTTAATCATATGAATGTATGAATTGTCGGGGGATGTGCTATGCAAATGTATCACCGATGACATTCAGAATTCACACATTGAAATGATTAATCATTGCCTGTTTATACAATGAATGCTCAGGTCATCTCAGTTAAATTATAACTAGATGCTTGTGTTCGATTGCAACATAAAAAATAATGAAAGAAATACTCAGGTCGTCATTGGTCTAACACATACCATTGACGCTTGTATTCACTTTCAACATAAAGCTCTATGATGACAAAAAGGCATAAAGTACTGTTAAAATGACAATTGTTTTGCATATAGTTGCATGTTACAATTAGATCACATTCATCATATTCATTATCTGCAGAGTATTTGTTGCATAAAGGATTCCAATCAATGACTATCTAATCTACAAATAAGATTGAGTATACTTGACATAAAATCCAAAAATCATCAAAAACATGTAGGAGTCATCATCGCATCATTTAGTATCATCATCTCATCATTCATGCATCAGATAAACTATGAATTAAATGGTACCATGGGTACATTATGTTCATTTTACATAAAAACACTCATTACATTATCATTTATCCAACATCATATGCATACATCATTTACCATCCATACATTTAATAAATAAAATCATGTCATTATTATCATTACACCCATCAAAGATCATTCATCATAAGATCATTACATAAAATAAAAAGCATTTATCTATCCATCCATACATATTATCAAATTCTGATCACATTATCATTATAAAACATCATTTTTTATTATCATTATCACATCACATCATGCGTCCATATATCATCTATTCTACACATACATTTATCATAGAATCATTACATCATCACATTTGAAATGAAATCATTCATATAAACATCATATAATAAATGCATCCATCACATAGAAATCATAAACCATCATCATATCACATCAACTACATCTCATATATATATCATCAAGTGTCAAGTATACAATGAAGTTTGGTCTAAAAATACATCATCAACAATGAGATATACCATAATATAGATCATAAAGGATCACAATAGAATCTACGATCTGCTACTACCAGAGTGTGCGGGCCGAATAGGACCAGTGCCACCACCACCCCCAGAGGAACCAAGATCTCTGGTATCTCTGTGTGGAGGTTGTGTCACCCCCTCGCTCATTATCTGTGTATGTGTCCACCCAGATCTCGATGGGGCATAGCTAACTCTGCGCTCAATAGACACTGCATCATGATACTTACCCCGATAAAACTCTGCCTCTCGGCCAAGCCGCAGAACCCCTCTCATATAGTCAACCACTGAGCTACCATTGACCACTCTTTGTAAAGTCTCGGCTCTCTCCTATGCCCTCTTGGCAATTTTCTGAGCACTGTCTCACTCAGCTGTCAAGGTATCAACCTGCGTCTGCATGGTGGCTAACTGTCCTTGTACCTTTGCTAAGGCCTGGGCATGAGCTTGAGCCTGTGCCTGCATCTGTGTCTGGGTCTGCATAAGCATATCCCGAGCTTGTACCAACTGCCCCTAAAAAGTCTAGACCTGTGCTTGGAGCCCAACTATCTGTCTCTGTTGCCCTACTGCTAGTACTGTCACTGCTTGCCTCTTGTGAGGCTTGCTAGAAGAAGGAGCACTGCTGATGGTTGGCCCGACCCCTCTGTCTCCTCCACTACCGCCGTCACTATCATCGCTACTGTTGTCAAAACTGTTGCTGCTCTCTATGCTACTGCCTAATGGAGAATCATCTCCACCCCCACTATCTGTAGAATCCACTGCCACATTCTCCTGCACAGGTAAAGGTGCCGGCCCATCAGAGATGGTGATACGAGGATATGGAACCAAGGCCAGGAATGCGGCATACTCCTCAGTAATTGGTGCCTCTACAATATCCCTCGGCATATCCCAGGGTGATGGCTGTAGTGCCTGGTATCCCTCTACTACAACATCATATGACAGACACGGACCCCAATCAAGAATATCCATCCATCGCCTCACATAGTGGGCAACTCCCTGTGGCATGCACTGTACAATGCCATACTATCGGTACACTCGACGCAGCAAAAATCTCTCTAGAACAAATGGTGTACGGCCGATGAGATACATAGAATCAAAAAGGAACCCCAACATGGCACCATCCTCATCCCAATCCTCACAGTCGAGGTATGGGCGCTAGATAACTATCTCTGTATCATCGAAAACTTGCCTCTAGTGCTCTAACTTTCCCATACGGGCTTGTGTAAATCGACCACTGTATCGGAAAATGTAAGGTTTGTCGGTTGGTCTATCTGCAACTAGAAATGGCCGAGCAATAGAAAAATGCTCCCACGTCCACACCTGTAACAGGGTCATCCCTGCTGATAAGCTCCTACCTCCAAGGTACACAACCGAGTGTAGATCATGATAAAGATGTGCTAGCATGCACATCCCCCATGCATATTTGGTACCGTGTACCATCATGCTCTCAAGAGTTCTACCCCAGCCAACGAGGAATCCATTTTGACCTACGATTAGGGCAAGGGAAACCTCCAATGAATCCAACTAGTACTGTTGGTAATGTAGTGTAAGAGTCGGTGATCCTCCTCCACCGAACGCTCGGACCCGCAATGTCCTGATCTTGAAACACTCTACGAAGAGCATCTCTACCATCAGTCCCATTTTGAATCATATACGATGATCTCACCCATGAACGAAATGTGAAAAATATGCCACACATCCTTAGGTGTGATCATCGTCTCACCGGTAGGTAGGTGAAAGGTGTTGTGGTCACTATGCCACCTCTCAGCCAATGCAGTCAACAAACCCCGATTAATCCTAATCTGGGACATATCAAGCAAGCTAGTAAAGCCACATTGGCCTATCGCCTGAAGCTCATTTGGTGTCAGATGAGGTATCAAGTCTGTCATCTGAGAAAACCTCTCTCACATCTGGAGAGTACCCAAACACTCCTATCATCACAACAAAGAAAAATCTGCAAATCAGTGAATGATGTCAAGAAATCAAAAGTCATTCTACTATCTAGTCTATCACAAATTGGTATGAATTTTCGATCAAAATTCATAGGCGAACATCAAACCTCACCTATCATGAGGTTCTCAAAATATCAACAAACCTCACCTATCATGATGTTCATCAAAACATTATCTAGATCTCGCCTATCATGAGATTTATCAGATATTAAATCATTTCCTTGCCTATCATGAGGATCATTAAGAATAAGATTTATTCTCGCCTATCATGAGAGTTAGTTTTATTTACATCATCCAAATCCAACATCAAGAATTTGGATTATCAATCATACCAATCAGAAGAATGGACATGATCAGAATTGACGAAATCAAGGTTCACGAAGTCAAAATTTTCAATTCTGACAAGAAGCACTAAAACAGGCTTCCAAAGTGCTAAATCCGGAAAGTGCTACTTTATCAGCTATTAGCGCTAAATCAGGAACACAAATGCGCTAAATCTTGAAAGCACTATTTCAGCACTCTGAAGTGCTAAAAGTCCCGAAGCGCTACTTTTCTGCATCAAAGCGCTACAACAGTCCGTGAAAGCGCCGCTTTACCAGAAGCGCAAGAATAGACCCTGAAAGTGCTAATACACCAAATCAAAGTGTCGAAAGTCTCAAAGCGCTAAAATCTGGTGTCAAAGTGCTAATTCTTAACTTCTAAGCACTAAATCACTGAAAGCGCTACATTACCTACTGGAAGCGCTAGAGTTTTTAACACAAGCGCTAAAAATCAAAGCGCTAAACTACCTATTGGAAGTGCTACACCATAGTGTAAGTGCTACAATGCATCTTGAAAGCGCTAAAACAACCAAAAACACGCCTAAAGCAATAAATGCATAAAAAAAAAGTGCACAGATTACGAGGAGGTCAAGGGGCACATACAGGAGGTTCATACGTGGACAGTCGTCGGTGACGTCAAACACGCTCTAATCGGTGAGTGTGGAAGGGGATAGACATCTTGCTCCAGCTGACAGAAAAATCTCTATCACAAAGATTTTTTTAACTCAAAAAGTGAAAATGAATTAGAAAATGACCTTTTGGAGTATTTATAATGTCTGGAAAGGTATTTTGGTGGGTTTTTATTATCTTTTAATTAATTTTATCCAGGAAATTAATTAGAAACTCATCTACGGGCTAGATTTCTTCATTATTTGTCAGAAGATAAATTATTTCGTTATCAAAACATCATAAAATCATCAGAAAATCATAAATTTTTGAAAAAACTCTAAAAATCATCAAATCATTAATTTATCTCCCGAGGGGGCATATTATCATCAAATCATCTGAAAATCAAAATCTGGGGCATGTTTAGGGCATACAAAATTATTTTTTTATTATCATCGATCCTAGCAGTAGCAACAATATTTTCTTCGAAGCAACATGTAAACACATCACTTCGAAGAGGGGCAAAATGTATACACCTAAAATTAGTCTGCAGAATTCCGATTAATTAAATAAAAATTATTTGATTAATTATCCTAATTTCCTCTACTATCGAATAAATAGAAATATTTATTTAATATAGTTCACAATTAAATTCATCTTAATTAAATAAACAAAATTAAATACTTTGTTCGATTTAATTATCACATCCCTATTTTATTCTATCACATCGATCTCAAATTAATTAAATAAAAATCAAAACACTTTATTGATTAATTGTCATATTCTTCTATTTAATTTAATAAACAACTATCCTATAGTTCATTTTATTAAATTATTTATCTCCCTTTTCCTAATTTAAATAAATAAAAAATATTTGAATTAGAGCATAAGGAATATTCCATCTATATTCTCTCAAAAATGAATTAGGTATCCTATGTCTAAACCATATCTAAAATATGTCAAAATTAATTGATTGAAACTTCACAGGAAGTTTTGGAGACAAATTGGAGACAAATATGGAATTTGATCTCTCAATCCTCCTCCATCAATCCTTCCTCTTCTCTTGCCTTGTGTTTTCATGGGTAGAGACAATCTCCATCTTTCTCTCAATCTTCTCCATCTCTGGCCATTCAATTCTCTAGATTGAATCCAAGCCTCTCAAAGCTTTCCCTATGCATTTCTACAGCTAGGAAATCTATAAATAAAGCCTCATTGAACCAAGAAAAGGATCCAGATAATCTAAATTTTACACTCTTACTCTGTAGAAATTCAAGCATTCAAGCATCCAAACATCAAGCAATCAAGCATCAAGCATATCAAGCAATCAAACTTTCACATCAATGGCTACCTTTTGTAGTTGCAATTATCGGTTTCATGTCCATATCATGCTAGTTTAATTCATTTATCATCTAGTATTATCTTTTAGCTCCATATCATTGCATTAGTATCATCTCATTCTTCAGATAGTCATTTTAACAATCTGAGAGCAATTTTGATTTAATAAATCTTTGGAGATAGAGAGCAATATGACACTTTCAATTGATTCAATTTGATTAATATTTGATATAATGTCGTATTAAGAAGTGTATTTTGTACTTATTCACTTATTCACACTTACAGAAGACATCAAAGTAACCTTCAAGATTGACAATGGCAATGAGTACAAGGTCAGTATAACTTAATGCTAATTGGGTATGATTTTATTTGTTCAAGACTAATTTAGATTCATTTTCTGCTCACACTACTTTTATTTACATTTATATTTTTCTAATATCCATTTTCCTTTACATTCATATTCTTCTATACATATTGTGTTTACAATAATGTTTTCCTTAATTTAATCTAGGGGAGAGGACCCAGTACTTGAGCAACTTTCTATGTCATGTTGTTAGGATTTACTGTGAAGCTAATCCAAAGTTTTTCATTGCTGCTCGAAGCCATATTGCAATGCCTTCTCTACGAAGCCCACATGATCCCCATCAGGTATCTTATTTTTGTAGTCTTTAAATATTTTAGAATAAATCAACAACTAGTTTGTCTAAATGTGGCTCCTTGTTTACACATTAATATCTCTTTTGGCAGCAATGGATCAAATTGGATTCATGGGGTCTTAAAGAGAAGGCTCTCAAACATGGAGAGATCAAGAGTGGGACCAGGTAAAACCATTCATAATCATGCTCATATTGTTTTATTGATTGTCTAAGAGCTAAGTATCTAGGATAACATTCTGTATTTTTCTATTGAATTTCCAGAGAGAATAATTTTGGGTTTGCAATCCTATTTTTTAATACACTAGCTAAGTATCCAAGACGCACTGCAAGTACTCTTTCTCACCAAATTGCTCATTTTCCACAAATTTAGATTCTAGTGTGTAGTTTAATATTCACTAGTTTGATTTTTTATTTTTTAGCAAAATTAGAATCCAGTTTGTAGGTTGTGCTTGTTGTCCATGTCAGTCCCCTTGATCTCATGACTCATCATAGGTATTATATTTTGCTCGAATTGTTGATCAACATCAAATGTGGCCATCATAATATCATCCATAGCCTCCATATTCTATAATTATTCATTACTCATTTCTCATACATAGTAACCAAATAATGCAGGCCTAGAGCTTGGACTGCAAATGTATGCAAAAAATGATAAATCCCTGCCTCTATAAGCCTAATTAAACACAACAACTGACATGTTGTTTGATATTTTAAATAGTCATATGACTGCCCTTTTTCTACCTTTTAAACACTTATTCAATGCATACAATAATTTACTGAAATGCAGAGTTGAATGGCCTCTTAACTCTTGACACTAATGTAAATGCATTTGTCCAAATAGGGTTAATCATATTGTGATCTAAATTTTTGTAATGAAGTCTTCCAATCTGAGCATTGATGACAATCCATCTTGTCTTTTACTACCCCTATTAAATGCTCATTGTCTTGGCACATCAACTTTCTCTATTTGATTGACCTATCCTTATGTCCTGTCATTATCCCTATAGAGGCACTTTGGAGCCTCCTACTACTTTTATATATTGCCCAGAGTCACCCTGATATGCTTACATTTCAACGAATAGTTTTTTTTTTTTTTTTTCAAAATTTGCATTATTCCGTCGAAATTGCGACGAACCGCAAAAATGCCTGATGACCTTGCTATGTACCCGATGAACTTTTATCGTAATGACTTGCCTATTTCATCGTGAGTGTGGCGAAATTTCGTCATAATGAAATGCCTATTGCATCGTGCGTTTCTACGCTCTTATGTCGCACGTGCTCTGGGCACTGTTGGTCGCTAGATCGAAGACTATATGTCACGGCTCTGACCCTTTAGTGACGGTATGCCACACATGCTTTGGGTACTGTTTGTCAGTAGACCAATGATACAGTCGTCTCCATCTCGATGAATGTATGTCGATGCTTCGACACTTTAGCGATGGTATGTTGCACGTGCTCTGAGTACTGTTCGTCGCTCGACTGACAACTATATGTCGCTGCTCTGATGCTTTAGCAAAGGTATGCCACTTGTGATCTAGACATTTTTTATTGCTAGACTGACGACACTTTCATCCTGGTTTCGACGAATGTATGACGCTGTTCCGATGCTTGGGCGACGGTGTTCTGCCCACGGTCTAGCCACTGCTCGTCGCGCGATCGACGGAATGGGCGTCGTTGTTCCGATGAGCTGGCATTAGGAGGGTGACGTTTTATTTTCCATTGGGATATAGATGAAAATTGAGTGATGGCACTGATTTGTGTGATTCGTCGATTGGTCGACAATAGATCGTCGAAATTCTGACGAACGGTCATCAGAAATTGGGGTCAAATCCATTAGTGTACTCTCCAGAGATTTGGAATCTTGCTATGCCCATAGGGGCATACATCCCCAATCAAAGCCACTAATGGCACTCTCAAATTTTGCAAATTTGAGATGCCCATTTCAAATTTTTGCTTTTGCACTTTCAGAAGTGCACCTGAAGAATTTGCTTAGATAACCCACTTTGGAGGATTATATTTTGAAGCCTGTTGGTTTTTGTGCAAAACCCATTTGCAGACATATTCAATTGACATATGTGAATATGCATGTCAATTTTCAACTTCCCATGATAAGTTTTGATAGAGTTTCGAAAAATGAAGCTGAAGGGTTTTGTCACCTTTCTGTTGTTTGCAGATTGTCAGTTTTGCGAAACAACTTTCTGTTTGAGCTTGGATTTCACAACCTATTGATTGTCATATCAGAAAAAATGTTGTTCCGTATTCTCCATATCAAAATGATCTCACATGACAGTTTTTAGAGTCTTATGATCTGATTTTCTATTTTTAACAGATCAAAACCGAATGCAGTTTGTTCAGTTTTGCATCTGCATCCCTAACAACATTTCAGAGTGGTCAACTTTGAACGTTAATAAATTTTGATCAGTGATGATTCAAGCGAATTCGTTTTGCACACGTTCTCAAGGTACCTTAATGAACTTGTATGTCTGATGAAACCTCGCCAAGAGTTGATTCACTATTTTTACAAATTGATAGTTGGATGAGTTTTAATTGGTGTAGAACAACTACTGTTTTAGAAAAGTTTGATTGAGTAACTTTTTCGATTAATATTTTTCACCTCGTGACATGTTTTTTTGAGCCGTCTTTTGCACTATACTCTCAGATCAAGTGTTTGCATGTCTGCAAGTTTTCATTTCTCTAGGAGGTTGTTTGACCAGTTTCCCAAGTCAATTCCTGAGCCAACTGGGCCTGTTTTTCTCATTCTCCAAATGTGATTGAAAGCAGGTTTTAATGGAAACCCAATTCGGTTTTCAACTTTAGAAGTAATCAAAAGGCCGTGTCAGATTGTTTGAGTGTAAAACTTGTTTGAAAATGATTTTTTTTTTAGTCAGACCCACATGGGGCCCGACATGCTTTGCATGATCATGAACTTGCAAGTATTACATTGTAGTAACTACTCCAAGTAAAGTTGCTCTAAATTGGTCAGAATGTTGAGGGGTATGCCACTATAAAATCCATAGTTTAAATTTGGAACAAGATCAAACCAGGTTTTGAGTTGATCACAAATGCACTTACAATGGGTACAAACTCATTATATGCATTTTGAGAAATGACATCATTAAATTGAAAACAAGGGATATTATGGATGGTGATATCCATGATGGGAGTGACTATGAAGTTTTGGCATTTGAATTTTTTTTCTAGATTTGGCTAAGTTTTCTTTAGAAGATGTAAGCATTGATATATGGAAAGTGTGGAGGTTCCTCTTCGTGAAGTAAAATTTAGAGTAATGAGAGCATAAGAGAATCATTGGTTAAAACCACCTCTCAAATAAAGGATGTTATATCAAACTAACAAATGAATGGCACTCAAGGTCTAGGTAGTGCTCATGATAAGTATATGAAACCATCAACAAAGCTCATTATTCACAAGGAATGGAATTCTAGAGCCATGAACTAAATACAGAAGGGCCGAGTCAAAGGATTAGAGTGTTCTTCACAACAAACAGGGAATCCCAAGGAATGTAACCATTATTCTGAGAAATTTTGAAAGCTTCAGCACCTGGCGGCCAGTGCACATGTTGAAAATGTATAAAAAATGTTTGAGGGAATTCTTTTTCAAAGGTTGCATCTAGCAAATAGGATGAAAGAGGGCATCGATTCAATGAGTGGTGAGCATCTATTAAAATGCCTCATAAATTTTTAAACAAACTCAGACATTACAAATGAAGAAAAGACCACACCATGGAGTTTGTAGCTCATACACAAAATGGATTTGTTCTCCTAAAAAGACTTTAGAAATTAGAAAATAAATGAAGTGAAGACAAAAGCAGTTGCGCAACAAAGGGGAGATTAGGCTATATGCATCCATCAAAGCAGAAAGTGATTTATTGAAGAGCCTTAGAAATAGGTAAATGCAACCAATGCCTCCAGCAGAAATATTAAAGAGGAAAACAAAACTGCAGCATTATAAAGTGGGGAAATATTTTAATACAAAGTGAAATTCTATTGGTTGAGAAGTAAAAATAATGTGCAGCAAGTAAAGAGAGCTGAAACAGAATTTTGCACGGGAAGAGGTATTTTCCTCCAGTTGGATGAATGATGAGATTCTCCACATGGGCTGATTTTCTGTTTCAAGGCAATGATGGGCAAAGGCAGTTTTGAGAGAAGAAGTTTGTTGCTGCAAAGGAAGAGAGGTGGGGATTCTTTTCATTTTGATCAATGAGAATGAAGCTTCCAGATGGCATTTCCAAATCAATTTTAGGGCTGCTCCTGCTTGCTTCTCTTCTTCTATATCTTCTCTTATTCTCTCATTGTAAAGGGTTCTGAGTTTTTGTATTGGGCTGGGTAGATAGAGAATTGAAAATTTTGAGTTATTTTTTGAGTCTATAAGCTGTAATTTTCTGAATTCATGAGTTAATACAACCAGTTTATGCAAATAACATCATGAAGGTGTTTGCACTTTCATGAATATCTTCAGATTGTCTCCATATTTATACACTTTTAGTCATATAGATTCAATAATACGAAGTGTCTTTGAGTTTATCATCTCAAATTTCATGAGATTGTTTTGTCTGTTCATTGTTTTGTTTCAAAGAAATGGTTAAAATTTTTTGAGCAGGTGATTGTGATTTCAGGTGTGCAGATGGGATTTGATAAGGAGAATTTGATTGACAATAAGAGAAGGATTATTGGTGCAAGACACTAATAGTTGATGCAAAGCATTAGCAATTTAAATCCACTAGTTCAAGTCTGTTTGTTGGGGAATTCATTTATGTGTTTGACTCCATGGCCCAAAATTGACACTGATCTATTATTCAGTTTTGTGCATCTCATAAACATTTTATAAATGCAAAATCATTCTTATTCTTACTGTTTGGTTTGTTGTATGTCCTGCTTTCTAATGGTTAAGAGAGGGTTGAGTTACTGAGAATTTAGCCAAGTTTAAAGTTGTCAATGCTTCTCTTAGTGTCTCCTCATTGGGAATTATCTGCTTTATAAAGCAATATCAGTGTATGAGCGAATTAAGTTTTGGGCATTGTATAGGTTTACCCACTTTGGTTCTGTAGAGCTAGAAGTGTAGGAGATGTTAGTCTTTGACTAAATATTATTAGTTGGCCACTAGCCTTTGTGGTTCTTTAAAATAGAGGTTGGCTACCTCATAGAGAATTTCAAAGCCTAGCTGGGTTGCATTTTAAAACACCAACATGCTAGTTAACTATTGATCATGGGCTAGTTAACTAATTGGTCATGGACTAGTTAACTAATTCATTAAGGGCTAGTTAACTAATTGTCATAGGCTACTTAACTAATTGAAATGGGCTAGTTAATTATTGATATGGGCTAGTTAACTATTGATATGAGCTAGTTAACTATTTGACATGTGTTATTTAACTATTGAAATGGGCAAATTAACTAAATGAGTTGGGCTATTTAACTATTGATCATGGACTAGTTAACTAATTGGCATGGACTAGTTAACTAATTTACATAGGCTTGTTAACTATTGATCATGGGATAGTTAACTAATTGGCATGGGCTAGTTACCTAATTGTCATGGGCTAGTTAACTACTATCATGGGTTAGTTGACTGATTGACATGGGCTAGTTAACTAATTGTCATTAGATAGTTAATTAATTGGTATGGTCTAGTTAACTAATTTTCATGGGCAAGTTAACTAATTGACATGGTCTAGTTAACTAATTGGCATGGACTAGTTAAGTATTGATCACAGTCTAGTTAACTAATTGTCATGGGCTAGTTAACTAAATGAGATGGGCTAGTTAATCAATTGACATAGAATTGACATGGGCTAGCTAACTAATTGCTATGGGCTAGCTAACTATTGATTATGGGCTAGTTAACTAATTGACATGCGCTAGTTAACTAGTTATCTAATTGACATGGGCTAGTTAACTATTGATCACGAACTAGTTAACTAATTGATCATGAGATAGTTAGCTAATGATCATGGGCTAGTTAACTAATTGATCATGGGCTTGTTAACTATTGATCATGGGCTAGTTAACTAATTGATCAAGGGCTAGTTAACTAATGATCATAACTAATTCACATGGGCTAGTTAAATAATTGATCATGCACTAGTTAACTAATTGTCATGGGCTAGTTAACTAATTGACGTGGCCTAGTTAACTAATTGATGTGGGCTAGTTAATTAATTGATCATTTGCTAGTTAACTTATTGACATGGGCTATTTAACTAATTGTCATGGGCTAGTTAACTAATTGATCATGGCCTAGTTAACTAGTTGATCATAGGCTAGTTAACTAATTGATCATGGGTTAGTTAACCAATTGTCTTGGGCTAGTTATCTAATTCATCATGGGCTAGTTAACTAATTGTCATGGGAGTGTTAACTAATTGATCATGGACCAGTTAACTATTGATATGGGATAGTTAAGTAATTGACAGAGGCTAGTTAACTAATTTATCATGGGCTAGTTAATGAATTGTCACAGGCTAGTTAACTAATTGTCATGGGCTAGTTAACTAGTTGTCATGGGCTAGTTAACTGATTGGCATGGGCTAGTTAACTAATTTACATGGGCTAGTTAACTTATTGACATGTGCTAGTTAACTAAGTGATCGTGGGCTAGTCAACTAATTAATCACCTGCTAGTTAACTAATTGGTATGTGTTAGTTAACTAATTGACATAAGCTAATAAATATTGATCATGGGCTAGTTAACTAATTGTTATGGGCTAGTTAACTAATTGACATAAGTTAACTAACTAATTAACATGGGCTAGTTAACTAATTTCCATGGACTAGTTAACTAATTGTCATAGGCTAGTTAACTATGAAACATGGGCTAGTTAACTAATTGATCATGGGATAGTTAACTATTGATCATGGGCTAGTTAACTATTGATATAGGCTAGCTAACTATTTGATCATGGGCTAGTTAACTAATTGATCATGGGCTAGTTAACTATTGATCATGGACTAGTTAACTAATTGTCATGGGCTAGTTAATTAATTTATCATAGGCTAGTTAACTAATTGACATGGGCTAATTAACTAATTGATCACGGGCTAGTTAACTAATTTTAATGGGCTACTAAACTAATTGATTAAAGGATAGTTAACTAATTGTCAAGGGCTAGTTAACTAATTAACATGGATTAGTCAACTAATTGTCATGTGATAGTTAAGTAATTTCCCATGGGCTAGTTAACTAATTGATCATGGGCTAGTTAATGAATTGTCATGGGCTAGTTGAATAATTGACATGGGCTAGTTAACTAATTGCCATAGGCTACATAACTAATTGATATTGGCTAGTTAATTATTGATATGGGCTAGTTAACTATTGATATGGGCTAGTTAACTATTTGACATTTATATTTAACTGTTGACATGGACAAGTTAACTAAATCAGATGGGCTATTTAACTACTAATCATGTGCTAGCTAACTAATTGACATGGGATTGTTAACTATTGATCATGGGCTAGTCAATTAATTAAAATGGGCTAGTTAACTAATTGTCATGGGCTAGTTAACTACTATCATGGGCTAGTTGACTGATTGACATGGGCTAGTTAACTAATTGTCATTACCTAGTTAACTAATTGATAAGGGCTAGTTACCTAATTGTGATGGAAAATTTAACTAATTGATAAGGTCTACTTAACTAATTGACATGGACAAGTTAAGTATTGATAATGAGCTAGTTAACTAATTGATCATGGTCTATTAAACTAATTGACATGGGGTAGTTAACAAATTGTCTTGGGATAGTTAAATAAATGAAATTGGTAAGTTAACTAATCTATCATGGGCTAGGTAACTAATTGTCATCGGCTAGTTAACTAATTGACATGGGCTAGTTAACTATTATTGATCTTGGGCTAGTTAACTATTGGCATAGGCTAGTTAACTAATCGACATGGGCTAGTTAAATATTGATATGGGCTAGTTAAGTAATTGGCATGGGCTAGTTAACTATCGATATAGGCTAGTTAACTAATTGACATGGCCTAGTTGACTATTGATATGGGCTAGTTAACTAATTGACATGCGCTAGTTAACTAATTGATTATGGTCTAGTTAACTAATTGACATGGGCTATATAACTATTGATATGAGCTAGTTAATTAATTGACATAGGCTAGTCAACTATTGATCATGGGTTAGTTAAATAATTGATCATGAGCTAGTTAACTAATTGTCATGGACTAGTTAAGTACTGATCATGGGCTAGTTAACTAATTGACACGAGCTAGTTAACTAGCTATTGATATGAGCTAGTTAATTAATTGACATGGATTAGTTAACTATTGATCATGGGTTAGTTAACTAAATGATCATGAGCTAGTTAACTAATTGTCATGGGCTAGTTAACTATTGATCATGGGCTAGTTAACTAATTGACATGAACTAGTTAACTAATTGATATGGGCTAGTTAACTATTTATCATGGGCTAGTTAACTATTGAAATGGGCCAGTTAACTAACTGATTATGGGCTAGTTAACTAATTGATATGGGCTAGATCATTATTGATCATGAGCTAGTAAACTATTGACATGGGCAAGTTAACTAATTGGCATGGGCTAGTTAACTAGTCTACATGGGCTAGTTAACTAATTGTCATGCCCTAGTTAACTATTGATCATGGGCTAGTCAACTAATTGGCATGGGCTAGTTAAGTATTGATCATGGGCTACATAACTATTGACATGGGCTAGCTAACTAATTGACATGGGCTAGTTAACTATTGATATGAGTTAGTTAACTAATTGACATGGGCTAGTTAACTATTGTTCATGGGCTAGTTAACTAATTGACACAAATTAGTTAACTAATTAGCATCATGGGCTAGTTAACTATTGATCATGGGCTAGTAAACTATTGACATGGACAAGTTAACTAATTTAAATGGGCTAGTGAAATAATTGACATGGGCTAGTTAACTATTGATCATGGGATAGCTAACTAATTGACATGGGCTAGTTAACTATTGATCATGGGCTAGTTAAGTATTGACATGGGCTAGTCAAGTAATTGGCATGGGCTAATTAACTATTGATATGAGCAAGTTAACTAATTGACATAGGCTAGTTAACTATTGATCATGGACTTATTAACCTATTGATCATGGGTTAGTTAGCTAATTGTCATGGGCTAGTTAACTAATTATAATCGGTTAGTTAACTATTGATCATGGGCTAGTTAACTAATTAACAAGGGCTAGTTAACTAATTGACATGGGTTAGTTAACTATTGATCATGGGATAGTTAACTAATTGACATGGGCAAGTTAACTAATTGACATGGGCTAGTTAACTAATTGTCATGAGCTAGTTAACTTTTGATCATGGGCTAGTTAATTAATTGGCATAGGCTAGTTAACTAATTGACATGAGATAATTAACTATTGATCATAGGCTAGTTATCTAATTGACATGGGGTAGATAACTATTGATATGGGTTAGTTAATTAATTGATCATAGGCTAGTTAACTAATTGACATGGTCTAGTTAACTATTGATATGGGCTAATTAACTAATTGACATGGGCTAGTTAAGTATTCATATGGACTAGTTAACTAATTGGCATAGGCTAATTAACTATTGATATAGACTAGTTAACTAATTGACATGGGCTACTTAACTATTGATATGGGCTAGTTAACTAATTGATATCGCGTAGTTAACTAATTGACATGGGCTAGTTAACTAATTGATTATGGGATAGATAACTAATTGACATGGGCAATATAACTATTGGTATGGGATAGTTAACTAATTGACATGGGCTAGTTAGTTATTGATTATGGGATATTTAACCAAGTGATTATGGGTTAGTTAATTAATTGATCATGGGATAGTTAACTAATTGACATGGGCTAGTTAACTTATTGACATGGGCTAGTTAACTAACTGTGGTGGGCTAGTTAACTATTGATATGGGATAGTTAATTAATTGTCATGTGTAAGTTAACTAATTGGCATGGGCTAGTTAACTAATTGACATGGGCTAGTTAATTATTGATATGGGCTAGTTAACTAATTGAATTGGGCTAGTTAACTATTGATATGGGCTAGTTAACTAATTAAAATGGGCTAGTTAACTAGTGATATGGGCTAGTTAATTAATTGATATGAGCTAGTTAACTATTGATATGGGCTAATTAACTAATTGACATGGGTTAGTTAACTATTGATATCGGCTAGTTACCTAATTAACATGGGCTAGTTAACTAATTAACATGGGCTAGTTAACAATTGATTTTGGTTGGTTAACTAATTGTCATGGGTTATTTAACTAATTCATTATGGGCTAGTTAACTAATTGGCATGGGCTCGATAACTATTGATATGGGCTAGTTAACTAGTTGACATGGGCTAGTCAACTATTGATCATGGGCTAGTTAATTTAATTACCATGGGCTAGTTAACTAATTGTCATGTGCTAGTTAACTAATTGATCATGGGCTAGTTAACTAATTGACATGATTTAGTTAAATATTGATATGGTCTAGTTAAGTAATTTACATGGGCTAGTTAACTATTGATATGAGCTAGTTAACTATTGATATGGGCTAGTTAACTAATTGGCATGGGCGAGTTAACTATTGATATGGGCTTGTTAACTAATTGGCATGGGCTAGTTAACTATTGATATGAGCTAGTTGTCACACCCACATTCTACACACAAATCAACATAACAAATCTGCAATGAGTTTGCTAATTTTGTAAAAAAAAAAAAATTTGTTTACTTAAAAGACAAAAATAACACATTTCACTACTTACTGTTATAATTAATGATCACACTAATTAAAAACAAAGTTAAAAATGTTTCACTATTTTTAGTAATATATTTTACTTACTTTGGGTCGGCTTAACATACCTCTTATATTTGAACGTGTCCAAAAATTTTTTCACTCCCAATACCTATACCTACAAAGTCCACATTACTTGGAACACACATAAGATCAAAGGTAGTTAGCACATGATTACTAAGACAAACTATATAAATCAATGGTAGATACAAATTTAGAAAACAAGATAAGTCCCAACAAGACTTCAAAGAATATTCCTAGGGGCCCGACCTAATGCCTCAGGGGCTCATCGCTTGATGGCCTTGCCTACGTATATATTTCATAGAGACACCATAGTTCACCCAAATGGACTTCAACCATATCACCCATGGTTGGATGACAAAGGTATATAGTTTCCAAGTCAAAATGATCAACTCCAAACACAAACTACTAACACCTCTCCCATGGTAAAGTTAGGAATGACAGTTCAAGGTCAAGGATTGAGACTAGACTCACAAAGGATTTCTCAAGAGTTTTCCAAAACAAATTGAGTTTTCTCCAACACGATTAACTTACCTTCTCATGGTATAACCACTAGGTTAGAAAAAGTGACTCAACCTCATTCATTCTCATAACACAATAACATTGATAATAAAAACAATTTTCATTAGAGGACTCTTAAATTAATGGGACCCAGATTATAGGATTTAACATATCCCGAGTGTCACTAGTCCATACATTAACAATAGAAATACAATAGTTCAAGGTTCAAGATTATGGCTAGACCCAGATGACACACACAACTACCATGAACGATTGAAGATGATTTTTCTCAATTTAGCTTGACCCAGTGCACACAAGGTGCCAAAAGAATCCACACATTCCAAAGTAGTTTATAATGGTTGAAGCATAACCCTAATACACATTCCTTTGCATTAATAAAATAGAACAAGGTAATAAATTACATCATGCAATCCAATTTTAATAACTAACGATAATGCACAAGCATTGAAATCATATTATAAACTCTAACAACAAATCTAGCAATAAAATAAACATATAACTATAAAATGACTACAGTTGTAAATATTTCACTTTGCTCCTTAATGAACATTTTAATGTTTAAGCTATCAAACAAAGTCTAAAATTCCCAATTAGGATATAATCATTCAAAGTTAATGATATAATAAAATTTTATTGGCTAATCATGCTATGCATATTAAGAGATAATAAATACCAAATTTGAGAACAATAGTATAGGCCGACACTATTATGTAGAAAACAAAAACAATACTCAAGAACACACAAACACTATAATTCTATAACAATCTACTCGCTTAATGGTTGAAGCATATCTAATTAAGAAAAAAAATTTGATCATAACTTTCAGCTTGTTGATCACCACAAAATAGTTGAGACTAAAACATTGATAACTTTCATATTACTAAACCAAATGTAAAACTTTAATATGATTTGGAAACGGCAAAGACCAAAGATTCAAACCCAAAAATTGTTTAGCGTAAATCTCAAATATGTGCGAGCAGTTTTTTCTCCAACATAACACTCTAAATCATCCAAAACAACAATTGACAACATATAACACCCTAAAACCATGATTCTAATTTCAAAGTTTAATTAAATACAAGTCTATTTAGGTTAATAAATATTATTCTTTAATAATGTTTATTCACCCTAGATAGGAGTTGATTACATTATTTTTATGTTTAAAGGGTATTACTATCTTTCTATGGGCAATTGATAGGTAAGAACAGTGCAACACAATCTCTATAATGCTTGAGTACAATATTATGCTCTTCATGGTTAAAATTTCAATATGTTTAAACACCTGAAAAATGTTGTGAAAGCACATATAAAATCTATTGGCATACATGCAAAATAATAAATCATAGACATGGTAGGCAAATTGCAAGATGAGTATGAATGATTTTGTTAAAAGGTTTAAATAACTCTTAAGCAAAAGCAACTGGCATTGAAAACCGAATTTCCATAGCTTTTACTCAAATAGAAAAATAAAAGAACTTCTAGAACAAGATTAACCAATCATCAAAGTATAATTACAAGAATTATTTTATCTGATAATTTATGCTAAAAATAATTTAGTAGACAAGCATGATGAATTATGAACTTGTCTTTATGTGATCTATTTGACTGAACACATAAATAAACTAACAACTTATGGATACCATAATTTTATTTCACCATTTTATAATGAATGAAAACATAAATAATAATTTGTAATCTTTCAACAAATCATACTATGGATCAAATAACATGCACATTCAACTTATAAATCATCTACTATTTATTTTCATTTGAATTAATATTGGGGAGACTAACAAGTATGTGAGTTGAAATATTAACACCCTCTCATGATATTATGAACAATCTAAGTTTAGTATCTTTAAACTCTTATTAAAATTGGAATCTAGATGTCTAAAATAAAGCACAATAAGACTACTATTAGATTTACAAGTATAAATTGAGTGCTTTACCATCGGTGTAATTGTATCAAATGCAATATCTTTCAAAAATAAAATAATTACATTTAACTCCTTCAGCAGAAAAGTATACCAACATTACTTGATAAGAGATCATTAAAATAAACAACAGCATTACAATTTGACTACCAAATAGAAAAAGAAGGAAACAAAAACATTGAGGTAACAATCTAAAACTT
>CM021106.1:298816556-298841844 GCA_007115665.2 Sequoiadendron giganteum
TGATATGAGCTAGTTAATTAATTGACATAGGCTAGTCAACTATTGATCATGGGTTAGTTAAATAATTGATCATGAGCTAGTTAACTAATTGTCATGGACTAGTTAAGTACTGATCATGGGCTAGTTAACTAATTGACACGAGCTAGTTAACTAGCTATTGATATGAGCTAGTTAATTAATTGACATGGATTAGTTAACTATTGATCATGGGTTAGTTAACTAAATGATCATGAGCTAGTTAACTAATTGTCATGGGCTAGTTAACTATTGATCATGGGCTAGTTAACTAATTGACATGAACTAGTTAACTAATTGATATGGGCTAGTTAACTATTTATCATGGGCTAGTTAACTATTGAAATGGGCCAGTTAACTAACTGATTATGGGCTAGTTAACTAATTGATATGGGCTAGATCATTATTGATCATGAGCTAGTAAACTATTGACATGGGCAAGTTAACTAATTGGCATGGGCTAGTTAACTAGTCTACATGGGCTAGTTAACTAATTGTCATGCCCTAGTTAACTATTGATCATGGGCTAGTCAACTAATTGGCATGGGCTAGTTAAGTATTGATCATGGGCTACATAACTATTGACATGGGCTAGCTAACTAATTGACATGGGCTAGTTAACTATTGATATGAGTTAGTTAACTAATTGACATGGGCTAGTTAACTATTGTTCATGGGCTAGTTAACTAATTGACACAAATTAGTTAACTAATTAGCATCATGGGCTAGTTAACTATTGATCATGGGCTAGTAAACTATTGACATGGACAAGTTAACTAATTTAAATGGGCTAGTGAAATAATTGACATGGGCTAGTTAACTATTGATCATGGGATAGCTAACTAATTGACATGGGCTAGTTAACTATTGATCATGGGCTAGTTAAGTATTGACATGGGCTAGTCAAGTAATTGGCATGGGCTAATTAACTATTGATATGAGCAAGTTAACTAATTGACATAGGCTAGTTAACTATTGATCATGGACTTATTAACCTATTGATCATGGGTTAGTTAGCTAATTGTCATGGGCTAGTTAACTAATTATAATCGGTTAGTTAACTATTGATCATGGGCTAGTTAACTAATTAACAAGGGCTAGTTAACTAATTGACATGGGTTAGTTAACTATTGATCATGGGATAGTTAACTAATTGACATGGGCAAGTTAACTAATTGACATGGGCTAGTTAACTAATTGTCATGAGCTAGTTAACTTTTGATCATGGGCTAGTTAATTAATTGGCATAGGCTAGTTAACTAATTGACATGAGATAATTAACTATTGATCATAGGCTAGTTATCTAATTGACATGGGGTAGATAACTATTGATATGGGTTAGTTAATTAATTGATCATAGGCTAGTTAACTAATTGACATGGTCTAGTTAACTATTGATATGGGCTAATTAACTAATTGACATGGGCTAGTTAAGTATTCATATGGACTAGTTAACTAATTGGCATAGGCTAATTAACTATTGATATAGACTAGTTAACTAATTGACATGGGCTACTTAACTATTGATATGGGCTAGTTAACTAATTGATATCGCGTAGTTAACTAATTGACATGGGCTAGTTAACTAATTGATTATGGGATAGATAACTAATTGACATGGGCAATATAACTATTGGTATGGGATAGTTAACTAATTGACATGGGCTAGTTAGTTATTGATTATGGGATATTTAACCAAGTGATTATGGGTTAGTTAATTAATTGATCATGGGATAGTTAACTAATTGACATGGGCTAGTTAACTTATTGACATGGGCTAGTTAACTAACTGTGGTGGGCTAGTTAACTATTGATATGGGATAGTTAATTAATTGTCATGTGTAAGTTAACTAATTGGCATGGGCTAGTTAACTAATTGACATGGGCTAGTTAATTATTGATATGGGCTAGTTAACTAATTGAATTGGGCTAGTTAACTATTGATATGGGCTAGTTAACTAATTAAAATGGGCTAGTTAACTAGTGATATGGGCTAGTTAATTAATTGATATGAGCTAGTTAACTATTGATATGGGCTAATTAACTAATTGACATGGGTTAGTTAACTATTGATATCGGCTAGTTACCTAATTAACATGGGCTAGTTAACTAATTAACATGGGCTAGTTAACAATTGATTTTGGTTGGTTAACTAATTGTCATGGGTTATTTAACTAATTCATTATGGGCTAGTTAACTAATTGGCATGGGCTCGATAACTATTGATATGGGCTAGTTAACTAGTTGACATGGGCTAGTCAACTATTGATCATGGGCTAGTTAATTTAATTACCATGGGCTAGTTAACTAATTGTCATGTGCTAGTTAACTAATTGATCATGGGCTAGTTAACTAATTGACATGATTTAGTTAAATATTGATATGGTCTAGTTAAGTAATTTACATGGGCTAGTTAACTATTGATATGAGCTAGTTAACTATTGATATGGGCTAGTTAACTAATTGGCATGGGCGAGTTAACTATTGATATGGGCTTGTTAACTAATTGGCATGGGCTAGTTAACTATTGATATGAGCTAGTTGTCACACCCACATTCTACACACAAATCAACATAACAAATCTGCAATGAGTTTGCTAATTTTGTAAAAAAAAAAAAATTTGTTTACTTAAAAGACAAAAATAACACATTTCACTACTTACTGTTATAATTAATGATCACACTAATTAAAAACAAAGTTAAAAATGTTTCACTATTTTTAGTAATATATTTTACTTACTTTGGGTCGGCTTAACATACCTCTTATATTTGAACGTGTCCAAAAATTTTTTCACTCCCAATACCTATACCTACAAAGTCCACATTACTTGGAACACACATAAGATCAAAGGTAGTTAGCACATGATTACTAAGACAAACTATATAAATCAATGGTAGATACAAATTTAGAAAACAAGATAAGTCCCAACAAGACTTCAAAGAATATTCCTAGGGGCCCGACCTAATGCCTCAGGGGCTCATCGCTTGATGGCCTTGCCTACGTATATATTTCATAGAGACACCATAGTTCACCCAAATGGACTTCAACCATATCACCCATGGTTGGATGACAAAGGTATATAGTTTCCAAGTCAAAATGATCAACTCCAAACACAAACTACTAACACCTCTCCCATGGTAAAGTTAGGAATGACAGTTCAAGGTCAAGGATTGAGACTAGACTCACAAAGGATTTCTCAAGAGTTTTCCAAAACAAATTGAGTTTTCTCCAACACGATTAACTTACCTTCTCATGGTATAACCACTAGGTTAGAAAAAGTGACTCAACCTCATTCATTCTCATAACACAATAACATTGATAATAAAAACAATTTTCATTAGAGGACTCTTAAATTAATGGGACCCAGATTATAGGATTTAACATATCCCGAGTGTCACTAGTCCATACATTAACAATAGAAATACAATAGTTCAAGGTTCAAGATTATGGCTAGACCCAGATGACACACACAACTACCATGAACGATTGAAGATGATTTTTCTCAATTTAGCTTGACCCAGTGCACACAAGGTGCCAAAAGAATCCACACATTCCAAAGTAGTTTATAATGGTTGAAGCATAACCCTAATACACATTCCTTTGCATTAATAAAATAGAACAAGGTAATAAATTACATCATGCAATCCAATTTTAATAACTAACGATAATGCACAAGCATTGAAATCATATTATAAACTCTAACAACAAATCTAGCAATAAAATAAACATATAACTATAAAATGACTACAGTTGTAAATATTTCACTTTGCTCCTTAATGAACATTTTAATGTTTAAGCTATCAAACAAAGTCTAAAATTCCCAATTAGGATATAATCATTCAAAGTTAATGATATAATAAAATTTTATTGGCTAATCATGCTATGCATATTAAGAGATAATAAATACCAAATTTGAGAACAATAGTATAGGCCGACACTATTATGTAGAAAACAAAAACAATACTCAAGAACACACAAACACTATAATTCTATAACAATCTACTCGCTTAATGGTTGAAGCATATCTAATTAAGAAAAAAAATTTGATCATAACTTTCAGCTTGTTGATCACCACAAAATAGTTGAGACTAAAACATTGATAACTTTCATATTACTAAACCAAATGTAAAACTTTAATATGATTTGGAAACGGCAAAGACCAAAGATTCAAACCCAAAAATTGTTTAGCGTAAATCTCAAATATGTGCGAGCAGTTTTTTCTCCAACATAACACTCTAAATCATCCAAAACAACAATTGACAACATATAACACCCTAAAACCATGATTCTAATTTCAAAGTTTAATTAAATACAAGTCTATTTAGGTTAATAAATATTATTCTTTAATAATGTTTATTCACCCTAGATAGGAGTTGATTACATTATTTTTATGTTTAAAGGGTATTACTATCTTTCTATGGGCAATTGATAGGTAAGAACAGTGCAACACAATCTCTATAATGCTTGAGTACAATATTATGCTCTTCATGGTTAAAATTTCAATATGTTTAAACACCTGAAAAATGTTGTGAAAGCACATATAAAATCTATTGGCATACATGCAAAATAATAAATCATAGACATGGTAGGCAAATTGCAAGATGAGTATGAATGATTTTGTTAAAAGGTTTAAATAACTCTTAAGCAAAAGCAACTGGCATTGAAAACCGAATTTCCATAGCTTTTACTCAAATAGAAAAATAAAAGAACTTCTAGAACAAGATTAACCAATCATCAAAGTATAATTACAAGAATTATTTTATCTGATAATTTATGCTAAAAATAATTTAGTAGACAAGCATGATGAATTATGAACTTGTCTTTATGTGATCTATTTGACTGAACACATAAATAAACTAACAACTTATGGATACCATAATTTTATTTCACCATTTTATAATGAATGAAAACATAAATAATAATTTGTAATCTTTCAACAAATCATACTATGGATCAAATAACATGCACATTCAACTTATAAATCATCTACTATTTATTTTCATTTGAATTAATATTGGGGAGACTAACAAGTATGTGAGTTGAAATATTAACACCCTCTCATGATATTATGAACAATCTAAGTTTAGTATCTTTAAACTCTTATTAAAATTGGAATCTAGATGTCTAAAATAAAGCACAATAAGACTACTATTAGATTTACAAGTATAAATTGAGTGCTTTACCATCGGTGTAATTGTATCAAATGCAATATCTTTCAAAAATAAAATAATTACATTTAACTCCTTCAGCAGAAAAGTATACCAACATTACTTGATAAGAGATCATTAAAATAAACAACAGCATTACAATTTGACTACCAAATAGAAAAAGAAGGAAACAAAAACATTGAGGTAACAATCTAAAACTTAGCTTAACTTGATTTTGGACAGATTCCTCTCATTCATCCCTAGCTACAGAGAACTGCTAGAAAACCATATTTTGATAGTCTTATGCAATGAAAAACAACAACTCCATTTACAATAGATCAACATCTTTGGCTTTTAAACCTTCTCAAACAACAAAAAGACATGTCATGAATAGATGCCTAAATCAAAGTTTCATACTTACCATTTACAAAGAGGCACAAAAAATGTTACCATAAATTTCAACCAAGAGAGAACTTGGGACCTGCGTATTCCATCATCCTTTAAGGTGCATATTCAGTAACCAGAGTAATGAAGTATTCTATGAATGCAAGCATGTGAAAAAAAATATGTTTCTATTTCTGCTTTGACCAATACGAGAAGATTTACATTTATATATATATATATATATATAGAATAGCAGGTGTAAATTAATTTTATAAGTCTAAAATTTGTTTTTTTTGAAACCAAAAATAAAATAAATCATGGTAGGTATAAAATGTTTTCGAATAAATATGAAAAGAGATGTATGGGCAATATAAGCCAATGATTTGCTTGGTTGTTTCTAGAATATGTTTATTAAAATGAAGATTACTGTCAATACCAAAATAATGTGCACATTTAAGTTTTAACATTATGACATCCTTTACCCTACACAGTTAAGTATATAACATCATAATTAATATATAATGTAACTTAGATTGTACCTCATGTTTGGATACAAGTGTATATCTTTTTGTGCATACAGATTTTGTAGCCCAGATATTGTCCTCTCCTTGATAAATTGATGGTGGTTCATTCCATTTATTTGTTTGATATTATATATATATATATATATTTATATAAAGGTTAGGGCCCCCAGTTAAATCCCTCAATTTATAAATCAAATGGAATCTGTGTATACAACTGACAAGTCTAGATGTTTTAACATATGCATATAAAAATATGAGATAAAGAAAGAAATATAAAATCTAAATGAGAAGAGTTGTACGTATAGGCAAGGCACAATGATTGGTGCACAACCAAATACACAATGATTAACAATTAACAGAAGACTTGAATGCAAAATATTGAAGCATAGACAAAGCACGTGATTTACTTGACAAGAATTCCTCAAATAAAAATATAAATCTCAGGGGGCTTCTTATAATGGTGTCGCATTAGATATGCAAAATAGACTTGTTGAAAAGGCTTCATAAGCTTTCAAGAAAACACAATTGGCATGTGTAAGGTCAACTTTGTACCCTCTATCACCTCTACCTAAATGGGAGCTCAAATTCAAAGAACAAAAAGTAAAATATAATAACATAAAATAATGACCCTCCACAGTTAGATCCTCAACATAAAACACAGTAAGGCCATGGAAAGTGACTTACCTCAAGATTATTCCATCATGTCATTAATTTATTTAGACCAAGGTGAAAAATTTGTAGGGTAGATGATCAAAACATCAAGCAGAAATTTAGCTTCCATCTCTGTGCAGGTATTCAAAATGCAAGTGTGTTGGTAGACATGTAAGTAGAATGCGAAAGCATAGCCTTGACACTCAACTCCTCTGACTTTTATTTTAATTTATTTATTTTGAAAGAGAGAATAGACATCCATCGAAGTGTGTATGATAGAAGGATTTTTGACAGATGTTATCGTTGCAATTGCCCTAATTGACATGTGTGCAAAACATGGTGCATAGAAAATACTAGTGAACTATTTGGCAAAATAACTCAAAGTAATATGGTCACTGAAATGCAATGAATGTAGGATATGCACTAGAGGAATTATTTGAAAAGGCCTTTGGTAGTGTGTGCAACAATCTTCATGCAAACTACATTAACTTCCTTCACCTACTTTTATGAGATATGATCTATCTTTATGATTATCATCTAACCATTGGCCTTTTTTCCCATCGTAGCAGCAGTTATTACTTACTGTAAGAATAAGATCAAAAAACATAATAGGTGAAGGAATGCAATCAATAAGAACCTACTTAATTAGTTGATTTTGTGTAGAAAATTATTTCAATTCATCAATCATTTGGAAAAATATTTAATGGTTTAGCTTACTTTTCTCCAAACATCTGCCATGGAGTCAATTAACGAGATCACCCAACTTAGTTCCACATTAAATAACAATGGGTAGATGCACATTTGAACTGGCTTGCACCTAAGCATTAGGTAATGAATAGAGGAGGTGGTGAAATTATCATGCCTGCAAAAATTTCATTTTGATTTAATTTAATTTAATTAATTAATTAATTATTATTTTTTTAACATTGAAATTTCTTTAATCGCTTATATTGTCACTTATTTAACCTTAATATCAACAATACTTTTTGATGTTAAATTTTTTAACTATTAAACGGTGATATCTTTTGATATTAACAACTTCTTTTTTTCTCCTTAATGTTAATATTACCAAATAATATTAACATTAATGTTATTTTATCGTTTCATATTATTTTCTTAACTCTAGTGCCAACATTATTATCAATAATAATTTTATTGACATTGATATCATCTTTATTTATTTTACTTATATATAGGTATGGTTCCAAACACTAACAAAAATAATTAATAATATCTTCATACAATTTTCCTCACTTTTCATTTAATGATAATTTCTTCATACATATCATATTACCCCCCTCCTTTTTTTTTTGAAATAATAATAATCTCTTAAATGCAGTGTTAGATACTCTATTATTAACTATAAATATGTGTTGGAAGGTATAGTTATGATGATATCATCTAGCAATATAAATTAGAAGCCATGAGGCAATCGATGGTTGAAGCCATCGATTTAGAAGTGTTATCAAGTAGTGTAAAGCTAGCTATAGTTTACAAAATAATAATAATTCTTCCAAAGTTATTGGGAAGAAGATATTAAAGATGTGAATATATGAAAAATCTCTATTGGTTACAACTACAATGGAGAGAGTATAATTTATAATTATTTAGAAACTAATCATTTCAAAACCCAATTGTAAGTTGATTGAATAGAACTTGGGTCGATGATAGACCTTACCACTCTCTCAATCACATCATAAAATAAGTCAAGTATTTTACAATGGCTCCTTAATAAATTTTACAATAATAAGGATACAATTAAATATCATCCAATAATATTCATCTAAAAAAAAAACTCCCACTTATAGAATGAAATAGGTAAGATATTAGGTTCCTCCAACAACACCTCAATAATGTGAGATTGTCACAAGTATAAACCCATTACTCATCCATAAAGATGACATAATTGCATAATGAACATATACGAGGGATCAAGGTATGACCCTCACTAATAATAAATATAATTAGGGTGTGAAGGCAACCACACAACAAGCAATACGAAGTAATACCACAATAATATTTGAAGAACTCCAAGCCCAACTGTGGACATAATCCTCTAATCTCCTATGATTCTATTATCAATTAAAGAAGGGGGTCAAACCTAACATTAGATGAAACCAATTTCCTCCCATCCCTTAGTCAAGTTTAATGTCAACATCTGAAATCCAAAGGTGTAGAGAAATACCATGCTAATTATTATCTTATTTAGTTAATTTCCTTATTAGCATAAGAGCTTACACATGAAACCATAGATCTAATATTCCTAAAATAAATAGAATATAATTCATAATTTCAATCCTCAACGATATGCACATCCCAAATAATTATTTAAAGAGAACCAGTATTTAACCACATGTCTTGTTCATACATATAATACACATAATCTGAGCTTAGGGACATGACCAATCCAAATATGACCATCAACAAATACTTTTGTAGCTATTGAATAAAAAATAAGGGCCTTACACTAGTTAACTAATTGATCATGGGCTAGTTAACTAATTGACATGAGCTAGTTAACTATTGATATGGGATAGTTAATGAATTGACATGGGATAGTTAACTATTCTATGGGCCAGTTAACTAATTGACATGGGCTAGTTAACTAATTGGCATGGGCTAGCTCACTATTGACATGGGCTACTAAACTAATTGACATGAGCTAGTTAACTATTGATATGAGATAGTTAACTATTGAAATGGACTAGTTAACTAATTGATTATTGGCTAGTTAACTAATTGACATAGGCTATTTAACTATTGATATGGGCTAGTTAACTAATTGACATGGACTAGTTAACTATTGATATGCGCTAGTTAACTAATTCACATGGCCTCGTTAACTAGTGCTATGGGCTAGTTAACTAATTGATATGGGCTAGTTAACTATTAATATGAGCTAATTAACTAATTGACATGGGCTAGTTAACTATTTATATGGGCTAGTTAAATAATTTATATGGGCTAGTTAACTATTGATATGGGATAGTTAACTAATTGACATGGGCTAGCTAAATATTGATCTGGGCTAGTTAACCAATTGACATGGGCTAGTTAACTATTTGATTATGGGCTAGTTAACTAATTGACATGGGCTAGTTAACTATTGGTATGGTCTATTTAATTAATTAACATGAGATAGTTAACTATTAATCATGGGCTAGTTAACAAATTGACATGGGCTAGTTAACTAATTGATTTTGAGTTAGCTAACTAATTGTCGTCGACTAGTTAACTATTGATATGGGCTAGTTAACTAATTGACATGGGCTAGTTAACTATTGATCATGAGCTAGTTAACTAATTTTCATGGGCTAGATAACTAATTGGCATGGGCTAGTTAACTAATTGACATGGGCTAGTTAAAAAATTGACATGGGCTAGTTGACTATTGATATGGGCTAGCTAACTAATTGACATGGGCTTGTTAACTCTTGATATGGTCTAGTTAACTAATTGATCATGGATATGTTAACTAATTAACATGGTCTAGTTAACTAATTTACATTGGCTAGTTAACTATTGACATGGACTAGTTAACTATTGATCATGGGCTAGTTAACTAATTTTTATGAGCTAGTTAACTAATTGTAATGGTCTAGTTAACTAATTGACATGGGCTAGCTAACTATTGATTATGGGCTAGTTACCTAATTGACATGAGCTAGTTAATTTTTGTTATGGGCTGATTAACTAATTGACATGAGTTAGTTAGCTATTTATATGGGTTAGTTAATAATTGATATGTGCTAGTTAACTAATTGACATGGGCTAGTTAACTATTGATATGGGTTAGTTAACTAATTGATCATGGGCTAGTTAACTAATTGACATGGGTTAGTTAACTAATTTTCATGGGCTAGTTACCTATTGTTCATGGGCTAGTTAACTATTGATCATGAGCTAGTTAACTTTTCACATGGGCTAGTTAACTGATTGGCATGGGCTAGTTACTAATTGACATTGGATAGTTAACTAATTGACATGGACTAGTTAACTATTGATCATGGGCTAGTTAACTAATTGACATGCACCAATTAACTAATTGTCATGGGTTAGTTAAAAATAATTGAGATGGGCTAGTTAACTAATTGATATGAGCTAATTAACTATTGATTATGAGATAGTTAACTAATTTTCATGGGTGAGTTAACTAATTGACATGGGCTAGTTAACTAATTGTCATGAGCTAGTTAACTAATTGATCATGGGCTAGTTCACTAATTATCCTGGGCTAGTTAATTAATTGATTATGAGATAGTTAACTAATTGACATGGGTTAGTTAACTAATTGACATGGGCTAGTTAACTATTGATATGTGCTAGTTAACTAATTGATCATTGGTTTGTTAACTAATTGACATGGGCTAGTTAACTATTGATATGGGATAGTTAACTAATTGACATGGGCTAGTTAACTAATTAACATGGGCTAGTTAGCTATTGACATGGGCTAGTTAACTATTGATCATGGGCTATTTAATTAATTGCCATGGGCTAGTTAACTAATTGAAATGGCTTAGTTAACTAATTGTCTTGGGCTAGTTAACTATTGATCATGGACTAGTTAACTAATTGAAATGGGCTAGTCAACTAATTGACAAGGGCTAGTTAACTATTGATCATGGACTAGTTAACTATTTCTCATGGGCTAGTTAACTAATTGACATGGGCTAGGTAACTATAGATATGGGCTAGTTAACGAATTGGCATGGGCTAGTAAACTAATTGACATGAGTTAGTTAACTAATTGATCATGGGATAGTTAACTATTGATATGGGCTAGTAAAATAATTGACATGGGTTAGTTAGCTATTTATATGGGTTTGTTAACTATTGACATGGACTAGTTAACTAGTGATATGGGCTAGTTAACTATTTGATATGGGCTAGTTAATTATATATATGAGGTAATTATCTAATTGACATGGGCTAGTTAAATATTTATGTGGTATATTTAATTATTTGACATGAGTTAGTTAACTAATTGACATGAGATTTTTAACTAATTGACATGACTTAGTTAACTAATTTTCATGGGCTAGTTAACTAATGACATGGGCAAGTTAACTAATTGACATGGGTTAGTTAACTAATTCTCATGGGCTAGTTAACTATTGACCATGGGTTAGTTAACTAATTGGTATGTGTTAGTTAACTAATTGACATGGGTTAGTTAACTATTTTACATGGGCTAGTTAACTATTCACATGGGCTAGCTAACTAATTGACATCAGGGGTTGGTTAACTATTGACATTGGTAAGTTAACTAAGTGACATGGGCTAGTTAACTAATTGAAATGGGCTAGTTAACTAATTGGAATTGACTAGTTAGCTATTGATCATGGGCTCGTTAACTAATTGATATGGGGTAGTTAACTAATTGACATGGGCTAGGTATCTAATTGTCATGGGCTAGTTAACTATTGATCATGGGCTAGTTAACTAATTGATCATGAGCTATTTAACTAATTGTCACATGAGTAAGTAAACTAATTGACATGGGCTAGTTAACTAATTAACATTGACTAATTAACTAATTGGCATGGGCTAGTTATCTATTGATCATGGGCTAGTTAACTATCATCGGCTAGTTAACTTATTTACATGGGCTAGTTAACTAATTGACATGGAATTAACATGGGCTAGTTAACTAATTGATATGGGCTATTTAACTAATTGTCATGAGTGACTTAATTAATTAAGATGATCTAGTTGACTAATTGACATGAGCAAGTAAAGTATTGACATGGGCTAGTAAACTAATTGACATGGGCTAGTTAACTACTGATCATAAGATATTTAATTAATTGTCATGGGCTAGTTAACTAATCGACATTGGCTAGTTAGCTATTGATCATCAACTAGTTAACTAACTGTCATGAGCTAGCTAACTTAATTACATGGGCTAGTTAACTAATTGTCATGAGTGACTTAATTAATTAAGATGATCTAGTTAACTAATTGACATGAACTAGTAAAGTATTGACCATGGGCTAGTTAACTAATTGTCATGGGCTAGTTAACTAATTGACATGGGCTAATTAACTAATTGATCATGGGCTAGTTTACTAATTGTCATGGGCTAGATAATTAATTGATCATGGGTTAGTTTACTAATTGTCATGGGCTAGATAATTAATTGATCATGGGATAGTTAACTAATTGACATGGACTAGTTAACTATTGATATGGGCTAGTTAACTAATTGACATGGGCTAGTTAACTATTGATATGGGCTCGTTAAATAATTGATCATGGGTTTGTTAACTAATTGATATGGGGTAGTTAACTATTGATATGGGCTAGTTAACTAATTGGCATGGGCTAGTTAACTATTGGCATGGGCTAGTTAACTATTGATCATAGGCTATTTAATTAATTGTCATGGGCTAGTTAACTAATTGACATGGCTTCGTTAACTAATTGTCTTGGGCTAGTTAACTAATTATCATGGGCTAGTTAACTATTGATCATGGGCTAGTTAACTAATTGAAATGGGCTAGTTAACTAATTAACAAGGGCTAGTTAACTATTGATCATGGACTAGTTAACTAATTGACATGGGCTAGTTAACTATTTGTCATGGGCTAGTTAACTAATTGACATGGGTTAGGTAACTATAGATATGGACTAGTTAACTCATTGACATGGGCTAGTTAACTATTGATATGAGCTAGTAAACTAACTAACATGGGCTAGTAAACTAATTGACATGGGATAGTTAACTATTGATATGGGCTAGTTAACTAATTGATCATTGGCTCGTTAACTATCGATATGGGCTAGTTAATTAATGTGCATGGGTTAGTTAACTAGTGATATGGGTTAGTTAACTAATTGACACATGTGGGCTACTTAACTATTGATATCGACTAGTTAACTAATTGACATGGGCTAATTAGCTATTGACATGGGCTACTTAACTATTGATATGGGCTAGTTAAATAATTGACATGGGCTAGTTAACTAATTTTTATGGCCTAGATAACTAATTTTGATGGGCTAGTTAACTAATTGACATGCACTAGATAACTATTTATATGGGCTACTTAACTAATTGACATGGGTTAGTTAACTATTGATATGGGTTAGTTTACTAATTGGCATGGACTAGTTAACTATTGATATTGGCTAGTTAACTAATTGACATGGGCTAGTTAACTAATTGATTATCGGCTAGTTAACTAATTGACATGGGCTAGTTAACTAATAGATGTGGACTAGGTAACTATTGATATCGGTTAGTTAACTAATTGGCATGGGCTAGTTAAATATTGATCATGGTTTGGTTAAGAAATTGTCATGGGCTAGTTAACTAATCGACATGAGCTGGTTAACTAATTGACATGAACTGGTTAACTAATTCACATGGGATAGTTAATTATTGATATGGGCTATCAAGCTTATTGACATTGTCTAGTTAACTATTGATATGGGCTATTTAACTAATTGATAATGTGTTAGTTAACTAATTGACATTGGCTAGTTGACTATTGATTTAGGGTAGTTAACTAACTGACATGGGCTAGTTAGCTATTGACATGGACTAGTTAACTATTGATAATGGGCTAGTCTACTAATTGTCATGGGCTAGTTAACTAATTGATATGGGCTAGTTAACTAATTATCATGGGCTAGTTAACTAATTGACATGAGCTAGTTAACTTATTGATCATGCACTAGTTAACTTATTGATCATGGGTTAGTTAATTAATTTACCATTGGCTAGTTAACTAATTGACATGGGCTAGTTAACTGTTGATATGAGCTAGTTAACTAATTCACATGGGTTAGCTAACTATTTACATGGGCTAGTTAACAATTGATATGGGCTAGTTAACTAATTTAATTGGGCTAGTTAACTATTGATATGGGTTAGTTAACTATTGATATGGGATAGTCAACTAATTGGTCATGGGGTAGTTAGCCAATTGACATGGGCTACTTAACTATTGATATGGGCTCGTTAACTAATATTCATGGGTTAGTTAACAGTTGATATAGACTAGTTATCTAATTGGAATGGGTTTGTTAACTAATTGACATGGGCTAATTAACTATTGATATCAGCTAGTTAACTACTGACAAGGGCTAGTTAACTATTGAACATGAGTTATTTAATTAATTGCCATGTGCTAGTTAGCTAATTTACATGGGCTAGTTAAGTAATTGTCATGGGCTAGTTAACTAATTGTCATGGGCTAGTTAACTATTGATCATGGGCTAGTTAACTAACTGAAATGGACTAGTTAACTAATTGACATGGGCTAGTTAACTATTGATATTGGCTAGTTAACTACTTGACATGGGCTAGTTAACTAATTGAGTATGGGCTAGTTAACTAATTGACATGGGCTAGTTAAATATTGATATGGGCTAGTTAACTAATTAGCATGGGCTAGTTAACTATTAATCATAGGTTAGTTAACTAATTGGCATGGGCTAGTTAACTAATTGATTATGGGTTAGTTAACTAATTAATGTGGACTAGTTAACAATTGATATGGGCCAGTTAACTAATTGACATGGGCTAGTTAACTATTGGTCATGGGCTAGTTAACTAATTGTCATTGGCTAGTTAACAAATTGATCATGGGCTAGTTAACTAATTGACATGAGCTAGTTAACTATTGATATGAGTTAGCAAGCTAGTTGGCATGGGCTAGTTAATTTTTGATACGGGCTAGTTAACTAATAGATAATGTGTTAGTTAACTAATTGACATGGGATAGTTAACTATTGATTTGGGCTAGTTAACTAATTCACATGGGCTAGTTAACTAGTGATTTGGGCTAGTTAACTATATATATGGGGTAATTTACTAATTCACATGGGTAGTTAACTAATTGACATGACCTAGTTAACTAATTGATATGACTTAGTCAAGTAATTGTCATGGGCTAGTTAACTAATGACATGGGTTAGTTAAGTAGTTGATATGGGATAGTTAACTATTGATCATGGGCTAGTTAACTAATTATCATTAGCTAGTTAACAAATTGATCATGGGCTAGTTAACTAATTGATATGGGCTAGTTAACTATTGATATGGGCTAGCTAGCTAATTGGCATGGGATGGTTAACTATTGATATGAGATAGTTAATTAATTGAAAATGTGTTAGTTAACTAATTGACATGGGCTAGTTAACTATTGATTTGCACTAGTTAACTAATTGACATGGGCTAGTTAACTATTGATATGGCCTAGTTAACTAATTGATATGGGCTAGTTAACTATATATATGGGGTAATTAACTAATTGAAATGGGATAGTTAAATATTTATATGGGCTAGCTAAGTAATTGACATTAGCTAGTTCACTAATTGACATTACTTAATTAAGTAATTTTCATGGGCTAGATAACTAATGGCATGGGCTAGTTAACTAATTGACATGGGCTAGTTAACTATTGATCATGGGCTAGTTAACTAATTGACATGGGCTAGTTAACTAATTGACATGAGCTAGTTAACTATTGATCATGGGCTAGTTAACTAATTGGCATGGGTTGGTTAACTATTGACATGGGCAACTTAACTAAGTGACATGGGCTAGTTAACTATTGATCATAGGTTAGTTAACTAATTGAAATGGGCTAGTCAACTAATTGGCATGGACTCGTTAACTATTGATCATGAGCCAGTTAAATAATTGATATTGGCTGGTTAATTAAATGGCATGGGCTAGCTAACTAATTGTCATGGGCTAGTTATATAATAATCATGGGTTAGCTAACTAATTGTCATGGGAAAGTTAATTAATTTGACAAGGGCTAGTTAACTAATTAATATTGACTAATTAACTAATTGACATGGGCTAGTTAACTATTGATCATGGGCTAGTTAACTAACTATCATCAGCTAATTAACTTATTTACATGGGTTAGTTAACTTATTTACATGGTCTAGTTAACTAATTGTCATGGGCTAGTTAATTAATTGACATGGGCTAGTTAACTAATTGACATGAGCTAGTTAACTATTGATCATAGGCTAGTTAACTAATTTTCATGCATTAGTTAACTAATTGTCATGGGCTAGTTAACTAATTGATCATAGGCTAGTTTACTAATTATCATAGGATAGTTAATTAATTGATCATAGGATAGTTAACTAGTTGACATGGGCTAGTTAACTAATTAACATGAGCTAGTTAACCATTAATATGGGTTAGTTAACTAATTTATCATTGGTTTGTTAACGAATTGACATGGGCTAGTTAACTATTGATATGGGCTAGTTAACTAATTGACCTGGGCTAGTTAATTATTTTTCAAGGGCTTGTTAACTAATAGACATGGCTTAGTTAGTTAATTGTCATAGACTAGTTAACTAATTGTCATGGGCTAGTTAACTATTGATCATGGGCTAGTTAACTAATTGAAATGGGTTAGTTAACTAATTGACAAGGGCTAGTTAACTATTGATCATGGACTACTTAACTAATTGTCATGGGCTAGTTAACTATTTCTCATGGGATAGTTCACTAATTGACATCAGCTAGATAACTGTGGATATGGTCTAGTTAACTAATTGACATGGGGTAGTAAACTAATTGACAAGGGCTAGTAAACTAACTGAAATGGGCTAGTTAACTATTGATATGAGCCAGTTAACTAATTGTTCATGGCATAGTTAACTATTGATATGGGCTAGTAAACTAATTGGCATGGGCTAGTAAACTAATTGGCATGGGCTAGTTAACTAATTGGCATGGGCTAGTTAACTAATTGACATGGGTTAGTTAACTAATTATCATAGGCTAGTTAACTATTGACCATGGGCTATTTAACTAATTGACATGTGGTAGTTAACTAATTGACATGGGCTAGTTAACTATTGATCATGGGTAGTTAACTATTCACATGGGCTAGTTAACTATTTGACATGGGCTGGTAAAACTATTGACATGGGCAAGTTAACTGAGTGACATGGGCTAGTTAACTATTGATTATGGGCTAGTTAAATAATTCAAATGGGTTAGTTAACTAATTGACATGGACTAGTTAGCTATTGATATGGGCTAGGGTGATCCCACAATAGTGGTCTACAATTTTTGGCCAAAGTGGACATTGAAATTATTATTTTTAATTAAATCTTCACATTCGGGCACCTATAGCGGCTAAACCATGAGGAATTTGAAGATGATGCAAACTAGAGTCTCATCAAATTTTGTTTGTAGATTCTTTTCAATTTTTTTTGGAATAATATTGCACTTCTTTTTCCATCTCCCATGAAAACTGGTTTTTTTCAGAAAACAACATTTTTAAAAAGTGACACTCACCGTATACAACATAACTTTTTTGTATGAAAGATAAAATTATAATTTTTTCGAATTTAAATTTGTAACTATGATATCTAGAACTTTCATTTGGTCTCATAGTTTTTTATTGAATATTTTTTCCTTAATAGAGTTTCAAAGTCAAACCAATTGGAATTTAGACATAGGCGGACTGCATACAACATAACTTTTTCTGTATGTATCAAAATTCAATTTATTTATTTTTAATGGATCAAAGACATCAATACCCAGCACGAACATATTTAAAAAAAAATTATTTTGATAATTTTCTATTTTTCCACATGTGCAAAACAAAGAGCTTGATTTTTAGTGAAAAACCTATGTTTAATAAAACTAAAAAAACACATACCTAATAAAACCAAAACATATTAAAATTATATTTGTGGGATAGCTCATTTTGATAATTATAATAATTATTTGAAATAAATTTTAAATGAATTCATTTGATCCCACAAAAGGTAAATCAAAAGTGATTTTTTATCAGCATTTTGATAGGTGTAAAGGAGACTCATTTATAGGTATGGTTTAAAGCTAGCGAAGTTATATCCAAGGGGGTTTGATCTAAGGTGGTTTGATCAAACCCTCTTCAATTGGAATCCTTAAAATGGAACTTTTAAAGGCTTAAATCATTATATTTTTTAAAAATATGTGATTTCAGCTAAAATCAGTTCCTCTAAGAAATTGCAAACCAGCTTTGTCGGATCACCCGCTAGTTAACTAATTGACATGGGCTAGTTAACTAAATGTCATGGGCTAGTTAACTAATGATCATGGGTTAGCTAACTAATTGTCATGGGAAAGTTAATTAATTTGACATGGGCTACTTAACTAATTAACATTGACTAATTAACTAATTGACATGGGCTAGTTAATTATTGATCATGGACTAGTAAACTAACTGTCATGGGCTAGTTAACTTATTTACATGGGCTAGTTAACTAATCGACATGGAATTGGCATGGGCTAGTTAACTAATTGAGGTGGACCAATTAACTAAATGTCATGGGTTAGTTAATTAACTGAGATGGGCTAGTTAACTAATTAACATGAGCTAGTTAACTATTGATTATGAGATAATTAACTAATTTTCATGGGCTAGTTAACTAATTGACATGGGCTAGTTTACTAATTGTCGTGGGCTAGTTAATTAATTGATCATGGGATAGTTAACTAATTGACATGGGTTAGTTAACTAATTGACATGGGCTAGTTAACTATTGATATGTCCTAGTTAACTAATTGATCATTGGTTTGTTAAATAGTTGACATGGGCTAGTTAATTATTGATATGGGCTAGTTAACTAATTGACATGGGCTATTTAACTATTGATCATGGGCTATTTAATTAATTGTCATGGACTAGTTAACTAATTGACATGGCCTAGTTAACTAATTGTCCTGGACTAGTTAACTATTTCTCATGGGTTAGTTAACTAATTGAAATGGGCTAATCAACTAATTGACAAGGGCTAGTTAACTATTGATCATGGACTAATTAACTAATTGACATGGGCTAGTTAACTATTTCTCATGGGCTAGTTAACTAATTGACATGCTCTAGGTAACTATAGATATGAGCTATTTAACAAATTGACATGGGCTAGTAAACTAATTGACATGAGCTAGTTAACTATTGATATGAGCTAGTTAACTAATTGATCATAGGATAGTGAACTACTGATATGGGCTAGTTAACTAATTGACATGGCCTAGCTAACTATTGATATGGGCTAGCTAGCTGATTGACATGGGCTAATTAACTATTGATATGGGCTAGTTAACTAATAGAAAATGTGTTAGTTAACTAATTGACATGGGCTAGTTAACTAATTGATATGGGCTAGTTAACTAATTGATTTGGGCTAGTTAACTATATATATGGGGTAATTAACTAATTGACATGGGCTAGTTAAATATTTATATGGGCTAGTTAAGTAATTGACATGAGCTAGTTAACTAATTGACATGACTTAGCTAACTAATTGTCATGGGCTAGGTAACTAATGACATGGGCTGGTTAACTAATTGACATGGGCTAGTTAACTATTGATCATGGACTATTTAACTAATTGACGTAGGCTAGTTAACTAATTGACACGAACTATTTAGTTATTGATCATGGGCTAGTTAACTAATTGACATGGGTTGGTTAGCTATTGACATGGGCAAGTGAACTAAGTGACATGGGCTAGTTAACTAAATGACATGGGCTAGTTAACTATTGATCATAGGTTAGTTAACTAATTGAAGCAGGCTAGCTAACTAATTGTCATGGACTGGTTATCTATTGATCATGAGCTAGTTAAATAATTGAAACTGGCTAGTTAATTAAATGGCATGGGCTAGTTAACTAATTTTCATGGGCTAGTTAACTAATGATCACGGGTTAGCTGACTAATTGTCATGGGAAAGTTAATTAATTTGACACAGGCTAGTTAACTAATTAACTAATTGACATGGGCTAGTTAACTATTGATCATGGGCTAGTTAACTAATTGTCATCGTCTAGTTAACTTATTTACATGGGTTGGTTAACTAATTTACATGGGCTAGTTAACTAATTGTCATGGACTAGTTAATTAATTGACATCGGCTAGTTAACTAATTGACATGAGCTAGTTAACTATTGATCATGGGCTAGTTAACTAATTTTCATGGGTTAGTTAACTAATTGATGTGGACTAGTTAACTAATTGTTATGGGCTAGTTAACTAATTGATCATGGGCTAGTTTACTAATTATCATGGGCTAGTTAATTAAATGATCATGGCTGGATAGTTAACTAATTGACATGGGCTAGTTAACTAATTGACATGAGCTAGTTAACTATTGATATGGGTTAGTTAACTAATTGATCATCTATTTGTTAACTAATTGGCATGGGTTAGTCAACTATTTATATGGGCTAGTTAACTAATTGACATGGGCTAGTTAACTATTGATCATGAGCTATTAAATTATTTGGCATGGGCTAGTTAACTAATTGACATGGCTTAGTTAGCTAATTGTCATGGACTAGTTAACTAATTGTCATGGGCTAGTTAACTATTGATCATGGGCTAGTTAACTAAGTGAAATGGGCTAGTTAACTAATTGACAAGGGCTAGTTAATTATTGATCATGGACTAGTTAACTAATTGTCATGGGCTAGTTAACTATTTCTCATGGTCTAGTTAACTAATTGACATCGGCTAGATAACTATAGATATGGTCTAGTTAACTAATTGACATGGGGTAGTAAACTAAATCACATGGGCTAGAAAACTAATTGAAATGGGCTAGTTAACTATTGATATGAGGAAGTTAACTAATTGATCATGGGATACTTAACTATTGATATGGGCTAGTAAACTAATTGACATGGGCTAGTTAACTATTGATATGGCCTTGTTAACTATTGAGATGGACTAGTTAACTAGTGATATGGGCTAGTTAACTAATTGATATGGGCTAGTTAACTATATATATGAAATAATTAACTAATTGACATGTGCTAGTTAAATATTTATTTGGGCTAGTTAACTAATTGACATGAGTTACTTCACTAATTGACATGAGCTAGTTAATTATTTCACATGGGCTAGTTAACTAATTGTTGCGGGCTAGTTAACTATTGACCATGGGCTAGTTAACTAATTGACATGTGCTAGTTAACTAATTGACATGGGATAGTTAACTAATGGCATGGGCTGGTTAACTATTCACATGGGCTAGTTAACTATTTGACATGGGTTGGTTAACTATTGACGTGGGCAAGTTAACTAAGTGACATCGGCTAGTTAACTATTGTTCATGGGTTAGTTAACTAATTAAAATGGGTTAGTTAACTAATTGACATGGACTAGTTAGCTATTGATATGGGCTAGTTAACTAATTGAAATGGGCTAGTTAACTAAATGCCTTGAGCTAGTTAACTAATGATCTTGGGTTAGCTAACTAATTGTCATGGGCAAGTTAATTAATTTGACACAGGCTAGTTAACTAATTATAATTGACTAATTAACTAATTGACATGGGCTAGTTAACTATTGATCATGGGCTAGTTAACTTATTTACATGGGCTAGTTAACTAATTGACATGGAATTGACATAGGCTAGTTAGCTAATTGACATGGGCCAATTAACTAATTGTCATGGGTTAGCTAAATAATTGAGATGGACTAGTTAACTAATTGACATGAGCTAGTTAACTATGGATCATGAGATAATTAACTATTTTTCATGGAATAGTTAACTAATTGACATGGGCTAGTTAACTAATTGTCATGGGCTAGTTAACTAATTGATCATGGACTAGTTTACTAATTGTCGTGGGCTAATTAATTAATTGATCATGGGATAGTTAACTAACTAACATGGGCTAGTTAACTAATTGACATGGGCTAGTTAACTATTGATATGTGCTAGTTAACTATTGATATGGGCTAGTTAACTAATTGACATGGGCTAGTTAACTATTGATCATGGGATATTTAATTAATTGTCATGCACTAGTTAACTAATTGACATGGCTTAGTTAACTAATTGTCATGGACTAGTTAACTAATTGTCATGGGCTAGTTAACTATTGATTATGGGCTAGGTAACTAATTGAAATGGGCTAGTCAACTAATTGACAAGGGCTAGTTACCTATTGATTATGGACTAATTAACTAAATGACATGGGATAGTTAACTATTTCTCATGGGCTAGTTAAGTAATTGGCATGGGCTAGGTAACTAAAGATATGGGCTAGTTAATTAATTGACATGGGCTAGTAAACTAGTTGATATGAGCTAGTTAACTATTGATATGAGCTAGTTAACTAATTGATCATGGGATAGTTAACTATTGATATGGACTAGTAAACTAATTGACATGGGCTAGTTAACTATTTGATATGGGCTAGTTAATTATATATATGAGGTAAGTAACTAATTAACATGGGCTAGTTAAATATTTATATGAGATATTTAACTAACTGACATGAGTTAGTTAACTAATTAACATGAGCTAATTAACTAATTGACATGACTTAGTTAACTAATTGTCATGGGCTAGTTAACTAATGCTATGGACTAGTTAACTAATTGACATGGGTTAGTTAGCTAATTCTCATGGGCTAGTTAACTAATTGGCATGTGCTACTTAACTAATTGGCATGGGCTAGTTAACTATTCACATGGGCTAGCTAACTATTCACATGGGTTGGTTAACTATAATTGACATGGGCTAGTTAACTATTGACATGGACAAGTTAACTAAGTGACATGGGTTCGTTAACTAATTGAAATGGGCTAGTTAACTAATTGGAAATGACTAGTTAGCTATTGATCATGGGATAGTTAACTAATTGATATGGGCTAGTTAACTATTGATCATGGGCTAGTTAACTAATTGATCATGGGCTATGTAACTAATTATCATGAGTAAGTAAACTAATTGACATGGGCTAGTTAACTAATTAACATTGACTAATTAACTTATTGACATGGGCTAGTTATCTATTGATTGTGGGCTAGTTAACTAACTATCATGGGCTAGTTAACTTATTTACATGGGATAGTTAACTAATTGACATGGAATTGATATGGGCTAGTTAACTAATTGATATGGGATAGTTAACTAATTGTCATGAGCAACTTCATTAATTAAGATGATCTAGTTAACTAATTGACATGAGCTAGTAAAGTATTGACTATGGGTTAGTTAACTAATTGTCATGGGCTAGTTAACTAGTTTACATGGGCTAGTTATCTAATTGATCATGGGCTAGTTTACTAATTGTCATGGGCTAGTTAACTAATTGAGATGGACTAGTTAACTATTGATATGGGCCAGTTAACTAAGTGACATGGGCTAGTTATCTATTGATATGGGTTCGTTAACTAATTCATCATGGGTTTGTGAACTAATTGACATGGGCTAGTTAACTATTGATATGGCCTAGTTAATTAATTGGCATGGGCTAGTTAACTATTGACATGGGCTAATTAACTATTGATCATGGTCTATTTAATTAATTGTCATGGGCTAGTTAACTAATTGACATGGCTTCGTTAACTAATTGTCTTGGGCTTGTTAACTAATTGTCATCGACTAGTTAACTATTGATCATGGGCTAGTTAACTAATTGAAATGGGCTAGTTAACTAATTCACAAGGTCTAGTTAACTATTCATCATAGACTAGTTAACTAATTGACATGGGCTAGTTAACTAATTGACATGGGTTAGATAACTATAGATATGAACTAGTTAACTCATTGACATGGGCTAGTTAACTATTGATATGAGCTAGTAAACTAATTGACATGGGCTAGTAAAATAATTGACATGGGCTAGTTAACTATTTATATGGGCTAGTTAACTAATTAATCATGGGCATGTTAATTATCGATATCTAGTTAACTAATTGGCATGGGTTAGTTAAATAGTGATATGGGTTAGTTAACTAATTGACATGGGCTATTTAAATATTGATATCGACTAGTTAACTAATTGACATGGGCTAGTTAAATAATTGACATGGGCTAGTTAACTAATTGTCATGGGCTAGTTAACTAATTTTCATGGGCTAGTTAACTAATTAACATGAGCTAGTTACCTATTTATATGGACTACTTAACTAACTGACATGGGCTAGTTAACTATTGGTATGGGTTAGTCAACTAATTTACATGGACTAGTTAGCTATTTATATTGGCTAGTTAACTAATTTCCATAGGCTAGTTAACTTATTGATTATGGGCTAGTTAACTAATTGTCCATGGCTAGTTAACTAATTTATTATGGGCTAGTTAACTAATTGATGTGGACTAGGTAACTATTGATATGGGCTAGTTAACTAATTGATATGATCTAGTTAACTATTGATCATTGGTTTGTTAACAAATTGTCATGGGCTAGTTAACTAATTGACATGAACTGGTTAACTAATTGACATGGGCTGTGGATTAATTATGATACCCATTTAATCTAGCTAATTGACATGGGCTAGTTAACTATTGATATGGACTAGTTAACTATTGATAATGAGCTAGTTAACTAATTGTCATGGGATAGTTAACTAATTATCATGGGCTAGTTAACTAATTGACATGAGCTAGTTAATATATTGATCATGGACTAGTTAACTTATTGATCATGGGCTAGTTAATTAATTGATCATGGGCTAGTTAACTAATTGACATGGACTAGTTAACTGTTGATATGGGCTAGGTAACTAATTGACATGGGCTAGTCAACTATTTACATGGGCTAGTTAACTAATTGACATGGGCT
>CM021106.1:298841944-298865232 GCA_007115665.2 Sequoiadendron giganteum
TTAACTAGCCCATGACAATTAGTTAACTAGCCCATGATCAATTAGTTAACAAGCCCACAATAATTAATTAACCATCCCATGATCAATTAGTCATCTAGCTCATGTCAATTAGTTAACTAGCCCATGCCAATTAGTTAACTAGCTCATGATCAATTAGTTAACTAGCCCATCTGAATTAGTTAACTAGCCCATGACAATAGTTAACTAGCCCATGATCAATAGTTACCTAAGCCATGATACATTGGTTAATTAGCCCATGATCAAATAGTTAACCAACCCATGATCAATAGTTAAGTAGCCCATGATCAATTAGCTAACTAGCCCATGACAATTAGTTAACTAGTCCATGATAATTGGTTAACTAGCCCTTTCCAATTAGTTAACTAGCCCATGCCAATTAGTTAGCTACCTAATTATCAATTAGTTAACTAGCCCATGACAATTAGTTAATTAGCCTATGATCAATTAGTTAACGAGCCCACAACAATTAATTAACTAGCTCATGATCAATTAGTCATCTAGCTTATGTCAATTAGTTAACTAGCCCATGACAATTAGTTAACTAGCCCATGATCAATTAGTTAACGAGCCCACAACAATTAATTAACTAGCTCATGATCAATTAGTCATCTAGCTTATGTCAATTAGTTAACTAGCCCATGCCAATTAGTTAACTAGCCCATGATCAATTAGTCAACTAGCCCATGTCAATTAGTTGACTAGCCCATGAAAATTAGTTGACTAGTCCATGTTAACTAGTTAACTAACTCATGACAATTAGTTAACTAGCCCATGATTAGTTAGTTAACTAGCCCATGTCAATTAATTAACTAGACCATGAGAATTAATTAACTAACTCACTATCAATCAGTTAATTAGCTCATGCCAATTAGTTAACTAGGCCATAATCAATTAGTTAACTATTGCATGTCAAATAGTTAACTAGCCTATGATCAACAGTTAACTAGCCCATGATCAATTAGTTAAATAGCCCATGATCAAATAGTTAACTAGCCCATGATCAATAGTTAAGTAGCCCATGATCACTAATTAATTATCCCATGATCAATTAGTTAACTAGCTCATGATCAATTAGTTAAATAGCCCATGACAATTAGTTAAATAGCCGATGTCAATTAGTTAACTAGTCAATGACAATTAGTTAACTGATCGATGTCAATTAGTTAACTAGCCCATGGCAATTAGTTAAGTAGCCCATGTCAATTAGTTAACTAGCCCATGATCAGTAGTTATCTAGCCAATGTAAATTAGTTAACTAGCCCATGTCAATTCCATGTCAATTAGTTAACTAGCCCATGATCAATAGTTAACTAGCCCATGTCAATTAGTTAACTATTCTATGTCAATTAGTTAACTAACCCATGTCAATTAGTTAACTAGACCATGATCAATAGTTAGCTAGCCCATGACAGTTAGTTAACTAGCCCATGTCAATTCGATGTCAAATAGTTAACTAGCCCATGTCAATTAGTTAATTAGCCCATGACAAATAGTTAAATAGCACATGATCAATAGTTAACTAGTGCATGCCAATTGGTTAATTAGTCCATGTCAACTAGTTAACTAGCCATTGTCAACTAGTTAACTTACTCATGACAATTAGTTAACTAGCCCATGATCGATAGTTAACTTTCCCATGTCAATTAGTTAACTAGACCATGACAATTACTTAACCGACCCATGTCAATTAGTTAACTAGCCCATGCCAATTGGTTAACGAGTCCATGTCAATTAACTAACTAGTCCATGACAATTAGTTAACTGGAACATGACAATTAGTTAACTAGCTCATGGCAATTAGTTAACTATCTCATTATCAATTAGTTAAATAGCCTATGCCAAATACTTAACCATCCCATGACAATTAGTTAACTAGCCCATGATCAATTAGTTATCTAGCCCATGCCAATTAGTTAACTTGCCCATGCTAACTAGTTAACTAGCCCATGATCATTTAGTCAACTAGACCATGTCAATTAGTTGAGTAGCCCATGAAAATTAGCTAACTAGTCCATGTTTACTAGTTAACTAGCTCATGACAATTAGTTAACTAGCCTATGATGAATTAGTTAACTAGCCATGCCAATTATTTAAGTAACCCATGATCAATTAGTCAACTATTCCATGTCAATTAGTTAACTAGCCCATGTTCAACAGTTAACTAGTCCATGAAAATCAGTTAACTATCCCATGTTAATTAGTTAAGTAGTCCATAACAATTAGTTAACTAGCCCATGTCAATTACTTAACTGGTCCATGATTAATAATTTACTAGCCCATTAACAATTAGTTAACTAGCCCATCATCAATTAGTTAACTAGCGCATGAAAATTAGTTAACTAGCCCATGTCAATTAGTTAACTAACTAATGATCAATTAATTAACTAGCCCATGTCAATTAGTTAACTAGCCCATGATTAATTAATTATCTTGCCCATGTCAATTAGTTAACTAGACCATGACAATTAGTTAACTAGCCCATGATAATTAACTCAACTAGCCCATGTCAATAAGTTAACTAGCCCATGAAAATTAATTAACTAGTCAATGTTAACTAGTTAACTAGCCCATGATAATTAGTTAACTAGACCATGATCAATTAGTTAACTAGCCCATATCATTTATTTAACTAGGCCATGATCAATTAGTTAACTACCCCATGACAATTAGTTAACTAGTCCAAGATCAATTAGTTATCTAGCCCATGTAAATTAGTTAACTAGCCCATGCAAATTAGTTATATAGCCCATGATCACTTAGTCAACTAGCCCATGTCAATTAGTTATCTAGCCCATGAAAATTAGTTAACTAGTCCATGTTTATTAGTTAACTAGCTCATGACAATTAGTTAACTAGCCCATGTCAATTAGTTAACTAGCCCTTTATCAATTAGTTAACTATTTCATGTCAATTAGTTAACTAGCCCATAATCAATAATTAGCTAACCCATGTCAATTAGTTAACTAACCCATGTCAATTCCATGTCAATTATTTAACTAGCTCATGTCAATTAGTTAACTAGCCCATGAACAACAGTTAACTAGTCCATACCAATTCGTTAATTAGTCCATGTCAATTAGTTAACTAGCCATTGTCAATTAGTTAACTAACCCAAGGTAATTAGTTAGCTATCCCATATCAATTAGTTAAATAGCCCATGTCAATTAGTTAACTAGCCCATATCAATTGGTTAACACATCCATGTGAATTTAGTTAACTAGCCCATGACAATTAGTTAACTAGTCCATGGAAATTAGTTAACTAGCTCATGATCAATTAGTTAACTAGCCTATGCCAATTACTTAACCATCCCATGATAATTAGTTAACTATCCCATGATCAATTAGTTATCTAGCCCATGTCAATTAGCTAATTTTTCCATGCCAATTAGTTATCTAGCCCATGATTAGTTAATCAACATGTCAATTAGTTGACTAGCCCATAAAAATTAGCTAACTAGTCCATGTTTACTAGTTAACTAGCTCATGGTAGTTAGTTAACTAGGCAATGATCAATTAGTTAACTAGCCATGTCAATTAGTTAACTAGTCCATGATCAATTAGTTAACTAGCCAATGATCAATAGTTAGTTATCCCATTTCACTTAGTTAACTAGCCCATGTCAATTCCATGTCAATTAGTTAACTAGTCCATGCCAATTAGTTAACAAGCCCATGACAATTAGTTAACTAGCCCATGATCAATAATTAACAAGCCCATGTCAATTGGTTAACTAGTCCATGTCAACTAGTTAACTCTCCATTATCAATTAGTTAAATTTTCCATGACAATTAGATAACTAGCCCATGATTAATAGTTAGTTTGCCCATGTTAATTAGTTAACTAGCCTATGACAATTAGTTAACTAGTACATGTTAATTAGTTAACTATTCCATTGTTGTGCATATTTTGCATACACGCCCCGTCGTAGGCAGGGACCCTTTTTTTTTCACTCCTGATGGGCTACTTTGCTTCCATCTCATTTTGCGTGCCCTTCATTTTTCTGTCCTAATTGGTCAACGTGCTCTTCAAAGTCTCATTTTTGGCTAACCATATTTTGCCCATAAAATAACAAATTGCTATGTTTTGGGTTTTTCGGGCTTTGCCCCCCCCGCTCACTTGATTTGCTTTTTCCTTCATTTTTTGACTTTGGGGATAGGTTTCCTATGAATTTTGAATGTTTTTGTGGTGCCTAAGTGAACTGAAAAGGTTTCATTAAGTTTCAAGAAGTTGCAAAAGTTTCAAAACAACATTCTTGTAGCAACATTTCGGGCTCACATCTCTGGAACGTCCAAGCGCTCCTCCGATTTGAAAACAGAATTCGACCCAGATGGTAAAATTGAATATTATCCTCCCTTGACCTTTAAAATTTCAAATTTGCAGCCAAGAGATACCATCTGGAGTTTCATGCTCTATCAGTCGTTTTCAAAACAACATTTCCAGAACGAAATTTCAGCCTCTTGTCTCTGGAACATCCAAGCGCACCTCCAATTTGAAAATGGACTTTGACCCAGATGCTAAAATTGGATCTTATCATCCCCTAAATTTTCAAATTTCAAATTTGTAGCCAGGATATACCATCTGGAGTTCCATGCTCTGTCAGTCGTTTTCAAAACAACATTTCCAGAATGACATTTCGGCCTCTTGTCTCTAGAACATCCAAGCACACCTCTGATTTGAAAACGAACTTTGAGTCAGATGGTAAAATTGGATCTTATCCTCCCATGACCTTTCAAATTTCAAATTTACAGCCGAGAGATACCATCCAGTGTTCTATGCTCCGTCAGGCATTTTCAAAACAACATTTCTAGAACAACATTCTGGGCTCACGTCTCCGGAACGTCCAAGAGCTCCTCTGATTTGAAAACAGACTTCGACCTAGATGGTAAAATTGGATCTTATCCTCCCTTGACCTTTCAAATTTCAAATTTGCAGCTGGGAGATACCATCTGGAGTTCCATCCTCTGTCAGCCATTTTCAAAACAACATTTCTAGAACAAAATTCTGGGCTCATGTCTCTGGAATGTCCAAGCGCTCCTCCGATTTGAAAATGGATTTCGACCCAGATGGTAAAATTGGATCTTATCCTTGCTTGACCTTTCAAATTTCAAATTTAAAGCCAGGAGATACCATCCAGAGTTCCATGCTCTGTCAGTTGTTTTCAAAACATTTCCAAAATAGCATTCCAGGCTCATGTCTCTGAAACGTCCAAGCGCTCCTCCGATTTGAAAATGGACTCGGACCCAGATGGTAAAATTGGATCTTATCCTCCATAGACCTTTCAAATTCCAAATTTGCAGCTGGGTGGTACCATCCAGGTCGCTATGCCCTATTCATCGTTTTTAAAATAGCAGTTCGACCTCTCATTTTTGGTTTCAAGAAGCCTACCATGGGTCCGTCGATAGAACCATTTGATCCAATGAGGAATGCTGAAATTCCATCAAGAAGAAGGTAACTTTCAATCAATTTCAGCTATAGTAAAAGGGAAATTAGCTAGAAGACAAAACTACTAGAGTGACTGACACTACAAGACAAAATAGGAAAATGACAACAGATGTATTTTAAATTCTTGAATATTGTGGGGTAGGTGAAGCCCTAATGTAATTGAATCTGAGCTACACAATGTAAATCAATCCTAGCCATTCATTTGGGCTTTGGAAAAATATAAATAGGGGTCTTCCCCTCATTTGTAAGGGTTGGAGAGCTGTCGTAAAAACATTCTACAGCAATAGAAAGCAACATTGCATGATCTATGGGTGTTACTTTTAAGTTTGCTCATTATGTGTCCATGGTTCTACCTTTCAAGTTAGTTTTAGTTGTTATTTTCTTGAATGCAAGTGGTAATGGTGATTGCTGTTTCAGTATTTGATGAATTTTTAGCCATAATTTTGGCACTTATTGATGACAAGCTACTGTGCAAAGTTATCCTGGGCTTCTTTATTTGATTGCTGCAACTTAGTTCACTTGCATGTTCACGATGTGTGTATGCAAACTGAAAATCTGCAATCCTCAGAAGATTGCATTGGTTTTGTGTAACTGAAGGATCCTCTTGGCCAAGCAAAACCCAGTTTAGGGAGTTTTTCTACTGTAGTAGCCTCCATGATCACTGTTCATTCGTAGTTTCAGATCCAAGAACCTTTTCTCTTCCCTTCCCTTTTTCTTTTTTTTAATAAGTAGCCTTAGGCAAGGTTCATTGCACATTATAAAGCTAAATCCAATGATAAAATGGAGTTCAAGACTATTGTTTGAACCTGCAGCAAATGCACAGCAACTCTCCCATCTTCAAAACTCCATTTGCTGATCCAACTTTCCCACTTTGTAACTCATCCGTAAGTCCACCTTGTGATTCCAGCAAATCACATAAATCAACTGAGATATTTCAAGCACTATCAAGACTTGACATCTGAGAGACCTTGGGATAGTGTTATGCAATTTGATTGTGGAAGATTGTCTTTCAAGAGAGGTAATGCACTTGCGCATTACCTATGTTGAGAAGTACATAAAAACACCATCAACAGAACTGGCACTAGAAGGAGGGCTGACATGTTGGTGCTACAAAGCTAAGTGTTGGATTTTGAAAAGATCACTTTCAAGAAGAAATCTAAGATAAGGAGATCTCTTTTAATGCTGAAACTTGAAATCAAAATTTTTTTAGGGCAAACAACGGCTGAGTCAAAATGGAGTAGCATGTACAAATCAGCATCACTTAGCTAAATGAAGATTTAAATAAGAGATTGAAGAGATCATTGCAACAATTTGCTTTGGTAGATAAGTGTAAGATCCATTGCACTTGCAAGCACAATGAATTGGAGTGTCTAACCTTCTTGAGCAGAATTGAAAGAGTCTTGCAAGGAGAGATTCCCTTTTGGGAAATCTATCAACCTTTGGCCCTTGCAGACCCAGAGGAGGAATTGACAACCATGGCAGCCAAGGCATTTGAAGAGCTGATCCAAAAATTTTTGGGCAAGAAAGATGGACCAAGATTGGAGGAAGCACTAATTTCAAGCTGGTGCAGATTTCACAATGCACCACATTCTGAATTTACTTGTTCATCGTGTGTAAGCATCATCACCCAAGTCAAAGGCAATTTGAACAAGTTGGAGCAGCCAAATGTCAAGGAGAATGAGTCATCCCATGAGGTAGAAAAACTATCAACATCTGGAGGACAAAACCTTCAAGATAAACTAGGAAATATGCCACAAACTAGTGTTGGGACAGCAAACACTGAAGCTGAAAATCAAGACGAAGAAGCTGATTTCCTTGGGATAGCAAAAAGCTTTGGTGAAGGTTCACTAAGAATGGAGTTGGAAAGCCTCTCCTTCACCAGTAAGGGACAGTCCTCCACTTAGGAAGAGGAGCCATTGGCAGTTGAGGATGAGTCAATCAATTTTGCAGTAGTGTATGCTAGGGCAGTCAATGAAGATGCCGAAAATCAGCAAGAGGAAGAGGTTGACAACCTTGGGACAACATAAAATGAAGATGAAGGCATAACTGAAATTAGACTCGAAGACCTCTCCTTCGTCAATGATAGTGACCAAGAACCTAAAAATGCAGACTTGGAGGAGTGGGAACAACTACAGGGTGCAGTTGTTCACTACCAGATTTTCATTTCAAACGACGATGAGAACCCAATCATGGATAGATATAATGAGCTAGTGTCAAGGTTAACAAGGGATTGGTCTGAGATAAAATGTTGAGTGGATTTGGAGGTATTGATGCTACCAAATTGGTGTAGGCTCCATGATTCATCGCACTCAGAGTTCACATGCGAGCTATGCCAAGAAGTTGTCCAATAAGTTAGAGAACAAGCAAGGCAGCCAATCACACCACTTCTTGCAGTTGCTTCACGAATGGAATGTAAGGACCAAGAGCCCAAGCCAAGTAATGACTCAGCTAGGGGTAGTCCTCAAGAGGATGTTGGGACAACAATAGAAGAAGGACATCAATATAGCCTCAATCTTTCAAGTGATGTAGTAGATCAAATAGGAATGTTGTCCACCAGTCATCAAGAATTTCTCCCTCTTCAAGAGCATTTGAGTACCATGGACGATAGGATTTATGGTGAGTCTTTGGAGGAAAATCACATAGTAAATTTTGGCCCCCTTGATGAGGTGCCATCAATTGATGACTTCTTTCCGTTGGGAGTTGTACTATGGAGGTATGCTCATGCCGAGGAAGAGCACATCCCAAAAGACGGTAGCGATGGAGACATAATCCTTGAACCTCTAAATGGTGATGCACTAGACTTTCCAGATTCAGAGAGGGGTTCCTTCTCCATTTATAGCCATAGTGAACAAGGGGAAATGAGTGAACATCATGATGAGATGCATGAACAAGAAAGAGAAGAATACAAAGGCAGGGGTGCTGAGATAGCTGCTAACAGAGATGAAGTACCCGGTTGACTACAAGATGCAACTCGGAGTCCTTCCACCATGATCGTTGTTGATCCTCCTTCATATTTAGATGGCTGCAATAGGATAGATTTGTACATGTCATCATCCCATGATATTGAGCATCATGAAGATAAGGTCGACACTTGGGAAAGGAGATGGAACAATGTGTTTCCTTTCGAGGATAGAAATCATGTGGATGCTCGGTTTGCAAAAGATCAACGAGATGAAGTACTTCTTTTTGAAGAACTACCAAGGGGGATTTTTGATCCGACACAAGATGTGGAGAAAGTGTTTGCTGCCCCGTTCTCCCTACCTTATGTAGGCTTGATTCCTCAAGTGTTGCACCCTCCACTATGCCCGCCCAAGGTTGCTGATGCAAAGACTACCGATGCAGTGTTTTCTCTTGATTGTCAAATGCTGCCACCTCCATGTGATGAAATCCAAGTTCTATCCTTCCTTGGTCCTATTAATTTTCATAGCTGCACTTATCATTTTGATTATGGGAATGAGGAAAAACTGATGTGTTTATGGATTAATCACGAGTTTAATGAGCCTCCTCAATTGTTGATTCTTCATGATGTTGGGGTAGAATTTGAATGCTGCCATATTGAATTTATTTTCTTTGAACATAAGGATAAATTTGCATGGTTGAGAACTATAACGATTTCTCGTCTACTTGTGCACGCATTGCAAAATCCAATGGGAATGAGTATCGGTTGGCCTTGCTTGAACATAGTTCTTCGTAAATATCTTTATACATAACTCATTTTGAGTAGTGTAGGTTTCTTGTAAATACTCCATTTTCCTACTTTCCTTAAGTTAGTTTGTTTGTTGTAGGTTGCTTGCTTTAGAATAGTTTCTTTGTTGTTTTCTCTCGTTGTCCCGCTTTGGTTAGTTTTGGTGTTTGCTTTTTATTTTCTTTTGTTTTCTCTTGCTTTGCTGCTGCTTTGCTCGGGGTCCCTCTGCTTTTGGCTGGGCACATCTGTGCGCACAACAATCATTCTTATCACCTGGGGTTGTTCTATGTATTTCTTTTTCAAACTCTAATCAAGTTTTCAGAGTGGATGGTGAGGATCTTCTATTAGTATCAAGTGATCTAGATGTTTGATTCAAAGTGGATAAGTCATTGGTTGGTCTAATTCTGAATTATTCTAGAATCTTATATCTCTCACATATTTTAAGGATCTAACAGTCACTGTAGGTCCTTTGTGAAGTCTAGTTAAGTGAAAAATCTAAAATTCTACTCCAACGCCATTGTGATTCTCAGCCCTGAGTGTGAGCTTCATTACTTGCAGGTTGAAATAAAAGAACTAAAAAGAGAAAAGAAACAAAGAAAGAAAAAAAAAATATTGAAAATCAAAAGAAGAGAAATTCAACTTTTCAGGGGTATACAAATAACTCTACCGGGGCTATGGACGCCCAACCGATAGTAGAGTAATATTCAGGAGAATCATAGTGACAACCTCATCAGGGCTATGGATGCCTGACTGGCAGCGAGACAATGTCTCAAATACTTTTGGAGTTAGAGTAAACTATGTAGCTTAACTTGATGGAGCTTAGGTTCTTAAAGCAACTGAAGGATGAGAATTAACGCAATTGCACACACTTGGATTTTTGGCATACTGAAGGTTGGGTTAACTAGTGGTTTTGATCCTTTGGTTGAGCATCTGGCTTGTTTTCCCTAGCATGAAGGTCGAAACCAAATATTCTGGGTTCGTGATTCCAATTTGTCATCAAAATGCTCTGAAGCATTTCCCCAGTGAGCCGCCATTTGTTGTGCATATTTTGCACACACGCCCCGTCGTAGGCAGGGACCCTCTTTTTTCGCTCTCGACGGGCTACTTTGCTCCCATCTCATTTTGTGTGCCCCTCATTTTTCTACCCTAGTTGGTCAACGTGCCCTTCAAAGTCTCATTTTTGGCTGACCATATTTTGCCCCTAAAATAAAAAATTGCTAAGTCTTGGGTTTTTTGGGCTTCGCCTCCCCACTCGCTCGATTCGTTTTTTCCTTCATTTTTTGACTTTCAGGATAGGTTTCCTATGGATTTTGGATTTTTTTGTGGCGCCTAAGTGAACTGACAAGGTTTCATTAAGTTTCAAGTAGTTGCAAAAGTTTTAAAATAGCATTCCTACAGCAGCATTCCGTGCTCATGTCTCCAGAACATCCAAGCTCTCCTTCAATTTGAAAACAGACTTCCACCCAGATGGTAAAATTGGATCTTATCCTCCCCTGACCTTTCAAATTTTAAATTTTTAGCAGGGAGATACCATCTAGAGTTCCATGCTTTGTCAGCCATTTTCAAAACAACATTTCTAGAATGACATTTCAGCCTCTTGTCTCCGGAACGTCCAAGCACACCTCCGATTTGAAAATGAACTTCAACCCAGATGCTAAAATTGGATCTTATCCTCCCCTGACATTTCAAATTTCAAATTTGCAGCTGAGAGATACCATCCAAAATTCTATGCTCTGTCAGCCGTTTTCAAAACAACATTTCCAGAAAGACATTCTGGCCTCTTGTCTCTGGAACGTCCAAGCGCACCTCCGATTTGAAAACGGACTTCGGCCCAGATGGAAAAATTGAATCTTATCCTCCCTTGACCTTTCAAATTTCAAATTTTTAGTCAAGAGACACCATCCGGAGTTCCATGCTTTATCAGCCATTTTCAAAATAGCATTTCCAGAACAGTATTCTGGGCTCACGTCTCTAGAACATCCAAGCGCTCCTCCGATTTGAAAATGGAATTTAACCTAGATGGTAAAATTAGATCTTATCCTCCCCTGACCTTTCAAATTTCAAATTTGCAGCTAGGAAATACCATCCGGAGTTCCATGCTCTGTCAGCCGTTTTCAAAACAACATTTCCAGAACAGCATTCCGGGCTCATGTCTCTGGAATGTCCAAGCACTCCTCTGATTTGAAAATGAATTTTGACCCAGATGGTAAAATTGGATCTTATCCTCCCCTAACCTTTCAAATTTAAAATTTTAAGCCAGGAGATACCATCCAGAGTTCCATGCTCTGTCAGCCATTTTCAAAACAACATTTCCAAAACAGCATTCCGGGCTCATGTCTCTAAAACATCCAAGCGCTCCTTCGATTTGAAAATGAACTTCAACCCAGATGGTAAAATTGGATCTTATCCTCCATGGACCTTTCAAATTCCAAATTTGCAGCCGGGTGGTACCATTCGGGTCACCATGCCCTGTTCGCTCTTTTCAAAACAACATTCCGAAAAAAGCATTTCGACCTCTCATTTCCGGTTTCAAGAATCTTACCATGGGTCCGTCGATAGAACCATTTGATCCAATAAGGAATGCTGAAATTCCATCAAGAAGAAGGTCGCTTTCAGTCAATTTTAGGTATAGTAAAAGGGAAATTAGCTAGAAGACAAAACTGCTACAATGACTGATACTACAAGAAAAAATAGGAAAATGACAACAAATGTATTTTAAATTGCTGAATATTATCGGGTAGGTGAAGCCCTAATGTAATTGAATCTGAGCCACACAATGTAAATCAATCCTAGCCATTCATTTGGGCTTTGGAAAAGTATAAATAGGGGTCTTCCCCTCACTTGTAAGGGTTGGAGAGCTATTGTAAAAACATTCTGCAGCAATAGAAAGCAGCATTGCATGATCTATGGGTGTTACTTTTGAGTTTTCTCATTATGTGTGCATGGGTCTACCTTCCAAGTTAGTTTTAGTTGTTATTTTCTTGAATGGAAGTGGTAATGGTGATTGTTGTTTCAGTATTTGATGAATTTCCAACCCATAATTTTGGCACTTGTTGATGACAAGTTGTTGTGCCAAGTTAGCCTGGGCTTCTTTATTTGATTTCTGCAACTTAGCTCACTTGCATGTTCATGATGTGTGTATGCAAACTAAAAATCTACAGCCCTTAGAATATTGCATTGGTTTTGTGTAACTGTAGGATCCTCTTGGCCAAGCAAAACCCAGTTTAAGGAGTTTGTCTACTGTAGCAGCCTCCATGATCACTATTCATTCATAGTTTCAGATCCAGGAACCTTTTCTCTTCCCTGCCTTTTTTTTTTTTTAATAAGTAGCCTTAGGAAAGGTTCATTGCACATTATAAAGCTAAATCCAATGATAAAATGGAGTTCAAGACTGTTGTTTGAACCTGTAGCGAATGCACAACAACTCTCCCATCTTAAAAACTCCATTTGCTGATCCAATTTTCCCACTTTGTAACTTATCTGTAAGTCCACCTTGTGATTCCAGCAAATCACATAAATCAACTGAGATATTCCAAGTGCTGTCAAGACCTGACATCCGAGAGACCTTGGGATAGTGTTATGTAATTTGATTGTGGAAGATTATCTCTCAAGAGAGGTAATACACCTGCGCATTACCTGTGTTGAGAAGTGCAAAAAAAAACCATCAACACCCATGTCAATTGGTTAACTAGTCCATGACGATTAGTTAACTAGCCCATGATCAATAGTTAACTAGCCCACAACAATTAATTAACTAGCCCATGATCAATTAGTCATCTAGCTCATGTCAATTAGTTAACTAGCCCATGCCAATTAGTTAACTAGCCCATGATCAATTAGTCAACTAGCCCATGTCAATTAGTTCACTAGCCCATGAAAATTAGTTAACTAGTCCATGTTAACTAGTTAACTAGCTCATGAAAATTAGTTAACTATCCCATGATCAATTAGTTAACTAGCCCATGTCAATTAATTAACTAGCCGATGACAATTAGTTAACTAACTCATGATCAATTAGTTAACTAGCACATGCCAATTAGTTAACTAGGCCATGATTAATAGTTAACTAGCCCATGATCAATTAGTTAAATAGCCATGATCAAATAGTTAACTAGCCCATGATCAATTAGTTAACTAGCTCATGATCAATAGCTAACTAGCTCATGATCAATTAGTTAAATAGCCCATGATAATTAGTTAACTAGCCCATGTCAATTAGTTAAGTAGTCAATGACAATTAGTTAACTAATCGATGTCAATTAGTTAGCTAGCCCATGACAATTAGTTAAGTAGCCCATGCCAATTTGTTAACTAGCTCATGACAATTAGTTAACTAGCCCATGATCAGTAGTTAACTAGCCAATGGAAATTAGTTAACTAGTCCATGTCTATTCCATGTCAATTAGATAACTAGGCCATGACAAATAGTTAACTAGCCCATGTCAATTAGTTAACTAACCCATGTGAATTAGTTAATTTCCTTATGACAATTAGTTAACTAGTCTATGATCAATTAGTGAACTGACCCATGATCAATAGTTAATTAGCCCATGTCAATTAGTTAACTAACACAAGCCAATTTTTTAACTAGCCCATTTCAATTAGTTAACTAGCCCATGCTAATTAGTTAACTAGCCCATGTTAACTAGACCATGATCAATTAGTTAACTTAACCATATCAATAGTTAACTAGCCCATGCCAAATAGTTAACTAGCCCATATCAATTAGTTAACTAGCCCATATCAATAGTTAACTAGCCCATGATAATAGTTAACTAGCCCATGTCAAATAGTTAACTAGCCCATATCACTAGTTAACTAGCACATATCAATAGTTAACTAGCCTATACCAATTAGTTAAATAGCCCATATTAATAGCTAACTATCCTATGTCAATTAGTTAAATCACCCATGACAATTAGTTAACTATTCCATGTCAAATAGTTAACTAGCCCATGATCAATTTATTAACTAGCCCATGTAAATTACTTAACTAGTCCATGACAATTAGTTAACTAGCCCATGTCAATTAGTTAACTAGCTCATGATCAATTAGTTTTTGATAAGGTAAGCAACATTTAGAGGGTGTTTTAACACTAACACATAGAGTCACAAGGGCCAATAAGATCAAGTCCAAAAAACATAGAAACTAGCCAAAAAGAAAACACAGACCGTAAATCAACAATAGATAGCCAAAACATAGACAAAACAACAACTAACTGGCATTATCCCAGTTCTTGTATAAGAGATCAACAAGATCATCCCTGACCCATTCTTGATCATCATCATCATTCTCCCCATCCAACTCATCTTTTATAACCGTTAACAGAGTGTTGATAATAAAGTGGACCAGCTTAACTGTAAAGTAGGTCAAGCCACATAATCTCTTATCCAATTTATCTATTCTATCCTTCAACACACGATACTCTTCTCCATCATCAACAACCTTCTCAGTCATAGTATACTCCAGATCTAATAGGTGTGAGGACTTCGATGTCGAGTTCTCTTTCTGCTCTTTACTGTTATCAGGAATGGTGTGGGGCCCTCTCGCATACTCCTCCTCCTCATCCCTAGACACCTCATCACCCTTATAATCTTTGGTGTCAGACCGCTCCACCTCTGAGTCCAAATCCAACTACCTTTTTTTTTTTCTTAGCTAATCTCCCAGATCTTCGGATGATGGTCTCACCCCCAGTCACAACCATCACCTCAACCACCATGTCACCCCTAGAATCCTTACCTACAACATTTTTACCTCTGTTATCCTTTGTTGGAGGCTCCATCAAACCCTTCATTTCATCTTTACATTTCTTCTTCAGGGTGGGTTTTTTAGCAGTTTTGGTCAGGGTTGACTTGAGGTCACAGAGACTGGCCGCAACACTAGTCTTAGAATTTTCTACATTTCCCTTGAGTTTTTTAGCAATAGGCTTGGGCTTGTGAGTATTAGCAGAACCTTGATCAGTTTTTTGAATGGGACCTTTGGACTCGGCCAGGGAAATATTTGTAACAACAAGGGGTTCAATTTCCTCCACACGGACAACATATATGGGTTTGCGTGGGCATAACGGAAGATGGAAATGATAAAGTCTCATAATGAGACCTTGGTGCAGTGATAGGGGAGGGGTATCATCAGAGTTAAGGCCAGCAGCTTCAATGCATTTTTCTATAGAAATTTCTAAGTCCTTAAGCAAGAAAAAAGGAAAGATTAACATAACTTTATGCCTAAGGTGATTTAAAAGAGGGAAATGTTAAAAGAAGAAGGTTTTGTATCTACCTTTGAGATTCACGTACTTCATAAGGGCCAAGCAGACCTAGTCCCATGGCTATGGAAGGGCCTCCCACTCGAAACCTGACTAGTTACGGACCAGCTTCTCATTCCCCAAAAAATAATGCATTAATGTTGTCATTATCCCGGATCTTGGTATGCTTCAGATACTTATTACCATTACTCTGTAGCCTCATCGCCTACACAATCACGTCTTTATTCACTTCAAAAGAAATCCTGCCCAGAGTCACTCTTTGGTCCTTCCAAGAGTTGGAAAATTGTGCAGACAAATTAGGGTCATGACCCACCATACTCTCCATCAGGGGATCCAGGCCTCCTTCAACACAAATATGTCACACCAATGGATTTTTGTAGAATTCACCACATTTTTCAAGCTCCGTTCGTACACGATCACCACCCATAATGCCTCTCTACACAAGAAAAAACTAGAGAACCTGTGAAAGTAAAAGGTTAGATAAACTGGTTAGGAGAAGGGTTCCCCACACACAATGGATATTTAGCCAAATAGAGCAGTGTTGGTTAATCAAGGCAAGGTGCAAGACACACGTATGAGGAGGTAAATATCTTAATGCAATCTTGGTAGTATCATAAATGGGAATCTTCAAGTGATTGTGGCTAGGTAAGTAGGACATGATGGAAAAACAAAGTTTTCCAGCCACGTTGTCGCTACACAGAAAGCTAGGCAAGATGTCTGCGGGGCCAAATTTAGTAATAACAAGGAGTTCTAGTTTTACAAGTGGAGATAAAAGAGAGGATAGGAAATGGCCAAAAAGGAGCTTTTCTTCATAATGAGTAGTCACATCATTATTTAAATCAATGAACTTAATGAAAATATAATAGCTTAGCACAATCCCCAAAAGGAGATAATGTAAGGTACGACCCTACCAAATCTTGATTACAAAGTACCTACCATACTTTCTCATAATGCTCTTTTTTCCAACACAAAATTCATCTCAATTTTCAAATTTTGCCACTTGTAGGCCACCTCAGCTTTTATACCCATCCACCTAGCCCAAAGGACAAGCATGTGGACACCCCATAAAACCCCAAAAATTGCATGGTTATTTATCATCATATTAAATAAGGGTTTTGTTCTTTCAATACTAGGCCTTGAATGCATGGTGGTAAGTTCCTCAAATTGCACCAGCACTTAGAGCAATTCCAAAGAGTGCAAAAATTGTCTAAGGCATCAACCACTTGATTGCCCTCCTGATAAATATGGGTAATATTCCTTAAACTTAACTTAGACACAAAAAGCCTTATGTCTAATAGGATATACTTTGTACTCCACCCAAGTAATCTTCCAAAGTTAACAACATGAATAATGGACTTAGATTTACCTTCAATGTGAAGGTTCTCTATCCCAAAAGAAACAACAATTTGTAAGCCCTTGAGCAACGCATGGGCTTCCACAATCATAGAAGATTGAAAACATATTTCCCTAGCATAACAAGCCAAAAAATTTCCTATGGAATCTCTGATAACACCTCTTATACTAGCTCTGCCTAGGTTGCCTTTGGCAGCCCCATCAAAATTGAGTTTAAACCAACCTCTATCTAGAGGCTTCCAAATAGTATTACTCCTAGCCAGGGATCTGGAGTTGTCATAGGATCTTGCATCCAAGTTTTGATAAGCGTTAGCCATTAAAATTTCTCTCTCAGTTGGTCCCTTATACAAAATTCTCCTGTTGAAGAGAGAGATTTTTTCCTCAATGAGCCAAGCACCTATACTAAAGACCCCCATCAAACACCTCTCAGTATTCATAAAGATCCCATTGTTTCTCTCTTTCCATAAACACCGACATATAATGCGAGGAACCTGGTTCCAAATTTCTCCAGGCAAGGGGTGAATGTATGGTCCAAACTAGCTCAATATAAAGGGTTTAATATCCTTACACATGGTCCATTGTATGCCCAATATTTCAATATCCATACCCCACACATCAACAACAAATGAAAAGTGTAACAACAAGTGGTCAATATATTCTTCATTGCATTTGCATAAGAAACATCTGTTGGAGATTTGGAAACTCCTTTTTTTCTCAAATTGTATTGGGTAAGAATCCTGTTGTGATAGGTTGTCCACCAAAATAAGTTAACTTTCAGGATCATGTGTCAGTTCCAAACCTTCTTCCAAAGGTCAATGGCAGCACCTTGGTTCATCATCTCATACAACCCAACAAAACAGTCACCCTCGCTTGCAAGTTAGGAGTGTTGTTAAAGAAGTAAATCACACTTTTATTGTAGTTAATGCATTGATGAGAGCAAGAAACATAGTTGTTAAGATGTTTTTTCCATTTCCTAGCTTCAATCACAAAGGCTTTCCCAAATAGGAAACTATCATCCACAAATTGTTGTATCACAATCGGATCTAAAGAAGAGGCGGCTTTGATTCCCTTTATAGATTCATTCAACAACAAACTAGCAAAGTTCCTGCTCAACACATCCGCAATCATGATAAATAAATAGGGTGAAAGGGGATCACCCTATCTGATACCTCTTCCAGTAGAGAAAAACCCAAAAGGATTCCCATTACCCAGAATAGAGTACTTGACGGTTGTAACACATTCTATTATGAGTTTGACCACAGATTGATCAAACCCAAACTTGATTAAAACTTTAGGGATGAAGTCCCAAATAACCTTATCATAGGCTTTTGATATATCTAATTTAAGGGCCATACCCATATAGTTGCATCTATCCATAGAATGGAGTAATTCATGGGTGGTTAAGGTTGCATCAACAATATGATGACCATGCACAAAACCTTTTTGAGTGGGGCTGATGGGTTTGTCAAGGAGAGGTTTGATGCAGTTCACCAAAATTTTAGAGAGGATTTTATAAAAGGTATTGCAGAGGCTAATGGGCCGAAAATTAGTCATTGATTGAGGATCAAAAATCTTAGGGATTGAAACTAGGAAAGTATGGTTCAGTTGTTTGAGAATCTTACCAAATTTTAAAAAATCATGAGCAGCTAAGACAAGATCCTCACCAACAATCTCCCAAAAGATCTGAAAGAAGGCTAGTGGAAATCCATCAGGTCTAGGAGCTTTGAAAGCCCCCATACTTAAATTAGCCAACCAGACCTCCTCTAGAGTGATAAGACTGAGAATCCCAAGGTTATCATTGTAGGTGATGATATTCGAGAGATGGTTTAACAACAAATTATCCAAAGTCGGATTAGGCATCTCAACAGGAGCTGAATAAGCCTTCTAAAAGTAATCGGTAGCCAAAAGGCTGATCTAGGTGGGCGTAGAGATCATCCCCCCTACTCATTTATCAATTTAGAGATTTGATTCCTTTTCTTATGTTTAAAAGCTGAAATGTGAAAAAAGAGGTATTCCTGTCACCCTCTTTCAACCATTGGACCCCAAATTTTTGTTTCCAAAAAATTTCCTCTTCCTTGAGAAATTTCTCCCACTCCCTTTGACTCTCTTTTTCTTGGTTGTAAGTAGGAAAACTGACAACCCCTTCGTCCATTTTCTTTTGTATAGTTTTCAAATTTTCCCTAATAACTCTTTTCTTTTGAAAACCATCTCCTAAAACATGCTTGTTCCAGCCTTTCACCATACATTTAATATGTTTAAGTTTGAAAAAGATCCTGAACATGGGAGAGCCATGAAGAGGAATCTTCCACCATTCAACAATTTTATTCTTAAAATCAGTGTGGGAATTCAAAATTATATGAAATCGGAAACGGAAAGGTCCCTCAACATATATGTCATTTGAGATCAACAAAAGAGGATTGTGGTTTGACACCATTCTAGGTAGAGCCCTGAGGGTAGCACTAAGTAGGCCAATCCAATTACTAGAATAGAGGAATCTATCTAGTCTCACTCAAGTATTAAATCCTCTCCAAAACACCTATTGGTCCAAGTAAATACTTGGCTAGATCAGTCAATGTTGATCAGGCTAGTAGAACTCACAATGTTAGCCGGATCAAACATGCTGTCAGAGTAATCCACCAGGCCACCACTTTTCTCCAAAGGATATAAAGGGGAGTTGAAATCCCCAACCATCATCCATTGAGAGCCAAAATTGTTTTTAAACCAACTCGAAAGAACTTGTCGTAAGGCATTCCTAGAATTTCTTTGGTTAGGAGCGTAGACATTGATAAGAGACCAAGATCCACTTGGGTAGGAAAAGGAAACTCCCACACTATTCTTGCAATAAAATATTTTAGAGAAATTAAACCTGGAGGGTTTCCAGAGCACATCGAGGCCACCCGATGCCCCTTCAGCATCACTATATGAGTAAGAGGGCCTCAGTCATAAAGTTTTTGCAATATTTTCAAAAAAAGTTGTCTTCATCTTGGTTTCTTGTAAAAGTAAGACATCGATCTTATGTTCTAAAACATAGTTCTTTAGAGAAAGCTTCTTGTGGGAGTTGTTTAGCCCATGCACATTTTTGTGCATTATTTTTGCACACACGCCCCACTGAAGTGGGGACCCTCTTTTTTCGCTTTTTGGTGTTTTGGCCCTTCTTTTCTAGGGGTCTTCACTTGATTGGGTTCATGCTTTAATGTCCATATTGCCAATTGAAGTGGCACACTTATGAGTTTTATTGAATACCTTGAGCTCTGACTTGGTTTCAGAGTTTTCACTGTTTTTGGGAAAATCTGCCTAGGCCGGATTCTCCCGATTTTCTTCCAATATCCGGAAGTTGCTGCCTTTTGATCTTGTTTTCGGGAAAATCCGTGTGGTCCAGATTTCACCGAAGTCCGTCACCACGTCGAATCCCCGGGTTTTCGCGGTCATGGCTATCTTGTCGACCGCATTAATGGAATTTGTGCGGATGTTTTGGGGCTTTGATATATTGGATTTTGGGAGGTAAATGATCATTTGATTTTGTGCATTTGCTATCATTTGAGCTTGTGTCCTGGAGCTTTTGATGTTTTGCTGGATTTTGGATTTTTGAGGCCGTTTGGACTGTGCATTTGTGTTTCATGTGCGTGGATTGTATCCTGCTCATATTTGATGGTTTTTTGTTGGCATTACCAGTTTTGGCCCTTATGCTTTCATGGTATGTTGAAATGATCCTTTACTCTATTGATTTCGAATTGCTTTGCTTCATTTATTTCCTAGACTTTCATGATTTCTTGATGTCCTTGGGTATGTGCGTCATCATTGGGCATTGTCGGGGGTTTTGTGTTGCTTTACCAGTCTACTAGTTTGGTCGTTGATGTTTGTTCTTGGTCTGGTATTGCTTCTCATTTGGGCATTTTCTTGCATTGGTCTTAGACTCTCCATTCTAGTGTGTGAGCAAGTCGTGCCTAGTTCCTTGTGCTTTCATGGCGGACATTTTAGGGTTCTTGACCTAGGGCATGGCCAATCCTCTTCAAATTACTGTAAAGAGTGTTCTAAATTTGTGTTTCATTCATTGGAGGTTTAGGTTAAGTTGTCAAAATGCAGGCTTTAGATCCGGAGTTGTGGAATAGTTTTGGTGAAAGTAGTGAGGAGGATAGATTCAGGTTTTCGAGGTCCTCATGGAATTCTGCTTCCCCCGGATTTCCCCAACTTATGTCTTTCTTTCTTTTTTACCACATTTTCCTCGATTTCATTTATCTCACCAAAATCCACTTCCTCCAGATTTTCCCGGTGTCCGCAGTTGGGTCATTTTACCGATTTCTTACTTTGGTGATGATATATCCGGATTTCGCCAAAATCAGTTCACTCTAGATTTTCCCAGATGTTCTGCGGCCCATCCTTTTTCCAGGGTTTGTTGTAATTGGTGTTGTTTTCACCTAAATCTGTCTCTGGCAGATTCTTTCGAGTTTTTAGGAAAAAGGTTGAATTTGATGATTATGGAAGGATCTATTTATTGATGATGTATTTGATTGATTAAATGAGCTAATGCTAAGTGTTTCTAATGGTTTTCCTTTGTTAATTGATGGATTTAAATGATGTTTTGGGATTTTTCATGCTTGGTTCGCCGAAATCCGCCTGGTCTGGATTTTCCCGAAAATCCTCCCTAGTGTAGAATCCGCGAGGGGGGATAAATCCTGAACTTTGAGGTAATAATTTTCTGCACTTGTTGTTTCTTGTGGATTTGATTGTGGTCATCTTTATGTGTTTGTAGGGAGGATCAGGACAGGATGTTGCTGGTCAAGGCAAGGGAAAGGCAACAGATCTAAGTGTAGAGACTTCTGCCATCTCAGATGAAGAGAAGGTGAAGTTGGACATAAGGAGCCGGATCCCTGAGAGCAAGCTGACCTCAATTTGGTCAGGAATCACAGATACAAACATAGGTATGTGGGATTATGAGGAGTTCAAGGATGAGATGTCAGCACCAAGCCCTCCTTTGTTGGAAAAAAGAATGGTAGATTTCGAACTGGCCGATGTGGCAGGTTTTCCTTCAACAATGCAATGCTATGAGTTGGTGCTTGAGTGTGCCATAAATTATGATAGAGGGACATAGAGGATAATTGGTCCCCAGGGCAGGATTTTGGCTATCTTTTGTCCTGTGTCCATTGCTACAACCTTTGACATGCCTGATAGGTCCCATGTGGTGGCCTTTGATAAGGATGGTGCTAGGAAGTATTATAAGGAGAATATAGTCAAGTCTCAGTAGGTGATTAACTCTTGGCTAGAGAAGCCTAAATCCCATTTCTCCAAGTTGCCTAAGCAACTATTCAGGATTAAGTTCAAGAGAGAGTACTACAATGTCATCACTCTTCTCAGCAGGTTGAAGGGATTGAAGAGTGCAGGTGTGTTCGAGACCTGGATGTTTAATGTGATTGTTAGAATGGAGCAGGGAATTGACTATCACTGGGTAGGGGCCATCAGTGTTGTGATCCATGAACAATTATGTAGTGTCTTGCAAACCAAGACTTTTACCATGACTTCTTACCTAGTGTATTCATTGGCGAGACTTCACCCGTACAAGGGGTACCTTTGGGTAGGATGCCATCTATGAAGTATATCCACAGTTGCACCTGACTGGAGGAAGTTACAGGAGATCCACTGATGCTTTCACAATGTACATCACTAGATTTCTCCGAGGTACAAAGCATATGAGAATTTATGATAAGGCAAAGGAATTGATAAAGAGATATGGGGCATGGTTTATCCAATTCCCAACTTTATCATACATCAGAATTGATGGTTTTTAGAGAGCTCCCTATAGACTCCCTAGATGCCCTAATGATCATGTCATATTGTTGGAAGTCACTAGGCATATTTGTGACTTCGACAATGTTGTGAAGGGAGAGATGCACAAAACAAGTTTTGGGAATGATTTCCCCCTAAAAATAGGAATGGGTGAGGTTTGTGCTTCCATTCAGTCTTCTCATGCTTCTGAGGAGGAGATGAGTACTCTTGGTCTCTCCTTCCATTCCAAGACGGCAAGGTTTGACATCACTGGCGAAGCTCAAAAGAAGGCCAGCAGGGAATATAGCCATAAGGCTCACATTGAAGATTACTGGGTTAACCTTGTCAATGAGTTTGAGGTAAGAAAGAAGAAGTTTTATAGATTACTAGTGGATTTGGTAAGAATATATAATGTGAAGGCCATCCCTGACTAGGTAGAAGAGGATGGAAATGTGATCTAGGGTCATGTTTATGAGGTAGTAAAGGATAGGCCAGTTGGAGAGTTGACTGGTTAAAGGAGGAAAAGACTGAGTTGGACCAAGTCATGGCCCCAGTGATCAAATATACCAAGATGTGGTTGAAACACAAGATGCTAGAGTTGGAGGGTGAAGGTGTTCCATGCACCTATGATCTAATGGTAGACTTGGAGTCTCACTCTGCTTCTGAGGGTTCACTTGAACCTGATCCAAAAGGCAAAGAGAAGGTGGATTCTCCTTTCAGAATCCAGGTAAGGGAGGTTCAAGCTGAGAAGGCTGCAGAGCTAAG